>JADRCH010000133.1:191008-242836 GCA_019843965.1 Rhynchomys soricoides | reverse complement strand
AACTTCAAGATCTTGCCTGTGTCTCCTTCCCGACACAGTGGTGTCTTAGACATTCACCACCACCGCTCTGTTTTTTTTCTCCTTTTTCTTTTCTTTTTAAGCATTCAATTATTTATTTTATTTATATAAGTACACTGTCACTGTCTTCAGACACACCAGAAGAGGGCATCAGATCCCATTACAGATGGTTGTGAGCCACCATTGGTTGCTGGGAATTGAACTCAGGACCTCTGGAAGAGCAGTCAGTGCTCTTAACTGCTGAGTCATCTCTCCAGCCCCTCTCCTTTTTCATCATTCCAGAATTTTGGTTTTTTTTTTTTGAACTTGAGTAATACTTTGGCAGGAAAACCAAACAAAAGACCTTTCTCAGAACACTTTTTTGGGGGGCAGGGGGTTGTTTTAGTTTTTCTGAGATGGCTGTCGCGGAACTCATCTGCCTGCCTTTGCTTCCTGAGTGCTGGGATTAAAGGCGTGCACCACCATTGCCCTGCTTCAGAACACTTTTTAATTTGATTTGATTTTGTATATTTTTCTGAGACAGGGGGTCTGTCCTCGAACTCTGTGTTTCCTCTCTTTCCTTCCCTTCCTTCTCCCTCCCTTCCTCCATCCCTCCCTTTCATTTTACATATAACAGGTTGTCTTTTAATGTGCATAGTAGCCAGGGTGGTCTTGCACTTTGAGATTTCTTTTGTCAAATTATAGGTATTTGCCATCAACCTGGTTTTATGTGGCGCTGAAGATGGAACAAGCAACCGACAAGCCCTTGCAGAACAAATTTTATTTAGTAACTTGCTTGTTTTGCATTGGACCTAAGTCATTCATGCCGCCAATCCTTGATTTGGGTCTTGCTTTCTATTGTAATACCCAAAATTAAACTGTAAACCCCACTCACCCTAGGACCAGGTAGCTCCCTGGAATGCTGGGAGTTGTAGTTCTTGGAAAATAACAAATGCCTCATGGGGAAAATAGGTTGCTAATGGGTTTGTCTTTATAAACACCTACAAAATATGTCTCTGGGCCACTCAGATGGAAGTTCCAGGGAGTGGTCCTGACCCACGTTCTTCTTGGTCAGGATTTAATAAAGCTTGCTTCAGAGTTGGCTCAAAATGGCAGAACTGGTTTTTGTCACACAAATCTTAGGAGTAACTATCCAGGACTAACACTGTAAGATCACTTTTTAAACCATGTATTTTATTTTGAGATAGGATTTCTGTATGTAGCTTTGGCTAGCCCGGAACTCATAGAGCTCCTTCTGTATCTTCCTCTAGAGTGATGGGAGTAGAGGTGTGTGCTGCCAATGGCTTTTATACCATTTTAAAATTTAGCTCCTCTTCCTGGTTCTAAAAGTCTTTCACCATCTTGGAAGGAAAGATCATCTTATAAAGTAGTCACTTTTCATTCCTGAACTCTTGTAACTCAGAGTTGAGAGACTTTGTATGGCACATTCTAGACTTTTCATATAAAAAGAGTCATGTGGTCTTTGTGTTTGGCTACTTTAACACATTCTCAGCATAATACATGTTATAATTTGTATATATTTTTTTTTGTTGAAACTAATTTTATTCCATCAAAATTAGAAAATTTACGGCTATAAAGAATAGAACTTTTGTTGGGCAATGGTGGCACACACCTTTAATCCCAGCACCTGGGGTGGGGGCGCAGAGGCAGGCGGATCTCTGAATTAAAGACCAGCCTTGTCTACTGAATAAGTTCCAGGGCAGCCAGAACTGCATAGAGAAATCCTGTCCCAGAAATAGCTAGCTGCCTCGCAAGCCAGCTTTTTGGGGGGCCTGGGGCTGTACTTCAGTGGTATTACATATGAGATCCTAGACTCAATCCCCAGTATCACGCTCATTCCCCAAACTTAAAAATTTTTGGTTTTTGTTATTTTACTAAAATTAAAAATGCTAAATTTATTTTGTGGTATGTGTGGGAATGTGTGTTTTTGAATGAATGCATCCATGCCTGTGTGTGTATATGTATACGCACACATGTACACATGTGTGGGTGTTAGAGGATGTCAAGAAGTTGGGTGTGGGAGGTTGGTTCTGGCCTCCTACCATGTGAGCCCTGTGAATCAAACCCAGGTTTGGCAGCAAGTGCCTTTAACTGCTGGGCCATCTTGCCAGCCCAAAATATGCCGTTGCAAAACCTGTGGGCCCCCTTCACCCCCGTGGGTTCTCTGTAGCCTGGTTGGCCTTGAATTTGGAAATTCATCAGTCTCTGCCTCTCCAGTACTGGGATTAAAGTAGTGAGCAACCAATGCCTGGGCCCAAGACACTCTTTAAAGGGACCTTGGCACACAACTCAGCATTTGGGAGGTAGACAGTGGAGGATTCTCAGTTTGAAACTAGACTGGGTTACATAATGAAGCTGTCTTCAGAACAAATTTAGAAAAAAAACTTAACGGTCTTTAGAAAATTTGACCTAGATATCTGGAGTGAAACTTTTAATTTAAATCAGTTACTGAGATGTAGTTGCATTCATGAGATGACAGAATAAGCAGATTCCATACTAGCCACACAGTAACTCATCCCCAACTCTAAGGGGTGGAATGTTTCTCATCTTGTTACAAACTAACATACTGGGACTGGAGCTAAAGAATTACTTCCTAGTAGAAGTGGTGACACATTAGCTGTGTACCCTGTTGTGTACCGGTAATGTGTACCCGGTGACACATTAGTTTGTTACCCTGTTTATTTGGTATTGTGTATCCAGTATTCACACACTATCACCCTTCCTTTGTCTCATTGCTTTTACCCCTGCACAGCCAAAGTGAAAGTAGTAACAAAATGATTTGTTTTTTAAATATTTTTTTAGATTTATTTACTCATATGTATATGAGTACACTGAAGCTGTACAGATAGATGGTTGTGAGCCACCATGTGGCTGCTGGGATTTGAACTAAGGACCTTTGGAAGAGCAGTCAGTGCTCCCAAACACAGAGCCATCTCTCCAGCCCAACAAGATGATTTTTTTTTTTTAAAAAAAGATTTATTTATTTTATGTATATGAATACACTGTAGCTGTCTTCATACACACCAGAAGAGGGCATCGGATTCCATTACAGATGGTTGTGAGCCACCATGTGGTTGCTGGGAATTGAACTCAGGATCTCTGGAAGAGGAGTCAGTGCTCTTAACTGCTGAGCCTTCTCTCCAGGCCCCAACAAGATGTTTTTTTTTTTTTTTTTTTTTTTTTTTTTTTTCCCGAGACAAGGTTTCTCTGTGTAGCCCTGGCTGTCCTGGAATTCACTCTGTAGACCAAGCTGGCCTCGAACTCACAAATCCGCCTGTCTCTGCCTCCCAAGTGCTGGGATTAAAGGTGTGCACCACCACTGCCCGGCAGATGATTTTTATCTGAAGAAAATCACAGTTTTTTTCTAGGCCCCTTAAAAAATATCTCGAGAATAACATAAACAAATGTAAGAACAGAAAAATAATGGAAATTACAATTTTCCTTTTGAAATAAGAGTAACTGTGATCCCTTCTTTCAGTTCTCTAATGCTGGAATTACAGTTACTGTACTCAGCTACTAATAGGACATTTGAAAGGCTTTACAACTTTTTAGAGGATAAAATAAGAGTTTTATGATAAAATAGTATAAAAAATAGTTCTATGATAATCTTAAAAATAGAATGACTGTAAAATATCTAAAGGAAAATTTCATTTGAAATGTTAGTGGTGGTGTTGGAGAGATGGCCCAACAGAGAGCTTATATTGGTCTTGCAGAGGGTTTCAAGAGGACCAAAATTTGGTTCCTATTACCCAGGTCAGGTAGCTCACAACATGTAACTTTAATGCTAAGTGCCCTGGCAGCCATATACTTGTGTGCACACATATGAATAAAAATAAAAATCAGCTCCTATTTATTTGGTAGGGGTTTAGACTCAGGACTATATGCCTCCTACTGAGCTGTATCTCCAACCTTCATGTTTCATTTTATAAACAGAGTGTTTGAATGTTGGAAATACTGCAAGGAAGAAAACTGTTAAATGTTCACTGGGCCTGTAAGGTGACTAGTGGATAAAGGGTCCTGCTGCTTAGCCTAACAGTCTGAGTTTGATCCACATGATAAAAGGAGAGTACTTAATCTTGCAAGTTGCTGTCTGACCTCCATACACTTGATACCTCTCTCTCTGCAAATAAATAATAAAAATTTTACAGCTGGGTAGTGTGGCACATGCCTTTAATCTCAGCACTCTGGAGGCAGAGGCAGGGGATCTGCTACATAGCTAGTTCCAGAACAGCCCAGGCTACACAAATAAACCTTGTCTCGAAAAACCAATAAATAAACAAATATTTTAGAAAGTATCCACCTAAAAATGTTTGTAGATTAGGGCTGAAACGATCAGTTAAAAGCACTGGCTGCTCCTCCATATGGTCCTGGCTTAATTTTCCACATGCTCACTTCTGTCTGTAACTCCAGTTCTAGGGATCTTATGCACTCTTATGGCCTCTTCAGAATATACTTGTAGGCAAACCCACCTACACATATTTTGAAAAAGTCTGAAAATGTTTTCAGGTTAAAAAATTAAGTTTTTAGCCATAGTTGTCAAATCATGTGATATGTGTACTGAAATACTTCATCTTCTATTCTAGTGACTTAGTAGGAAAACATCACCATGGCTACAGAAATTGGCTCTCCTCCACGATTTTTCCATATGCCGAGGTTTCAACACCAGGCTCCCCGACAATTATTTTATAAGCGACCTGATTTTGCACAGCAGCAAGCAATGCAGCAGCTCACCTTTGATGGAAAACGAATGAGAAAAGCTGTAAACCGAAAAACCATAGACTACAATCCCTCTGTAATTAAGTATTTGGAGGTAAGTGTAGTAAAAGTGTTTTTGGGGGCCAAAGTGCCTTTTTTTTTTTTTTTTTTTTTTTAAATTATTTATTTTATATATACGAGTGCTCTATCTGCACACCTGCATGCCAGAAGAGGGCATCAGATCACATTATAGATGGTTGTGAGCCACCATGTGGTTGCTGGGAATTGAACTCACTGCTGAGCCATCTCTCCAGTCCCAGCCAAAGTGCTTTTTAAAAAATAAACTAAATAAAGAGTAACAGGTATTACTTGTAGTTCTTGACTTAGTGGGATGGATTAGCATTTCAGATGTTGAGTTCATTGATTGTCTTCTGAAAATGACTCAGTATGTGTGCAATAACAAGTGACTACCAACATAGCAGTATTTTGAGACACTTGCACTGAGAACATGCCGTGTCCTACTTCTGAGTTCTCAGAAAGACATTGTACTCTGGAGGAGATGTATTTACTTGACGGTCGAGTACCTGCGACAGTCACATGGAGTGTATTGAAGTGAAAGACTCTCAGCTCTGCTTCTCTCCTTTTGAGTTCCTTATGTACTTATGTTAGCCTGTTAAATATGTTACTGTTCTATTTATTTGGTTTTGTCTGCTTTTACATGTAAGTTCAGTAGTTAAAGGCTTGTTTGCACATTGACCTAAATAGTGTATTACAGGTACCTGGTAAAAAGTGTCAGACGCTAAGGACACTTTTAGACTTTAGTTTTTCTCTTTTTTTAGACAGGATCTTATGTGCATAGGCTGGCTTTGAATTCCTGAATCTTTTTCTCCGTCCCCCAAGTACTGAGATTAAGGGATGTAATGTCACACTGGTGGATTTAGTGTTTCTTGGCAATTTTATGTGGGAAACTAGAGTATAAAGCTAGAATTTGGAAAGAATAAAAAAGCCAAAAAGCAAAATAGAAGAAATTGTTCTGTGCTAATGGTTTTGGCAGAAATATGTTTGTCAGTCTATCCTTACCTCCCCTTAACTTACTTATTTTTATTTTATGTGTATGATTGTTTGCCTGTATGTCTCCTGTGTTTATTATGTGCCTTGAAACTGGAATTAACAAGCTTTGAGTTATTGGCGCTGAGGTCTTCTGGAGGAGCAGACTGTACCTTTAGCCACTGAGCTATCTATCTCCCCCTTGTATGCCCCACCCTCCGCCCCCCAAGTTCCATTTATTAGGGTGTATGAGTGAAGATGTGGTAGGGATCAGACCTGGAAGAGAGTGGCGCATGCCTTTAATCCCAGCACTCAAGAGGCAGAGGCAGGTGGAGCTCTTGAGTTCCGGGCCAGCCTGGTCTATAGAGTGAGTTCCAGGTCAGCTAGGGCTACACAGAGAAACTATCTCAAAAAACCAAAAGAAAAAAGAAACAAACAAAAAAGGAAAGAAACTAGCCCGACATGTTGGATACTCCTTTAATCCGAGTACTCAGAAAGCACAAGTAAGTTGTTTTTTGAGTTTCAAGCTACCCTGGCCTATGTAAGGAGTTGTGGGCTAGCAAGGGCTGTACAGTGAGATCCTGTCTAATAAAGAAAGAAAAAGAAAAATCATAACAGGCACGAGTCCTGTTTTTTCCTTTTAAAATACACATCATAATTGGGGGTTGAGGAGGTGACTCAGTGTTTAAGAGCACGGGCTCCTCTTCTAAAGGACCTGGGTTTGATTCTCAGTATGTACATGGTGGCCCATAACCATCTGTAATTCCAGTTTCAGAGTATCTAATGATCTTTTGCTCTCTGTGGGTACCAAGCATGCATGTATTCCTTGGTACCTACATGCATATGGGTGAAGGTAAATATTTGTACACATAAATTAAAAAGTACACATTAATAATTAAACTTTACATGATTGTTGCAAGACCATATACTCATTAGTTAATTTGTTTTTAACAGAATAGGATATGGCAAAGAGATCAGAGGGATATGCGGGCAATTCAGCCGGATGCAGGTTATTATAATGACGTAAGTATGAGCCCTGTCAGACTAGCTTACTAAATAGCCTCCTCGATTGCTGATGTAAACCTCAAAGAATGGGGGCTCTGCTTCAAGGTTGTCTCTCATACTTTTATAAATGACATATTTCTAGAAGGGTAATGGAGAATGTCTGTATTTACTTTGATTTAACTTTGTCTCAACCTCAATATTCCTTTAAATTTAATGATGAATAAACTTTGGGGACAGAAAGCAATGTTCAAACGTTAAACAGCCTCAAAGTCTTTCAATAGAAAGATTAATTTTAAGCTTGGGTTTTGCAAACATACTTTGCTGTATTGACTTTGAGAAGCAATTTAGGAAATTTGGTACTTAAACAAACACTGAAAGACGTTCCAGATTAATGCTAATAGGTGTTTACCTTTGCACCTAAATTCTCTTTTACTTAATGTAGAATGCTTTTAATCTCCTAATGGCTTGGAAAAGTGTCCTGAGGTTTTCTTTAGATGTTGAAATAGTTATCTTGCCCTGTACTGGTGGACCTTGTTTCTTTCCTGCGTGTTTACCCAATGTTCTTTTTCTTTCTTTTTTTTTTTTTTAAAAAAAAGCTGGTCCCTCCGATAGGAATGTTGAATAATCCTATGAACGCAGTAACAACAAAATTTGTTAGGACATCAACAAACAAAGTGAAATGCCCAGTATTTGTGGTGAGGGTAAGTATTCGATTAGATATTTACTTGAGAAATTAATACTTATTTTTACAAATGTATTTGACAAGGCTGGACAAGGTGGCATAGGCCTTTAATCTCAGAAGCAGGAGGGTGTCTGTGAGTTCAAGCCTGGTCTATACAGTTCCAGGACAACTATGACTACATAGAGAGACCCTGACTGAAAAACAAAAAGTATTTGATAAAACAAAAATTAAACATTGTATTAAATTTATATCCAAGATACTACTAGTAATTTTCCTCTTGAACCCTTTCTTTTATCCATTTTGTCCACTACTGTTAGGGTAATGTGCTCTGAATGGTTTTTATCGTGTTGTAATTTCCATAGAATTCTGGAATAATTAGGTTCATACTGCAGCAGGTCTCAGTAACCCTCTTGAGTAGAGAGAGATGCCTTTGATGCTGTTGGAAAAGCCTCATCCCAAGGTGACTGAAAAGCTGTTAGGTATTGCTAGGAAATGATGATTTAGGAGTGGTGAAAAACTATGATACATCACACTCAGCAGCTCTGTGGGATTTATAACCAGGAATATATTTACATTGTTCAATATTTTAGGGGGATTTTACATATAAAAGGTTCTTTTCCATAATGACCAGGTATTCAGTTCATTTTCCTGTTGATGATAGTGTAATCATTTAATTTCATTTCCTTTTTATGTGTAGCCTTGGCTGTCCTGGAACTCACTCTGTAGACCAGGCTGGCCTCGAACTCAAGGATCCACCACATACCTTCTGTGTGCTGGGATTAAAGGCAAGCACCACCAGTGCCGGCCCCTTGATTTTATTTTATTTTTTTTTTTTAAAATCTTGAACTGTAAGTAAGAGCCTGTCAGTGGTGGCACACACCTTTAATCCCAGTACTTGGTAGGCAGAGGAAAGTGGATTTTTGAGTTTGAGGCCAGTTTGAGGCCAGCCTGGTCTACATAGTTAATTGCAGGCCAACCAGAGCAAGACCCTCTTTCCAAAATGAAGAGAGAAACATTTTACATTTTTTTTTCTGTGTATGTAAATGCACTGTGTGCATGCTGTGTTTGTGGAGGGTACTGGATCTGTTCATCTGGAGTTACTGACAGTTCTAAGCTACCATGTTAGTGTTAGGAATCAGATTTAAGCTTTCCACAGAAGCAGTAAGTGCTCCTAACTGTAGAGCAATCTCCCACTGTGAGATTTCATTTTTTTTTTTTTTTCCCGGTTTTTCGAGACAGGGTTTCTCTGTGTAGCCCTGGCTGTCCTGGAACTCGCTCTGTAGACCAGGCTGGCCTCGAACTCAGAAATCCGCCTGCCTCTGCCTCCCAAGTGCTGGGATTAAAGGCGTGCGCCACCACTGCCCGGCTGTGAGATTTCATTTTAATTTGTGTGTATACAGGCATGTCTCTGTGTGTGCTAGTGCAGGGCCTTTGGGTACCAGAAGAGGGCGACCAGTCCTCTTGAGCTGAAGTTACAGGTTTTGAGGTGCCTTATCAGGCCTTTTGTAAGATCAGTATATTTTTTTTAACCATTGAGCCATCTCTCCAACCCCCTTGTCCCCCCCCCCCAACTTAATTATTATTGTATTTGTGGGTGGGGGGCTCTCCCTCATGATTTATCATGATGTATATGTGGAGGTCAGGATCACCTATGGAGTTGCTTCTCTTCTTTTACCTTTATATGGGTTCCAGGGTTGCGCTCAGGTTGTCTGGAATCTCTAGAGCTGGTGGTTGTGATCTATCTGATGTGTTAGGAACCAGACTGGTCCTCTGGGAGAGCAGCAAGCACTCTGAACTGCTCCATTAGTCTCCAGCCCTTTAATTAATGTCTTTATAATACAGAAGACCCTTTGAAATGAAGCCTGAGTGTTCTGTATCTTTATCTCCTCCCTTATTACTAGGGATAGAATGGCCTTGAGTATGCTCTGAATTACATTTTAGCCCCCCACCTCCCTTAAGGAAAAAAAACTACAATAAATTTTCCTTCCATTCAGGTAGTCTTGATCTCACTTTGTATTGTAGCCAGGCTGCCCTAGAACTCTTGGCCCCCCACCTTCTCTGTGTGGTGGACAAGTGTTTTCCTGTAGAGGTAAAATACAAGATTGTGGAAAAATTTGTGTATATTAGAGACACAGTCTACTGAAGCTTACTAAGAAATAAAGCTTGTGGGTTCTGTATTTACAGTTCAGTTGACTAGGGATTGATAGGGGTGGGATCGTAGCAAATAACAAAATCTATTAAGATAGTACTTTATTCAGAATAATCAAAATTGTGACTTACTGATAAAGCAATAAAGAGTCAAATCATCACAGGTACTTGTGTTATTTTCCAATAACCGTAACTTCTATGTATTTCCTTTATGTACACCTATTTTTGAACTATGTTTTTACTTAGGGTATTAGAATTGCTCTGATGTTTCGTGTATTTATATCCTTTATGGAAAATGAGTGAAACTGAACTAAAGTAGAAATGAATTACGCACACACAGGCACATACATGTGTTTGCTGTGGGATCAAGCTCGGGCCTGTGTTTCTCAGCAAACCTCTAACATCACTAGCCATTACAACTTTTAAAGAATATTTAGTTGTAGGAAATTTTTGATATTTTTAGTGATCTCAACATGTAATTGTTTTCTTTTGCTTGTTTTGCTTGCGGAAGGGAGTATTTTTATTTCATTTTAAAGACAAGTTCTCATTATGGTGTCCTACCTGGCTTGAACTTGCTTTGTAGACCATGTTGCCCTGAACTCACAATGATCTTCCTGCCTTTGCATCTATTCACTCACCTGTTTATTTCACTCACTCACTCACTCACTCGTTCATTTAGTTCTTTTCAAGATCAGGTCTCTCTCTGTAGCCCTGGCTGTCTAGGACTTATTCTGTGGTTCAGGGTGGCCTGGAACTCAGAGATCCACCTGTCTCTGCCTCTTGAGTGTCATGTAATTAAGGATGATCTTGAACTTGTGCATCCTGCCTCAGCCTTTAAGTGCTGTAATTGTGGGCCTCTGCCACAGGCCTGACTTTATATTTTTTGAGATGAAGTCTTAAAAGTGTACCTGAGGCTGGCTTCAAATTGGTGATCTTTGGACATAAGGCCTGTAAATGCTTTAATTATACGTATACACCACCACACTAATTCTCTATATATATTTAGCAAAAAGCAGTTCATTTTTTATTCAGTCACTTGAACTTTTAGTGACTGTCTACCTTATTTATATTGGTCTACTATGTAGCCTAGAAAAAAGTGAAATCAGCCTGGCAGTGGTGGCGCACACCTTTAATCCCAGCACTTGGGAGGCAGAGGCAGGTGGATTTCTGAGTTCGAGGCCAGCCTGGTCTACAGAGTTAGTTCCAAGACAGCCAGGGCTACACAGAGAAACCCTGTCTCGGAAAAAAACAAAAACAAAAACAAACAAACAAAAAAAACCAAAATAAAAGGAAATGAAATCTTTACATATTATTATTTAACTTGCTTTTTAAGTACATAGGAATATTCTCTCTCTCTCTCTCTCTCTCTATATATATATATATATATAGTAAATATAAGAAGTAAATATATTTATTTACTATGTTTATTTAAATTTAGCTAATGAAACAGAGTACTTTCCTTGCACTATATGATGCAAGTTCTTTTCTGACAATATACTCACAAAGGTATTAACTATAAAATTCAGTGTCGTCTACTTTATGTTGATTATTTAATATTTTATGAAAACAGACTTTTGGGACTGTAGAGATACTCAGCAATTAAGAACACCTGCTGTTCTTCCAGAGAATTTGACTTCAGTTCCTAGCACCCATATCGTGCAGTTCATAACTGCAGCTCAAGAGGATATGATACCTTCTTCTCACCCCATGGAAACTGCACACCGTGTTTTACACACACAAGTCAAAACAGGCAAACAAGCCTTTGAACTATTTCTTAAATTAGTGAAGTTGCAAGACTTGTGCTTATGTGTAACTATCTTCTTTTTTCTTCCTCCAGTGGACCCCGGAAGGAAGACGGTTGGTCACTGGAGCTTCTAGTGGGGAGTTCACCTTGTGGAATGGGCTGACTTTCAACTTTGAAACCATATTGCAGGTAACAGTAACCATCAGATGCTAGCTGATCTAAGAACTTGAGAGCACAGTCTGTTTCATTGGCAGTGTAAAACTTAATTGGATGGTTTACCACTCTGAGTTAATATAGGTTCCTATTAGCCTCTGTCATATATTCTCTTAAAGCAAAACTTAAAAATGCTTTCTGTTTTCACAGGCTCATGATAGCCCTGTGAGGGCCATGACTTGGTCACATAATGACATGTGGATGTTGACAGCAGACCATGGAGGATATGTGAAGTACTGGCAATCCAACATGAACAACGTCAAGATGTTCCAGGCTCATAAGGAGGCGATTAGAGAGGCCAGGTTTATACACCATATACCATTTTCTGTAGTCCCTATTGTCATGGCTAAATTACTCTCTGAGTGTATTCTGGGTGCAGAGATGCATGGGCTCTCTCAGATTCTGGGAAACTTTCTGCACCTTATAAACACAGCATTTCTCTTTGTTTTCACACATTCACCATTTTGCTGGCACCTTTCTGAAGTAGTTTTGTCCTGGTATCAGCCTTTGCAATATGTTAGAGATGTATTGTCTGCCACATTTTGCACTGGTTTTCTCTTTTCATTTATGGCTAATAATGTGTATACCTTATTCCTTTTTATTATCTACTGTGTAAGACAAGAATATTCCAAATAAAGAATTCAGTCTTTAATTATACAACTGAATAAAATCTAAAGCCTGCAGAAATCACCTTCAGAATCCACACAAAATTCAAGGAAAAAAAAAGAGGCTTAAGTGAAGACCTGGTTGGCTTGGTTCTGCCACGACTTCAAAAAGAAAGTATAGGACTAAAAACCTCACAGATAACTCTCTGGACGTGGCAAACATTAACGGATTAATGAATGGGTTCTTCATGCTTTGCAGCTGTAAGCAGACCTTTGCCAAAGAAGACTCTAGGACTTTTCTTCTGTTTCACTGTTGATAACATGACTTATGCAAATGTATGAGTGGAGTTAAAAACCGTTTCCAGTGAGTTGTATGTTTTTACATAACAGTGAGAAATGTGTAGTGAACCTGGGGGGAAGAGCTTCTCAAACAAGCCTGAAGAATAAAGCCTGCTGCAGCCTCAGAATAAAGCTAAGCAGCATTCTTTTAACGTTGTGCCATCTCTATGTGGGGAGAGGTTGACTTTAGAAACACATTTGGCAGTCACTTGTTTCTACTTTCAGAACCCACAGAACTTGTTGCATTTACATGTTTCTGCTTTCTAGACTTTGCCTCAATCTTGTGCTCATAATTTTTTTTTCACAGTTAGTCATTCAAAAAAGTTCAAGGGAATTCATACAGTTCATTGAGAATCTTGATCTTTTTTTCACAGCCAGGAAGAAAACTGGCTTCCTCTTGTGTAGCAGAGTCATTGACTTTAAGTAGAAGTCTGAATATGTATTTTAAAAGTTTTCATCCAAAGGTGCAATGTTCAAGGGATTGCTTTACACTTGGAAAGAAGGCGTGAGGTTATCACAGCAAGCATTTTAAATAATTGAGAAACATTGTATATAAAGATGTTGAGCAGTCAGTCAGTCTTACTAGCCTACTTAAAAGTGTTTCAGCCTATCATTTTTGAAGTTTAAGTGTCTGGAGGCAGAATGATGCTCATGTTTTTGAGCAGTATTCCTATGTGGCTTAAATGATTATCTGAAGAAATATTGTTAAGAATAGAGTACATTTGGTTTCCCTGTTAAGGCAGCTCCCCATGTTTTGTTGACATAGGAAATATACCAAAAGGAGCACAGGTAACGTTAGGACTAGTAATGTACTTAGTAGGTCTCTGAATATTGATGGAAATGAAAACAATCTGTTGAAGCCTTTGGATGAGATGCGTATGTTAGCTGACTACATTCTCTTTAAAGGCCTCCTCACTGGATACTTCCTTCTCCGGTTTATAATGCAGCAGTGTTTTTATTTTTCCCTGTCTGAGAAGCATGGATGATCTGTTAAATGCTGACTTCTTTCCCCTGCTGTGTGTCTTCACATAACAGTTTCTCACCCACGGATAATAAATTTGCTACATGCTCTGATGACGGCACTGTTAGAATCTGGGATTTTCTTCGTTGCCATGAGGAAAGAATTCTCCGAGGTATGTGTGCTAACAGTACTGATTGAAATATTTAAATAGGGAAGGCATTTGTGGTTAAATCACACTACACAATATTGGCTTGTATCTCCATTAATTATTTTTTATACATTCACCATCTCTGTCAAGAAAGCACAGCTCTTCTCTAGCTTGCATTCATCTTGAATTCTTTGAACTGTAAATATAAGTTCTTCTTCTTCCCCATCACTTATCATCCTGTGCCCTTTAGGAAAATACTCTTTCTTGACCTTGACATTTCAAACTAATAGCTCACATAGTCATAGCAGCCTTTGTACAGGTAACAAATCAACAGACAAAATAGAGGAAGTGATGGCTGTACTTCTTGATATTTATTTACCCCCTTTTGAGAAAGGTTCTCACTATCAGACTTAAGCTGGTCTGGAACTTGCTATAGCCTATGCTAGCCTGGAACGTACGGTCCTTGTCTCAGACTTCCAATTCTGAGAGCACAGTTGTCCTTCATTGCAACTGACTTTTTACTTGGAATTGGATGATGATTGCACTTGTATAACGGAGTATCAGAACCCTTTGAATGACTTCTGAATGTTTGGGAATTAGCTGTGTTTTATATATCCTTAGTGCAAACATTATGGTAAAACCATTTGTACTTCTAAGTACATATGCATTTAGTAATGTAAGTATTAGTCACTGGGAATGTAGTATTTTCAAACATTTAGTTTAAATCTGTGCTAGTTTATAAACTGCACCTTTTGTCCCATGCTTTTGATTCCAGAATGCCTCAGAAATAATATCATGTGAAAGGGAAATTCAGGCTTGCAGAATGGTATTAGAGATAACAGTTGTCAAGACGTTAAGATTCAGAGATTTCCCTTCATGTTGAAGAGTCAGTAGTTAATTGTCTTGGTGGAATTATAAATTTCTTACCACTGGTAAGATACTTTAGCATGCCAGATGTGGTAGGTAGTACATACCCTTTAATCTAGAAGAGGGAGGCAAATCTCTGAGTTCCACATTAGTCTGGTCTATATAGTTCTAGGCCAGCCAGCACTGTAATGAAACCCTGTCTCAGAATAAAGCAAACAAACAAAACTAAACTTAAAAAAAAATTAAAAACACATTTCAAACCAGTATCATTGAATGTGTTTCACATTAGCTTAGATCCTCAGTACAATTGTTCATCACTGTAGCTACCGATGTAGGGATCTTGTTGATGCCTGCCAAATTGAGGGGCCATATGCATTGTGCAGGTCATGATACTATGCAACTTCCATGGGGTAGAGTCTTTGAAAGCTTAGTCTGAGTTATTTTTATGGGTGAGTACCATGACCTAGAAGATGTAAATGACACTAGGTCCAACGCCATAGCTAGAATCTTAACCACCTGTCTTCTGGTCCTGGTATAGTACCTTTATGTTAGGTCTTTCCTCACTATTCTTAGAATTCTTTGATGTTAACAGACTTGGGTTTTCAAACCCTTTTCCTAGGGTTTGAAAAATCCTTAAGGCTAAAGAAATTTTTGTATTTAAAATAATCGCAAGGAATTAAGATGATTAACTTCACAATATCCTGAAATATGATACAGAAGTCTCATATAAGACCTTCTAACAGTTTGTATTAGAAGAAAATCTTTTGGATGTTAATATTTTATCTTATGTACCAATGAAGAGCTATTCACTTCTGATAATGAAAATATCTCTATGCCTAGTAACCTACTCTGAAATTAAGTGGTAAAACTATCAGTTGATCTTTTTTATATTTGAGTTAAGGTAAACTTTTATTACTAATTTGAGTCTAGGTAGACTTAGATAAAGTGGATAGTGGTTAAGAAGGCAGTATAGACTGAGGTATGTTAACATCATCTATTAAATATTTTTTTCTCTTCATGAGAACTGTCCGCTTTATGCTTTATAGGGGTGTTTCAAATATACACAAAAGTATGCTGGTGGATGCCCATGTACCTATAGGGTTTATGTTCTTACATATGTATGCCATTTTCTTCCTTGTAAAGACATTCTTACCGCATTATGGTACTTATGTGATTGTATGAGGCAAATGTGAACATATTCAACTAAATTAATTGAGCAACCTAAACAGTTTTGAGAGCAAGTTTCACAAAATCTGATATTTTAGATTCCATTCACCATTTTCTATTAATCGTTTTTCTAAATTCTGTGGAACTAAGAGCATTTCTTTATACTTGATGGTTGGAAGTCAGATTTATAGTCATCTCCAGGAGAATGTAAAATTATTCAACAGAAATGAGAAGGATCATAGAGAACATTGCATCCCTAAGTCAAATTAGGACAGGATGAACGTTCCATCTTCTAAAATGTAAGCTGCCCTGTATTAAGGGCAGTCATCACAGTCCACCCATCTGGCAGGCAAGCAGGCATACTCCTTTCTCTTGTGGTATGTGTCAGGCACTCACTTTCAGAGGTTAAATATTTGGAAAATCAAGAAAACGGTAGTTGAGGGGAGGTGATGATCATATAGCCTGAGACTTTATCATAGACTTAACCCTTTGTCCACCGTCCGTAAAACCAGACTTTTACTTGTGATTTTTAGTGATAAGTGTTTGTTACCTCATGTTTCCAATACCAGGTTTTAATTTCTAGAACATTCTTCCCCTGTGTTAGTAATCTGCTTCTCTATAACTTGTTCTTCCATTTGGGACGTGGAACAAACAAACAATAAATCAAATACATGCCTAGAATCTTAGCACTTAATGTGAAGGACAGCCTGGGCTACACAAAACACCCCAAAACAACCCCAAAACATGTAATCTGTTCTGTCTGACTGCAAATTAAATATTTTAAAATAACAATCGTGTTTTTCCTCCTAGTTTTTCAGCTTTAAGCACACAGTATTCTTCTGCAGAAGCTACAATAGCAAACCTTTCAGTGCAAAATTTATGGTTGTTCCTTTTAGTGTCATTGCTGAGATTGTTCCTAAGTCTTTGTGTAAAAGAAGTCATACAGAGAAACATGGTTAATCTTTCAAATGAACATAGAGTAATTGGGAGGTTTGCTGTGCAAAGGGTTTGGGTGATTGCTTCGTAAGTTTATGAAACTGAAGATAGCACAGAATTGGGAACATCTTGAAATTGTCCCTCATTACCTGAGTTATACACATTTGTTCTTTTTCTCTAGTTAAAAGTGCTTAAGATTTTTGTAGGCAGCATTTTCACAAACTTTTACCATCTTAAGACTGAAGAGCAGTTAATAATAATACCTGTATTGACACAGAAGGTGAGAGTATGCAATCAGTAAGAGTAGTGCAAAATAAATCTTAAGGAGAAGCATTGTACTGACTTATAGAAAGAATCTACTCCAGAAGGTCACTGTACTTGCGTTCTTGTTTTCTCTTCTTGATTTTACCAGTCATTGCTGGCACACTGATCAGGCATGGTGTAAGCACTTCATTTTTGCCTTCTCAGCAACCTTTTTGGATAAGAACTGATGGTTACTACAAAGTTAAGTAGACCTGCCAAAGCTCATACATGTAGAAGTACATACACATTAGGAGTAGGGCTGGGATTTGAAGGCAGGCCATTTAGCTTGAGTTTATTTTATTGCTATGTTTCTCTTACTTTAGGCAAGACACATGCTAGGCAAGTACCCATCCACTGAGCTGTATCCCTAACCTTTTATATTTTAAAATGTCATGGGCTATGGTGATAGAATTATGAAGTAAAGATTTGATAGGGGAGGAGGGGCAACGTGATCAGAGGGAACTCCAGTTTATTTTAATATTTTCCTTAAAACTGTCTACATAGGTTACAGTTTCTTTTCTTTTTTATGTACCACATACTGAACCACAAAAATATTAAATCACAGTGAACTGTTGAACCTGCAAATGGGTTATAAGGTAGTTGCCAGGTTATATAAATATACAAAAAGAAGCTGCAGAAGGTTCAAGAGGTTGGCATGTGCTTGCTTAGCGTGCACTGAGTCCCTGGTTCATTCCCCAGTATCACATGAGTTAGGTAGTATCTACCTGTGATCTTAGCCCTGGAGAGGTGGAGGTAGTGGAATCAGAAGTTCAGGGTCCTCCTTTGCCAAGTAGCGTTTGAGACCAGCCTGGGCAACATGCAACTATGTATCTAATAGCAAATCAAAACCAAACCTGTTTTAGTAAATTTCATTTTGCTTTCCTTTTACACGGGGTCTTACTATGTAGTTCAGTTGGGTCTTGAAGTTGCTACGTACCTTATGGTGTTCTTCCTACCTTACCCTCTTAGATGCTGGTTCTCTCTTCACTAGCATTTAGAGAGGGGAATTGAACCTACACATTTACTCAGCTTAAGAAAAAGAACAGCGTTCATACTTTTGATAAGTTTCTGTGTATAGTTTTTGATTGCTTATAACTGTGGTTTTTACTAAATAAAGCCTCCACTACAAAGATTTTTTAGTTTGGTAGCAGGTTTTTAAATTGTGTAAAAGACATGTTTACAGTCTGAGTGTTCAAGGGAAAAAATGTTCTCATTGTTAATAATTTACTTGTTACGTAGCTAAAACATTTTTTATAGCATTCTACAAAATTATCTCACTATTTGACAGAAACAAAAAACAAAAAACAAAACAAAAAACCCACAAACGCTGTTATCTTTATAATATAGTCTGTCAAAGCCTTGGTTACTTTTCTATTGCTATGAGAAGAAACCTTGAAGAAGGCAACTTACAGCAGAAAGAGTTTGGGGGGGCTTTACGGTTGGCGAGGATTCGAGCCTTCTGAGGATGACATGAGCATCTTACGGGGAAGTATGGCAGCTGCAGGCAGGCACTGCACTGGAGGAAGAGCTTACATTTTGAGACACAGACATGAGGTGAGAAAGCCAATGAGAATAGTTTAAGTCTTCTGAACCACCAAAGCCTACTCCTGGTGACTCACCTCTCTGACGTAGCTTTCTGATCCTTTCCAAGCAGTTCCACAAGTTGTAGACTTGGTCGTCAACCATGAGCCTATGTTTGACCACATTCAGATCACCACATTGTATTCTCTGGCTTGTGGCCATATCCTAATACAGAATGCATTTAATTTAAAAGTAGTGAGTGGCACATGTCTTTAATCAGCGTTTGGGTGGTAAGGGAGGCTCATCTCTGTGAGATCAAGGCCATCCTGGTCTGCATATTGAGTTACAGGACAGCCGGAGCTCTTTTATTTTGAGACTGCCTCAAAAACAGTCTTCTTATTTAAAAGTACAAAATCTCTTAGACTCAAGGCAGGCTTTTTTTACTTTTGGTAAAGTCAAAAGGCAGATTGCATCCTGTGCCTTTCAGCATACAGTGACAGAAGGGAGAATAGGGACACAGTTAGGGACACTGCACTGAAGACTGAACCCAGCAGGGCGAGCTCTGCATCCTGTGCCTGATGTCAGATGGTTTAGATGACCATCCTTTTAGCTTTGCTGACTACAACATAATCTCTATCTGCCTCGTGCTTGTGAATCAAGATGTAGGCTCTCAGCTATTGTTTGAGTATCATGTCTGCTTGCCTGCTACCATGTTTCCTGTCATAATGGTTATGGACTAACTTATCCTCTAAACTGCAAGCCCCTAGAAAGCGCTTTGTTAAGTTGCTGTTATCATGGTGTCTCACCACAGTGATAGAGACTAAGACACCAGAATAACTCAAAAAAAGTCAGGGACTGAGAATGTAGCACAGTGGTAGATACTTTGCATGCATCGGTGTGATTCTCCCAGTACTACACACAAAACCCAGGAGCCATTCCTGCACGTCGTTTCCCCTATAAGGACCCTGTTCATTCCCTCCCTTGAGATAGGCTTTAACATGTAGTTCTGGTTGGTCTTGAACTCAAAGAGATCTGCCTGCTAGGATCCTAATCTTATTTTTTAAGTCAGTGTCTCACTATGTAGCCCTATCCTTGAGCTTGCTGTGTAAACAAGGCTGGCTTCTTCCTCCTGTGGACTGGAATTAAAGGCATGCGCTACCAAGTCAACCCATGATCCTAATTTTTTACAGCAGTTGTTAATATTATTGATTTAAGCAGTCAACCTTTATGTCATCTTTTTGTTTTTTGAGACAGGGTTTCTCTTTGTAGCTCCGGCTGTCCTGGAAATCGCTCTGTAGACTAGGCTGGCCTTGAACTTACAGAGATCCACTTGCCTTTTCCAACAGCTGGGATTAAAGGCATGTAATACCTTTGCCTGACTGTATTCTTGTATTTAATGAATATTGGTGCTATAAAAATCAACTTTTTTGCTGTAGGGAACAAAGTAAACGATTATGTTTTATTCAATGTTCAGTTTTTCCCCTTTCTATTTATCCTATAAAAACTTCTCTTAGTGCTAGGAATTGAACCCTGGCCCTTGGATGTGTTAGGCCAGGGTTCTAACCCTAGCTGGAAAACTCCATCATGCTTAGTCTTAGGTGATGCTTTAAGAACCTGGCTTTGCAATATCTAAAAATGTGATTATTTTGGTTATAAAGAAGTTATTAATATATAAAAAAAATCGTGTGTTTTGCCTACCTGTATGTCTGCGCACCACATGTGTGCCTGTTGCCTGCAGTAGTAAGAAAAGGTTAATGGATTTTCTGAAACTAGAGTTACAGATGGTGTAGCGCCATGTGGATGATAGGGAAAGCCTGAGTACTTTGCCAAGGAGATAGAAGATCAGCAAGTGCTCCAGGCCCAAGAAGTCTACATAAAGGAAGAAATGTTGGGTTCTAGATCTTTTTACACATGGCTTTAAAAAATAGACTGATTAAGCCACATGTACTATTAAATCTCTTGAGGCTTATTTGTCAAGCCCAACTAGCTTATTTTCTCCCTTAGGATATATCAAAACATTTTAATGATTTATTTTAAAATCATGTTTATAATTATATTGTTAAATGCATGTGCAGGTGGGTGCCTTGTGTTGAAACTCAGTGTAACGTGAGTTATGGGTGGTGGTGAGCTGCCTAACGTGTGCTATGAATTGAGCTTGGATGGGTCCTCTGGAAGAGCAACAGGTGCTCTTACTTGCTAACCTGTCTCTAGCCCGTGGATGTTAACACTTACTATTGGTGTCATTTAGACAACTACTCCCTTGTCTGTTTATTACAAATTTGGAGAAACCCTCTATCCGGGTTCAAAATATTAAAAGTGGAAATTTTCAGGCCTGGGGAGATTACTTACTTACTCACTGGTTAAGATCGCTTGCTCCTCTTTCAGAGGACCAAGGTTTCATTCCAAGCACCTACGTGTTTCACAGCTAGCTGTAACTTCATATCCATGGGATCTAATGCCTTCTGGCCTCTGTGGCTCATATGTATTACATAGAAATACATGCAGGCAAATACATATAAAGATAAATAATAATTTAATTAGATTCTTTTTTTGGTGTTCTTTTTTGTTGTTGTTGATATTTTTGTTTATTTGCTTGCTTTTGTTTTTTGAGTCTCACTATGTAGCTCTGGTTATCCTGGAACTCTGTATAGATCAGGTTGGCCTCAAACTCTGAAATCTTCCTGCCTCTGCTTCTCCAGTGCACCACTATGCCTAGCTAAATAATTTAATTTTTAAAGTGGAAATTGCAAGTATTTCTCCATATTGAAACAATTAGGAAATAGTGATGGAAAGCAACAAGAATTGTCGTACCAACTGGTGTGGAGCTGGGTTTATAAACTGTGGGGAAGAAGCTCAGTATGTTTCCAAGTACCTCATGATGCTAAGCATAAGTCATTTGTTGTGTTAAGGAAGACTTTTAATTTTTGTCAGGCTATTGACTGCTTTTTATTACAATTATTAATCTGTACTCTTCCAAAATGAACGTAGCAAATGACTGCCACAAATACTTCAAAAAATGGCACCAGCATGCATATTGCACAGGCTTTGGGCAGAGGGGAGGGGCAATCTTTTCAAAATGCTAGAGCTGGGAGATTGATTTGTAAAGTGCTTGCTGTGTAAGCATGAGGACCAGAGTTCAGTCCTCTCTGGATGTGACAGTACTGGGAAGAAAGACAGGTCCACCTTGGGGGCTTTCTGGCTAGCCAGTCTGGCCGAAACAGTATGTTCCAGGTTTGTGGACAGTTAATGGCAGAAAATACCTGAATGTTGACCTGTGGCGTGCAGGCATGGAGAACGTTGTCCTACCACACTTGTGCACAAAAGGGCAGTACTGGTTCCATTGAAAACCAGTGGCTTAGTATATAAGATGACTGGAGAACACTTTGATTCTGTAAGCAGGAGTAGGTCTTTTGAAAAAGAAATATGAGTGCATTGACTGCATTTATGTCTGTATACTACATGTGCCTGGTTCCCCGGAGGCCTGAAGAAGGTGTTGGATGCCCTGGAACTGGAGTCACAGATGGCTGTGAGCTATGATGAGGCTGGAACTCCTTGGGTTTTGTGTCCTGAGCAGTGCAACTAAAGATGTTTATCACCATCCCTTTTTTCTTTTCCACATTTCTTTTTGAGAGTCTAGCTACATAGCCTGGCTATTTTGGAATTCATTGTGTTTACTAAAATGACCTTGAGTTTATGGAGCTCCCTGCCTCTGCCTCCCAACTGCTGGGTCACAGTCATGTGCCATCACACCCAGCCAGCTCACTAAACCTGACTTGATTTTCTAGATTGGCTATCTAGCAAGTGTCAGGGATCCTACTGTATCCACATCCCCAGCATTGAGATAACAAGGGCTCCTTTTCTTCCCTCACCAACCATGTGGAATAAACTCTTTTTTTTTTTTTTTTTTCTTTTTTAAAGATTAATTTTTTCAGACACACCAGAAGAGGGCATTAGATCCCATTATAGATGGTGTGAACCACCATGTGGTTCCTGGGAATTGAACTCAGGACCTCTGGAAGAGCTGTCAGTGCTCTTAACCACTGAGCCATCTCTCCAGCCCCTAAACTTTGTCTTTATACTGTGCAGTAAGCACCTAACCGATTGAGCCATTTGCTCAGCCCCTCTTTTAGAGATACTTAGATGATTTTGTGTTTAAGTTGTATGGTTCTCTAAACATTAAGGATGGAGAATATAAAATATCATTTTTGAATTTTATTGTGGAAAGATTTTGTATAGAATACAGAATGGGCAAACTATTGGATGTCTCTTTGTTGAAATTGTGCTGCATTTCTTACTCTCAGAAATTATTTTTGACGGGGGGGGGTGGCTCTCCTCATATTTAGGCAGACTACTTTTCTATCTAGTTTAAGAATAAAGTTGAGGATGTAGTGTTGCTTTTTCAAGGGGTATATATATGTACATGTTGTGTGTGCTGATGCCCAAGCTTATGCATTTGTATCCAGACTAGCCAACAGTCTCTCATTGAGCCTAGAGTTCGAGGATTTACGGCTCTGCTGCCTGGCCAACACGCCCAAACCATTCCCCTCCCTCCATCCTTGGAATGCTGGGGTTAGACGTGGCATTCCAGACCTGACCTTTTACGTGGGTGGGTGCCAATCTTCTCATGCTTTTGTAGCAAGCAGTCTTGCCCACTAAGCCTTCTCATTTAGTTTTTTGAGGCCAAGCCTCATCCTATTGCACAACCTAGTTTCAGACTCAGGGTCATCTGTCTCCGGTGCTGGGGTTACAGGCGTGTGCTACTGTGCCTGATTTGCACTACTTTTAAATTGTTGCCTGCATGTGTGCATACGAACACATACAGATTATTGTTTTTATGTATTTATACTTAAACCACCCAGCCACCTCTATGATAAAATGGAGTTTCCAGGTATCCAGAGATTCTTTCATGCTTCTTTCCTATATAAGTATGCCAAGCTCCTAACTTTGAAACAGATTTTCAGTAAATTATTATTTTCCTCTTCTGATTTATTTATGGTTTCCTTTATCTCACCTTTAGTTGTTTAGAGTTGTCTTAATGTCTTTAACTGGCTTACCTCAATATTTCTTTGAAAATACATTTGTGATTAACTTCACCTGCTGGTTTCCTGTGACTTAATTACACATGAGGCCGGTTAGTAACCAAACGAAGTATTACGACTTGTTGCCATGGCTGTCTGGAGGTCTAGGTAACATATCTTGATTTCAGGAGTTTTAAGACCTACTAGAGAAAGTAACTTCCTAGTTTGACCAAAAGGCAAGTTGGGGAGGAAGAGTTTATTCCTTCATCAAAGGAAGACAGAGCATGAACCTGGAGGCAAGACTGAAGCAGAGCTTCGAGAAAGCTGCTTAAGTATGGGCTTGCTGTCCATTGTGCGTTTGGCTTTCTTATGCAGCCTTGAACGGTTTGCCCATAGTTGGCACTGCTTTACTACAATGGGCTCTCCCATGTCAGTCATCAATCAAGAAAATGCTTTACAGACATGCCCGCGGGCCAAGCTCCTCTTTGCAGGTCTTCCCTCTTCTCAGGCGACTCTTAAGTTTGTGTCAGTTTGGCAAAAACTAAACCACAGTCACAACAAGCATTCATCTTAAAATACTACCTCCCACCCCAACAAAGGAAAGTAACAATACCAAAGAGACTATAAAGAAGCAGAGCTATATGTAATTATAACCACACATTCTTAATCCCAGATGTTAGTCACAGTTTTAGACCTTAACGTGAACACTGGGGAAAATGGGGATTAATAAGTAATAGCCTTTTTGAGCTAATGTGCATTAATAAATTCATGAAAACTGTCAAACTAGTCTTTGAATGTGTAGTGTTCAATGATAGCTACTGCTAGGTGATTTACAGAGCCAATTTCGCAGCCTTCGTGATTTTAGGATAAAGTAGTTATTTTAGAAGTATGTATCTATCCCTTCATCATGAGTTCCAGGAAATATCAAAATCCAAAATTGCAGATGCTCAAGCCTACACATACCTCTTACGCCCTTTTATTTATTTTTGAAGCTAGGGGTTAAGTCAGGGCTTTGTGTATGTTGAGCATGCTGTCAGGTGCTGTGCTATACTCTAACCTGGTGTGTTCTTTTAAATCATCTCTACCTACATAACACAATGTTAGTGTTACAGAAAGAGTTGTCATCTTGTTCAGAGAATGAGAAAAAAAATCTGTGTTAGTACATACCCCCGGTTTTACTCCTGATGTCACAGGTCTGAGATTGGTTTAGTTTGCAGGCAAGGGACACATGAGTACAAATAGCTGACGTTCTTTATTTTGTAGGACTGGAATTGCATGCATGTTAGCACATATCCCTAGCCTCTGTATTTTTATTTTTAAAGATTGTGGTTCATTATTGCAGTATAGGCTTTAATTTAGAGGTAATATATAAACACCTCCATTGGTTTGTACAGTAGTAAAATTGGCTTTATCAGGTCTTCCAGAAGCATTTAACAATCTGTCTTACTAGGATCATTCACTGTGGCTAAGATGTGCTTTTGTTCATTGGTGAAAGACATTTGCATGGTCTGGCCTGTCTCCTGCATCACTTCAGTAATCCTAGTTTCTCTGCACAGCGTTGTGACTTGGTGAAGTACTGTAAGTACACAGTACCTTTTACTTACATAGACGTATGTACTGCCATAGACACTTAACAACTCATTTCTCCCCTCTGGTTTTCTAATCACACCTTGGATGTGATCAGCAGAAAGTTGGAAGTCTTGAGGAAGGGCCCTGGCTTTTTTTTTTTTTTGTACCAGTAGATTCAAATATAGAGCTTTAATATCTCATTAGGTGTCTTTCCCTACGTTTCTCCAGTCCCTTCTGCCTATCACACATGTCAGGTCAACAACTGGCTGGCTGGAGTAGAAAGATACATTGGTGAGTTGTCGCAGCGCTGCAGCCAGATACATGCCCAGGATGAAGACAGTGCAGTGCCTGATCAAGCAATTAGGAAACAGTGGGGCAGTAACAAAGGAGACGTCTGTAATTAACTCCTCATTTCTTGAGGTTTCATAGCACACTACCAGGTTTAGTTGCCTTTCCATAGGTCCCAATCATTAAATAGTTGCAAGCTTGATGTTAATAATTTTCTATAATGTTTTTCCTGCTGATCAAATCATTTCACTTAATCCAGAAATTGATGCAGACTATCACATTTACATAATTTTCAAATATCCTGCCGGTCTGGGTTTTGAGTTTGTTTAGCTTTATAGTTGTAATAGTTTAATTTCTCTTGGAGATGCAAATACCAGTAATCTTCTGGATGATTTGGCTTATAGAGTTCCAGCAGGAAAATCATTAATTCAGTTACCATAAAATCGTGTATTTCATAGTTTTTTAAAATATCATTTTTCCTTTATATTTAAATCTTTTTTTTACACTAAAGACACTGGGGAGGTGGTTTGTTAAAGTGTTTGGAACATAAGCACGAGAACTCAGGTTCAGGTCTCCAGCACTCATGCACAAGGCTTTGCCTTGGTGTGTATCTCCAATCCTTTAGAGCTGAGGAAGCAGGGACGACAAGATCCCCGCAGCTCACTGCCCAGCCAGCCTAGCTTTGTTGGTGAGCGTCTGATTCAGTGAGAGAGCTTATCTCAGAAAATTAGGTGGATAATGGTTGGGGAACACACTCGTCGTTGACCTCTGGTTTTCACATGCGCATGCATATATACCTCCCCAAACACAAGCTACAGTGTCTTCTTCTGTAATGAATAAAATGATAGAATTTTGATTTAGTAAGCTGATACTGGAAATTCAAGTTTGTCGAAATGATAGGTAACTGAAAGACTAGTTTGAAGGAAGAGTGGTTAAGTCCTAATGAGTGTGTGGAAAATGGTCATTATAAATAAAGGGTGAAGTATGGCACGATGTTGAAGGCCTGAACCCGTGAGAGTCCCCCAGTTTAACATGTGCTAAAATTTCCTAGATGGTAAGTACATTTTGAAAGTTAAATTCAGAGATTTACAGAGAACAAGATTAAGTGGAAAAATCAGCTTTGGTAGTATGTTACACATGTAGATCGAAAGAAATGGCCTTGCTTTGAACATGGTAATTATGAATAATTAGTATGTTATACCCCTCGATACCTACCTACCTACCTACTTATTTATTTATTTATTTATTTATTTATTTATTTATTTAAGACAGGGTTTCTCTGTGTAGCCCTCGCTGTCCTGGAACTCACTCTGTAGACCAGGCTCGAACTCAGAAATCCAACTGCCTCTGCCTCCCAAGTGCTGGGATTAAAGGCATGCGCCACCACAGCCCGTTCGTTTTTTATTTTTTTATTTTTTTTTGAGACAGGGTCTTACTATATGTAGACCCTGTCTATACACACACCCCCCACACACAGAGTATTCATGAATATTAGTTATACCCCAAGATATCTCTTTTTGTTTTTGAGACAGTCTCACTGTGTAACACTTGTCTATACATGACCTACACATAAACAGAGCACCGAATCCAGCTGACCCACTACTTGTTTCGTAGAGTAGGCTGGCCCCATTTCATAGAGAACCACCTCTGACTCCTCAGAGCTGGGATTAATGGTGTGTGCTACCATGCCTGGCTTAATTTATTTTTAAGAGTTCTGTATTTATATATAATATACATATATTTAATATAGCATGTGACTGCCCTGTACCTGAGGATGTCCAATCGCTTTAGAACTGTATTAAGTTACAGATGATTACGGACAGCCAAATCAGTGGTGGGAACTGCACTCTGGTCCTCTGTAAAACACCAAGTATTATTTACTGCTAAGCCATCTTTTCAGAGCTAGTTGGGGCCATCTTTATCTAGCAGTTTCTGAGCCAGCTAGTGTGATAGTGAGGCCCTACTTTTTTAAAAAAAAAAAAAAAGAATTTAAGACCAACTTGAACTGAAACAACGAAACTGAAACAGCCTTTTTGGGTTTTGAATGATAACATCGTGAGGTTCAATCATTACTTCTGCTTGTTATACCTGTTCTTGCTAACCTAGAAAAGAGAGGCCAGATTCTATTTCAAGTAACACTATTTGTAATGTCAGTGAACGGCAGTTTTTCTTTCTTAGTCAAAACTCACATGTGGTGCAAATATCTAAGAATATTTTAGACCTCACTCAGAGGCTCCATACTGTCTTCTGTCACAGCCAGGGAGGAAGTCATAAAAATGTGAGCAGCTTGCACTTACTTATTCCATCCCCCCACTTTCTAGACAGGTATTGTCTCACATTGTTGGCCAAGGCTGGCCTCAGACTCACAGGAATCGCCTTCCTTTGCCTCCTGATCTCTGGGATTAAAGGTGTGTCCTCCCACGCTGGTTTTTTGAATATTTTGGAAGTTAGAGTATTGGTCCCTTTTGTTTGTTTGTTTTTTAAACCATAGCTTTTTAAAAGCTAATTTTATAGTTGACTATATATTTTCTTCCTTTTCTTTGGGACAAAGAGGACTACCATTTTATTATTCCCTTCAACTTCTATAGACTTCCTGGATTTGTTTCTGTCAGTTTTTTATCCAAAGTGCTGAGAATCAAGCCCAATACTTTTCATTGTGCGTATTAAGCACTCTCCTACTGAAACTTACTCTAGACGGTCTTTATTTTTTTATTTTTACTTAATATGTTGAACATGCACTGTGAATAGATTCAAAGTGTCTGTCTTTTAGGCTTTATCTTTTTATTTTTAGGTATGGGTGTTTGGCCTTTATGTGTGTTTGCCTGTGTGCTGTGTGTGTCCCTTGTGCCTGTGGAGGTCAGAAGAGGGTGTCAGGTCCCCTGGAACTAAAGATGGTTGTGAACTGTCAGATGGGTGCCTGGAATCAAGCATAGGTCCTCTGGAACAGGATGAGTGTTTCTGCAGTATGTCTCTTTTATGTTACAGAAGCTGGTTATCTTTACTATGTTTTTTTGTTTTTTGTTTTTTTGTTTTTTTTTTAATGTTTAGTTGTTATATTTCTTCTCTGGGTGTAACTAATAATAGTTAACAAAAATAGCATTGATTTGCAAAGTAGGCGATTTTGCACATTACAAATGTCTTTCAGGATTTTACTGAATAGCAAGCACTTAGTTTGCTTTTGTATGCCTCTGGAGTCAATTGCCAGCAAGAAGAGCACCCGGAGCACCTTTCTTTGAAAGAGTATAGGTGGTAGCTACCTGGGGATGCAGCCCAGTTGACAGAATGCTAGTGTAGCGAGAATGAAGGTCATGCTGTGAAGGAAGGAGAAAGATTAGAATTTCAGCATCATCCTTGGCTAGGTGAGCCCTAGGTGAGCCTTTGCTTTATACCCTGACTGGGGAGAAGGGTGTGAGTCTTGACTTCATTTTCTTCTGAGAGCTAGCTCACTAACTAGGTATTTGAGTAGTTACAGCAAACACTTTTGTACTTTTAAGTTTTCAGTGTGATTATCAGTGATGTTTTATATCATTACTTAGTACTTGATAGTTTGGTCTTGAAATGAAAATATATCAGAGTCTTCCAGAATTCCCTTCTCTGTGAATCAGAAAATATATATTATTCATGTTGTATTAAAATTTTATTTATTCATTTTAAATATTTATTTGTGTCTCCATTGCCTTGTTCTTGTGCCTGTTCAACTCTGTGCATGTGACTGTGTGGTGCAGAGGGTCAAGAGCAGGTGGCTTCCTCAGTTACTCCTCATCTTATTTTTTGAGACAGGGTCTGTCCTTGAACCTGGAGTTTATTGATCTTGCTTCATGAGCTGGCCAATGACCCATCTCCAAGCTCTCATCTGAGTTAGAGTTATTTTGTAAGTGTAGATATATAGATTAGTTTCATTCTACCATTAGTATTCACAGATTTTAATAACCCTCAGTCCAGGGGCATTGGGAACATAGAGTTAAACAATTAGGTTTAATAAAACATTGTACTATTTTGTGTGTGTGTGTATATGGGTGTGTGTGTGTGTATGAATGTGGGTGTGTATGAATGTGGGTGTGTATGAATGTGGGTACTTGCCTGCCATGGCACCCTGTGGAAGACAGAGAACAACCCTTAGGAGTTCTATGGTCTTAGGAGCCCACTCTATGGTCCGGGAAATGATTGAGTTTGTCAGGCTTGGCAGCAAGCACCTTTATCCTCTGAGCCATCTTAAAGGGTCCTAGTTTGCTGTTTACTTGTTGCAGCAAAATATACAGGCTATAGGAAATCTTGAGTGTTTCAGTAAGAGGATGTGATCTAAAAGGTTTATTATTGGATTTCCACTTTGGCCATACTGGGGGGTTGAACTCCGGGCTTAGCACATGCTAGACATGAACTATTGCTGAGCTACATTCATATCACAGGATATGGTGTTTGATCGGGTAACCTTGGAGGGCATTTGTGAAGTAGGGGCTTGCTCTGGTTTAATGCTGTCAGATCAGAAGTAGAGACAGTTCTATGGTTGAGTATCAGTATTCTGTATGGAGGCTAGATCTGAATGAGGACAGATATAGCCATTTGGAGATAAAAACGTGTGGACTTGAATTGTTTACATTGTTACTTTGTTGTGCCTCAGAATGACCACATTTGTTATAGATGTTGATTGTGATTGGCCAAAAGACAATCTGTAATAGCTTTGAGGCTTGGATAAGAACTTGAAATCAGTTTCTAGGGAAAAGGAGTTGCTTCTCCCTCCCTGCTGCCCACCCCCACCCTTGGTGCATTTGTATACGCCGAGCCTCTCATTCATGTAGGGAAGGGAAGTCAGAATTTATTGGCAGTGGCCTATGGTTACATATCAGGTATAATGAGCGGCATCAATGCTGAAGTTTTGTTTTTATTAAGCAGCAGCTGGAATGTATTTGATGCCATATTAGCCCACATATGCTGTTTTTTACCTGGTTATAAAGAAGTGGTTTAGAGGGGGCTGGAGAGACGTGGCTCAGTGGTTAAGAGCACTGGTTGCTCTTGCAGAGGTCCTGGGCTCAGTCCCTAGCACTTACATGGGCTTTCCAACTATTTATAACTCCAGTTTTAAGGGATCATTCATCTTCTTTTGTGGTGTGTGGTGGTGCGTGGCACATAAAAGACTCAGGCACATAAATTTGAAAAAGGAAAATTAAAAAAGAAACGGTTCAGGGACTGAAGTCTGAGTATATTTTTCTTAAGAAGGCAGGCAGGCAGGGATAAGAAGAAATGGTTCAGGGATTGGAATAGGAGTCCATTTTTCTTAGGAAACAAGGCAGGGAAGGCTGCACAATGGCTTAGTGGTTAAGAAAGCTTGCTGCTCTTCCATACGATCCAAGTTTGGTTTTTTGTTTTTTTTTTTTTTTTCCCAAGACAGGGTTTCTCTGTGTAGCCCTGGTTGTCCTGGAACTCACTCTGTAGACCAGGCTGGCCTTGAACTCAGAAATCCACCTGCTTCTGCCTCCCAAGTGCTGGGATCAAAGGCGTGCGCCACCACTGCCCAGCTCCAAGTTTGGTTCTTAACACTCACAGTGCAAGACTGACAATAACTTGAAATTTCAGCTCTGGGGAATCTCATGTCATCTTCTGCCCTGTGTGTGCATGTTCACACATAGTGGCATTCATTCACACAGATAAAAATAAAAATTCAAGAAGAAAAAAAAAAAAAGGAAGCAAAGGACTGGAAATGTAGCTCAGGAGCCAGAGTGCTTGGCCCGGCATGTACAAGGCATTGGGTTTAACCCTGAGCACAGTATATGGCAGGTGTACTAGTGCATGCTTTGAATCCCAGTGGAGGTGGAGATAAGAGGACCAGAAAGCAAACACTCCCCCAAATAACTAGTTTTCCAACATTAGTCTGGTTTTTCAATTTTCTCCCTCTCTTCCTCCTTCCCTCCCCCCTCTCTCTTCTTTTCTTTCTGTGTGTGTTTGCATGAGTGTCTCCGTGTGTGTGTGTGTGTGTGTGTGTGTGTGTGTGTGTGTGTGTGTGTGTATGTGTGTGTATGTGTGTGCGCGCACGATGGAGACCATAAGAGGGTATCAGCTCAGCAATTCTGGACCTGGAGTTACAAGTTATCTTACACACACACACATACACGTATACAATGCTTCATTTTAATAGTTTCCAGTGGTTTTCTATAATGGTCTCCATCTATTGAAAAGAGGGGTTTCCTTGATCAGGGTTAGTTACATTTTTTTATTGATGAGACACACGACTAAGTCAACTTATATAAGAAAACATTTAGTTGGGAGCTTGCTTGCAGTTTTAAAAGGGGAGTCCATGGATCATCACCATGACAGGGAACATGGCAACAGGCAGGTAGGTAGGGGATGGTGCTGGAGCAGTAGTTGAAGGCTACATCTTATTCACTGATCAGGAACAGAGAGGGGAAGGAGGGAGGGGGAGAGAGGCCGGTAGTGGTAAGGTAGGGTGGGTAGGAGTTGAGAAAGCTTGGCCTGGGCTTTTAAAATCTCGAGCCCTCCACCAATGACATACCTCCTAATGAGGCCACTCCTAATCCTTCCCAAAACAGTTCCTCCACCTGGGGACCAAGCTTTCATACTTATGAGCCTATGGGGCCCATTTCCATTCAAACCACCACACAGGTGATTGTGAGCTGCCTTGTAGGTGTGTTGCGCCTCGTTCTTGAGCTCCAAAAGACCACCCAGTAAGTGACTCCAATGTAATCACACTAGGGTCTCTCTATTACAAGCTCGAGCCTGGGTTTATTCACCTCTGACCCTGACACAGCAGGACAGTTTGGTGAAGCAGTCCTAATCCCTCAGCCAGACAAGGTTGTTACAGGAAATTGGGAGCAAGTGAGAGGGTGTCCAGCCAGGCAAGCATCTAATCGAATGATTTCTGTAAGCCTATAGGTAGATGCTCTGAAGCAAAACCATGACTAATCACCAACAGTCTGAAAGTACCTCTGAAACAAGCAGACTTACCTTGATTGGCTCTTGCTAGGAGGTAGCTAGGGAGTAACTCTGGGTGTGGACCAAGGACAAGCCATGGGGTCCATCCTGGTATTTGGGTTCAGCTGTGGGTCAAGTTGTCAGGCTTTTATTTTCTTTTTAGATGTAGTCCGGTCCCAAGATGGAGTAGGGTTGGTCTCTCAAGAGCTGGACCATGTAGGTCCTCTGGAAGAGCAGCATGTACTTAACAATACTTGAGTACTCAACAATAGTTGAGCCATCTCTAGCTCTCTCCATTAGTCTCTTGATAGCAGGAAAGCAGAAAAATAGCCTTTACTAAGTTTATTATTTTAAAATGAGATTGTAGTACTTCACAAGTTGTTTCTTTACAGTTGACTAGAGTCAGTTGTTTATTTTATGTAAGATCCAACTTAACAGAAAACAAATATCAGACTTTTAAGGGCATTGAAGGTGTGTGAACTGTTACACTAACAAAGTATACTAATTGTGACACTCATTCCCTGTTAGCTCTCAGGTTAACTATAGGCAAAGAAAGTTTTTCTGTCGTTGTTTGGTTTTGCCCTGTCAGATGGAGTCCAGGGTTCACAAAGTCTAGCACTGACATCCTCATGAGCAGTGCAAATGCTGATCAGAGATGCTTGGTTTTAATGCACTATGTACTTGTATGATTAGATAGAGGCTATTCCTATATTACATAATTTTTGTGATTATAAAAGTGGTATTTTTTAAACATTCTGAATATTCATGAAAATCTGGTGATACTTTTAAAATATGGAAGGTTCCTGAACAACCTTTGCCTTTTAGTAAGCTCCAAGATCAGTAGGTCTCCATGTTTTTATGATAAACCAAGGATATTCTCTTTTGTATGTGTGTTTTCTTTTTGTCTTTGGGTTTTTGAGACAGGGTGTCTGTGTACTTCCGGCTGTCCTGCAGCTTTCTATGTATAACAGGTTGGCCTCAAACTTGGAGAGATCATGCCTCTGCCACCTGAGTATTAAGATTAAAGGCATGCCACATCACACCCAGCTGAGGCTATATTTAACATTGAATTCCTTATGTAAGTGTGTGTGGGCATAAGAATATATACATATTCTCATGTGTATGTATAGAGGCTAGAAGTCAACCTTGGGTATTGTTTCTCAGGCTCCATCTACATTTTGATATTATTGAGACAGGGTGTCTCTATGGGTCCTAGGGACTGTAATTAGGCTAGCCTGGCCTGCTAGCAAACTCCTCCAACTTAGCTTACAAGAATGCTTTCAAAAAGTAAATGTGTGTGAATGTTTTCCCTGCATGTATTTTTGTGTGCCATATGCTTACCTGGTTCTTGAGGTCAAAAGAAGTTATGGACTTGGAGTTACAGACAGTTCTGAGCTTCATAAATACTGGGAATTAAACTCAAGTCCTCAGAAAGAGCAGCTGCACCTGAGCCATCTCTCCAGCACCACAAGCACGCATCCATCTCTCTCTCTCTCTCTCTCTCTCTCCCCCTCCCCCTCCTCTCTCTCCTTTCCAGCCTCCCCCTCTCTCCTTCCTTCCTTCTTTCTTTCTTAATATATTTTTATGTGTTCTGAGGTGAACTCAGGTCTTCATCATGCACGTGTAGCAAAAATACTGACTGCGTCATCTTCCCAGCTCCTTAAACCACACTCTCATATAATTAAGTAAAACTTGAGTGAATTTTAAAAACAGGGAAGTTAGATTTATTGATAAGGCTCAGTCAGCATTCCTGTAGCACAACTAAAGAATGCAAGATGTATGTCTCTTTTAACAGTGACAGTTAGATGGGGCACTCACTGTGGCACACACCTCTAATGTCAGCACTCAGGAGGCAGAGGCAGGTGGAGCTCTGTTCCAAGTTAACCTGATGGATGTGGTGAGTTCCAGACCAGCCAAGGCATTTCCCTATTCCCACCCTCCCCTCAAAAAGAAAAAGAAAGAATGCAACTTTTATCACCAGTTGAAGATTTTCCTGTAGAAAAAGTGATTTTATTTGTGATACTGAAATCTTTGTTGTTTCTCAGAACCCAAAAAACAAAAGTAGTTCAGAATGTAGAAGCATAGTAAAATGCAATTTTATTTATATGGAACAAACTCAACAAATTTAACACTTGAGTGGAAGCTAGCCTGAAATTTGTAAAATAGTTCAGGCCAGTCTTGAACTCATGTTCTTGCTTTTCTTGTACTGTGACTACAGTCATGAATCACTATGACTGGCAGTATTAAAACATTCATAACATGATTTTTTTCACACAAAAAGGTTGGTCAGAGTTAGGTTTTTGTTGTTTTACAGTGCTGGAAAGACAACCCAGGGCCTTGTGCATTATACGTAAATGTGCCACTGAACTATGTCTGTAGTTCATTTTGTGTGTGTCTGTGTGGCAGTGTATTCTTGTAATCTCAGTACTTGCAAGGCTGAGGCAGGAGGCTTGCAGTGACTTTAAGGATAGTCTAGGTTCTGTAGCTACATCCTATGCGTGCTGTTGCCAAAACCACAGATGTGTGGTCTTCTGGCCACCCGTCTGTGGGTTCGTATTGTTGGCCCATTCACTGTGGCCCTGGGAGTTGTTGCTGCCTATAATTTTGGAGTGGCTGAACCAAGAAAAAAGGCGTATGCAGATTTCTACAGAAATTATGATTTCATGAAAGATTTTGAAGAGATGAAGAAGGCTGGTGTCTTTCAGAGTGCCAAGTGATTTCAGAATGCAAAGAATTCTTTGGATTGTGCTCCATAGAAGTTCATTGCTGACCCGTGTTCCTGAATGTGAAACATGACTATGTGGGCTAAGGGGTAGTTTCTCTCAATAAACAATATTAAATGGACAAAAACCAAACAAACACTGGCTTACATCTTTTCTATAACTGATAAGTTTGGTTTACTCTGTTTTATGTTTCTTTGGGAAAGGAGCGATAAGGTCTGGAAAATGAACCCCTTCTCAAAAAAGGGGGGGGGAATAAACTATTATAGCAACAGAGCTGACGAGCTGGCTCAGCAGGTGAATGTGCTTGGCAGCTAAGCTTGATGTAAACCTGGGACTGATTGTTTTAGGACCCACATGCTGGAGAAACACACTCCTGAAAGTTGTCCCTGACTTCTGTGCACGTTTAGTGTTGTGTGTGTGCCCTTTCCCAAGTAAAAAAATATAATTAAAAACGTTAATAGAAAAATAAAGAATATAGTTGCTGTTTATAGTAGTTGAGCCTCTTCCCTCTGGCAGCTCCAGAATTCTAGGTACATAGTTTCTGTTTATGTGAATCTTGGATTTGTTTTCATTAAAAAAAAAATTTTTTTAACCATGTGTGGTGGTGGCGCACGCCTTTAATCCCAGCACCTGGGAGGCAGAGGTAGGCGGATTTCTGAGTTCAAGGACAGCTTGGTCTACAGAGTGAGTTCCAGGACAGCCAGGGCTACACAGAGAAACCCTGTCTCAAAAAACTATCAATAAGAAAACAAACAAACAAATGTTCCATGTGTATAGGTTTATGGATGTGTATGGTGCATGTTCACTTGTGTGGGTATGTCCCTGTTGCAAGTGCACATGCTATGGAGGCCTGAGGCCCACGTCAGGAGTCTTTCTTGGCTGCTCTCTACTCCATTCATTGTCATAGGGTCTCAGAATCCAGAGCTTGTCTATCCTCATGGTCTGACCAACCAGCCTGCCTTAGTATGTCTCTGTCTCTACCTTCTGAGCACTGGAATTACACTATCTTGACATTTATGTGGGTTCTGGGGATGAGATAGACTCTGCTCATGCTTATGTACCATTACTTTAGCCACTGAGCATTCTCCTGAGTTCTTATCTCTTTTCTTGATCTACTTTAAACATTATTCAGCTGCCTTTGCCTGGAGGGAAGGCTTCTCAGCTTGTGTCTCCGGGACTAAATTATGGTTAATGGTACTTTGCTCACTGTGTTGTTCTGAGGGTCACAGCTGTGTAAAGAAAACACTCCTCACAGTCAGTGCAGGGTAGAGTAATACATGTGTCTTGCGTATGTCAGTCAGATATTCCAAGGGATCCAAGGGAAGAGTCTAAAAGGTATAGCATGCTTGTGCGAGAGTATGCTTGTGCGAGAGTATGCGTGTGCGAAAGAATGTGCATTTTAGCTGATTTAAAAGGAGGTTGAAAGTGATTAGGAGCTAGTAAAAGATTTATTTAAGGGGAAAGATGGAGTCGAGAGTTAGGATGGGGTGTGAATATACTGTTTTCTGAAGGGATTTTCATATTTAGATGTATCATTACATATACATAGGTAACTAAGCCGCATGCATATACATATCAAATATCACTTCTCACACACACACACACACACCCCGGTGAGATTATGGTCTGATGATAAAGTCCTGGCTGGCCAGAGATCTGTCTGCCTTTGTCTCAAGTGCCGGACTAAAGATCTGTGCTGTCACCCAAGACCTTTGAAAACCTTTCTTTATGTTAATCTTCATACCTTCGCCCTTTGCCCTCATATCAAGGGCTTACTTAAGGACATTTCACTCAGATTTTCTAAGTTTATTTTTACTGTTTGCTTGTACCCATGAGAGAGAGAGAGAGAGAGAGAGAGAGAGAGAGAGAGAACGAACTAGAACGAACACACAGACAATTGGGCTTGAAGGTCAGTGGACAAATTGTGGAAGTCATGTTTCTCCTTCCACTTCAGGATCCAGAGGTCTAACTCAGTTTGTCTGATTCATGTGAAAAGTACTTTTCTCACATTTTTGGCACCTAATTTGAACGTTTTTAGTTGTCATTTTAATTAGGGTCAAATTGGTATGGTGGCTAAGGTGCAGGCCTCAAACCCCAGCACTTGGTAGGAGTTTGGTCGGCTAGGGCTAACTAATGAGCTCTGTATCGCATTGGGCTGCCCCGTGAGGCCTTGGCTCAGTAAGAGAGCAGCCAGACCTCATTATCAATACGAACTTGACTTTGCTGCCTTCCAAACTGTTCTTCCCATCACCTTTTGAGTTTTTTCTTTTATTACTGGTGTTCCTAAGACTATAGTGGGGGAACCCTCCCCCCCTTTTTAATAAACTTTATGTATGTGTGCCTACAGGAGTTATATATGTCTTATGCATGCAGGTATCAACAGAGGCCACCGGATCACCTGGATCTGGAGTTACAGGCAGTTGTGAGCTGCCTGATGTGAGTGCTAGTAACTAAACCTGAGTCCATTGTAAGAGCAGTTAGTGCTCTTAGCCATTGGATCACCTCTCCAAACCCGAAGAAACATTTCTTATGTAAGAAGACCCTAACCCTAACCCTAACCCTGAAACATTTCTTATGTAAGAAGACGGTGAGAGACCTTTGTGTTCTACACTGCCATGACTCTGGTTCTATGTTCCTTCTGATGACTGAGGCTAAGTTCAGTCCAGAAATGGGAACCACACTGGTACACATCCTGACATCACACAGGTCCCCAACTAGATGCCTCCTTGTTGCACATACCTGACTGACCAGTATTTTTTCACTGGGACACATTGATCATGTGATTTCTATGTGCTTATCTGGTAAAAGATGCATAATCTCTGGTTGTATACATACACACTTCAGGAAACAAGCACACAGCTGCAACCTGCTTGGTGTATGCCGTACAAAGTTTACCTTCTCCCTGGTGAAATGGATCTACTTTAGTGTTGGCAAGTCTTCTCCTGGAACATTGGGAGGTTCACAGTGGATGGCAGTAAGGCCAGACATTACTGACCTGTGTTGAATCTCACTTGTAATTTGGTTTTTATGAACAGTTCCATTTCCTAAGCAACCCAGCAGAAGACCAAGTACAGTCTAAGGTGCATTTTTTTCTCTTCAGTCATGCACAGTAACAAATAGTCTCTGTTATGTGCTTCCTATGGGAGTTAAAATTGGACAGATGTAAGACTCACTCAAATATCACTGGTATTTGAGAAACCAAGGGTGGAGAGCTAGGGAAGAACTGGGAGGATTAATGTAGACATGAATTTTCCTGAAAATGTCTACTTTTTAAAAAGTAGTGAAGATTTGTTGAAAATTTAACCTGGAAGTAAAGTAGTAAAATGTCCTTTTCCAGTCTCATCCCCAAGGTAATTGCCGTTTTGTTAATAATGTTTGTTAATGGTTGCTCTGGTCCCCTACCCCCTTTCCTTGTATTTGAAACAAGAACATTAAATAGTGGAAGCTGGCCTTACACTTGATAGGTAATGGGGGGTGACCTGGAACTTCTGTTTACCCCTCCTTTGTACCCAGAGTGCCGGGATTGCCAGCAATATGCCTGACCTTGTTAAATATCTTCCTAGAGATCCTTTACAAATATTTTTAAAAAGTTTTTAAAAAATTACCTCAGAAAGGAGTTTACATTACCTTACTCAAGCGATCTTTTGTTTTTCTCTATGGGCTATCTCACACTCATCTTTCTCTGTCGTTAACTTCTCAGTCTTTGGCTGCTTTGTAACATTTTGTAGCATGTGGCTACCTTAACACTCCAAAACCTCACACCCCTCCCCCATCCCTCATCCCCTGTTCCTCATCCCCCATCCCTACTTTCCTTGAACTCTGTAATCTCCTGCTTCGGTTACATATTGTGGAATTAAAGCAAGATCCTTTTATTTTGCTAGGACACGGGGTTTTTGTTTTGTGTTCATGGGTGAAACAGCAAGGGCTCAGAAGAAGACAAAGTGGCTGGTGTGGGGTGGACGTGGCGGCCTGGGGTACACGTCTTCAGCTGCACACATGCTCTGCCAGGCATAGCTTCTCTAAGACAAAGGTTGATTCTAAGTTTCTCTGTGCTTTTATATGTATTGTACTCAGAGAAATTTAACGTTTAAATTTATAACGTCAAGCTGTGTAGTTACACCCTGGGAAGATAAATTGTTCTCAGAAGGCATTAATGGTATTTATTTAAGAAGGTCCTTTTAGGGAATCTCCATGTTTAATTAGAATACCTTATTTTTATTTCCTGTATATGATATTTTGCCTGCATGTGTGTATGTGCTGTTGTGGGACACTGGATCTCCCAGGTCCCCTAGGAGCTAGTTAAAGAGTGGCTGTAAGCCACCTGTGGGAGCTAGGAACTAAACCAAGGTCCTGCAAGAAGATCAAGTGTTTTAAAGCATTTTCCCAGCTCCTCCGTATTCCAATGTTTAGAAGAACTAGTTTGTTATGTATCATCTTGGAGTATGGATAGGGATCATTTGTGCACAGGAGCCCCTGGAGCTTTGAAACTGCTCTGTGGGACCAAAGTCAGATCCTCTGCAGAAACAGCTTTCTCCACTGTTGAGCCATCTCTAGCACTATGCTCAGATTTTTAACTTTAAATTTTTAAAATACAAAAGTAATACAAGGTACTCTTTCTGACCAATTAAGGAGTTTGGAATGTGGGAATGTTCCAGTCTTCTCTAGAGATCTCCAAAGATAGTTTTTATTTTAAAACTCTGTGGTTATTAGAATGTCAAATAGCATACCTTTTTATCTTCCTGGCATAGTGTGTCTTTGTTTCCTGTTCGGAAAGGTGAGCAGTTCAGTTCTACCTCTGCCTCTGTCTCCTGGTTTTGTATAAATGAATTTTAGTTATTGCAAGCAGTTTATTGTTGCTTTACATGTTTTCTCATTCTTTCTCTTTTTCTTTTTGTTTTTTCGAGACAGGGTTTCTCTGTGTAGCCCTGGCTGACCTGGAACTCACTCTGTAAAGTAAGCTGGCCCCTAACTCACTGAGATCCACCTGCCTCTGCTTTACATATTGTTCTGTCTTAAGTTTTTCGGTCCCTGATTTGGGGATATCTGTGTGTGCTTGGCTTTCTGGAGGAGATCTGTTCCTCCTTGTTTTTTCTTTCACTTTCCTATCTTTAATTTTTCTTTACATTATAAAAGGTGTAATAATTTTTGTTCTGTTCTTTTTCTTTTAACTTTACGAAGTAGGGGCTGGAGAAAGAGGTCAGTTGTTGAAGTGTGTGCTACACAAGCTTGAAGACCTGAGTTTAGGCCCCAAACTCAAAGACAAAATCAAAACAAAACCAAACCACGCACAGTGGTTTTCTTTAGAGGAGGAGAAGATCAGGCTTGCTGGCCAACAACCTAGCCTACTCAGTGAGCTCCAGGTCACTGAGAGACCCTGTCCTCTTGTCTTTAAAGGAGAAAAAAGGAGTGTGCCACCAGGGGAGCAACAGCTGAGGCTATCCTCTGGCTTCCTCGAGTAGGAACACAGATGTGGGTGCATGCCACACATGACAGTGCCCCACCCTCCTCTCTCCCCCCTCCCTTTCTAAGGACTGGAAACCAAGAAATAGCATTTCTGCTAAGACTGATACTATTAGTTGAAGAACAAAGTGCTGTAATTAGACCTTAGGAATCATTGCTGTGTCGGTTGGAAGCTGTTCTGCCTATCGAGTATCAAGCCAAGTTAAACTTTGCATTATTTTTAAAAACTGTTTATTGTTTTGTGTGTGTGTATGAATGCGTGTATCAGGGTGACGTATTGAGATCAAAAGACAGCTTTTGGAAGTTGGTTCTTTCTTTTCAGTGGGCTCCAGGAATCAAAGTCAGTTTGTTAAATTTGCACACCAAGTGCCTTTACCCACCTTCTTGCTGTCCCATGAGTTCTTTCTCATTTCATGAGCTATTGAGAATGTCATAATTGGGTTACATTTAGTTTTACTTGTTTTTCTACGTGTTACTAAAACTTTCATCTGCAAATTTTATGGGTTTTTTTGCTTTTTAAGATTTATTTACTTCTATATGTATGAGTGTTTTGTCTCTGTAAATATAAGTACTCTGTGTGTGTTCCTGGTGCCTGTGGAAGTCAGAAGAAGGCACTGGATCCGCTGGAACTGGAGTTAAGGACTGCTGTGAGCTGCCATGTGGATGCCCGGGAACACTCTCAGGCCCTCTGCAAGAGCAGCCTGTGCTCTTAACTGCTGACCATCTCTCCAGCCTCAAAGTTTAGATAGTTTTGCATTTTGAGCAAATAAATTTTATCTTACTTAAAAGAACATCTATTTTAGTTATTTTTTATTGTAATGTATATGGGTGTTTTGCCTGCTTGTGTGCTTGTGTACCACATGGGTGCCTGGTGCCCAAGGAGGTCAGAAGAAGGTACTAGATTTACTGGAGCTGGGCTTGCAGACATTGTGACCCACCATCTGGGTGCTGGGAATTAAACCCAGTTTCTCTGGAAGAGTAGCCAGTCCTCTTTAACTGTTGAGCCATGTCTCTTGTAGGATGTAGGGTCTGAAGAGCTTTTCTCTCAGAAAATTTTAAATTCACTTTTTAATCTTTGAATTCTTTGAGAATTTAATACAATGTTTTTGTTTGTTTGTTGAGATAGTCCCATTATTTAGCCCTGGCTGGCCTCAAGTTGACTATGCAGACCATGTGGGCCTCGAATTCACAGAGATCCAGTTCTGCCTGCCTCTGCCTTCTAAATGCTGACTTGAAAGACTTAATGGCCTTTGTCACTATGCCAGACTTTTTTCCAGAATTGAAAGGCCTCTGTTATCTTCATCAGTTTTGCTGGCAAGAAGTCAGATGCTAGTTAGAGCCTCTTGTTTTTGGTCTCTTATGTTGTCCTTCCCCCGTCAAGTTTTGAGACAGAGTCTCACTATATAGTCCTAACTGGTTTAGTACCGTATATAGAGCAGGTTAGCATCTTTGAACGCTTGTGCACACTTTGGTTTTTTTATGCCCTTGGCATTCACATACAAAAAAGAAGAGGGTATTCAATCGCCTGGAGCTGCAGTCACAGGTAGTTGTGAGCTGACCAGTTACATGGGCACTGGAACTGAACTCTAGTCCTGAAAGAGTGGTAAGTTCTCTTTACCACTAGACCACCTCCAGCCCTCCTGGGTAGTTTTAGCTATTATTTTTCTGTTTTTTAGGTGAAAATACTCTAAACTTGAGCTTTCTTGGACTCCTTTAATTTACAGTGTTTGTTCCATTTGATTATTGTTTCCATTTCTAAAGCTTATGCAACTTGTGTCAGACAGATGTTGAGTCTGACACTCAGCATGTCTGGGGATCTTTATTTTATGAGTTACATGTTTCTTTCTCAAGAACTCCTTCCTACTTTCTTCTCTTGTCTCTGGACTTCATTTTTCTTAGTGGTTTGTTTCATTGTTCTTCTCTGCCAGGTCTTTTGTTACTTCTTGTTGAAGGAACCCAGGACCTGGGGCATGTTAGACACGTACTCTACACTGACTGACACCTTGCCCAGTATGCTTGCTTTTAGTGATTAAAATCTCTTGAAACTCTTGGCTAGCCATTGAAGCATGTTGCTTGGCTTCTTCCAATATTTCCATTTTTTATTCTTAGAGCCACGTGGTCTTGGTCTTTAGGCTGAAGTTTTATCAAATTTGTAGCAATTCTCAGTCATGTTTGAATAGTAGCTTGTCCTGACTGATAAATTGGTTAGCGCTCTGATCTTTTGGAGTGAGGCCCATTGTTTTCCTAGAAGGTAGACCTCCTTGTGTAGTAAGGAGAGTGGGGAAGAGCACCCACGGAGTACACAGTAGCTACCACATTTACCAAAGGAAGTCTGTTACAGTCTGGCGTGGAAATGCGTTATTCTATTCTTGATTGAGTTCAATTACCTTTTCCTAAATTGTGCCCCAATCCTTGTTATTGAACTGCCACTAAATATAGAGCCTTTACTACAGCTTTACTTGTTTTTCCTTCCTTCCATCCATTCATCCACTCATCCACCCACCCATCCATCCATCCATCCGTCCGTGTGTGAATGCTAGTGAAGGTCTGAGGATAGCTTAGGGAAGTTGGTTTTGTTTTGGCCGTGTGTCTTAACTTAGATTGTCAGGCTTAGAGGCTTACACTGTTGTCCACTGAGTCATCTCGCTGACCTTTGACTGTATTTGAGGATATTACTTCTGTCCACTGTTAGTTCACTTTGCATTGAGATCATGATTCCATGCCAAGGCATTCATAAAAAATATTCATATTTGAGACTTCCTTACAATAGAGTTCTAGTTTTCTGCCAAGTATTCTCCCTACCTCATTTTTTTTTTTTTTAAATCATTTTTGCTTTTTGTTGATGTCTTTTAGATTTGTTACTGTTTTTGAAGGCAGGGTCTTATTAAGTAGCTCTTGCTGTCCTGGAATTCTTTAGACCAGGCTGGCTTTGAACTCACAGAGATCTGTCAACTTTCAGGGTGCTGGGATTGAAAGCATATATCAACACATCTGCTTATTTCTTTATTTCTTGCCTTTTTTGTTTCTGACCTGGGCTGGTCACCCTACCTTAAGCAACTTGGTGGTCCTTCACTCCTGGGCTGTCATCCTATTGCTTCCGGTTTTAGGGCTGACACCTGATGGACATAGTGCACTACAGCCCAGAACTCCTTGGACTCAAGTGATCCTCCTGTCTCAACCTTTCAAGTAGCTGAGACTACAGGTATATATTACCATGCCCAGCTTAATTCTCCTTTTCTTTTCTTTTCTTTTCTTTCTTTCTTTTTTAAAAAAGTCATCTCTTAAAAATGTATGCGTGGGGCTGTAGAGATGGCTCAGAGGTAAGACCATATACCACTCTTGCTGAGGACCTGTGTTCATTCCCCATCATGCTCACATCATTTGATTTATACTCCTGTTGCTGTAGCTCCAGGAGAATCTAGTGCCCACAATCTTCTCCTGCCCATGGCCTTCACAGGCCCCTATGCTCAAATATACATACTCCTATACACATAATTAAAAGAATAAAAAACTTAGGTACATGTAGACTTCAATCTGGGCTGCTCATACTTGCTAGATGGCAGATACTCTACCGCTGAGCTGTCACCCATCCCTAAATCATATAGTTAGGTTTAAAGTTGTCCATGGCATTGTAGGATTTAGAGGTAAGTGGTGATCAATTAAAGATTCCTCAGTTAAACCTATTATTACTTTTCATGTACACTACCCCCCGAAATACCATACTATTCTTTAAAATAGAGAAAAAGATGTAAAGAAAACCAGCAGACATTTACACCTTAAATGAAAAGGAAGGGATTGATGTATTTTTCCTATTGAAGATGACATTTTAATCTCTGAAATCTATAGTAAAAAGTATTGTTTATGTTCTTGATTGTGTGTGCATGTGTTTGGGAACCAAACCAGAGACTTGTACAAGCTGAGATGCTGAGAATTAGCACTAGTGTCTCTGTCTGTTTGTTTGTTTATTTATTTGGTTTTTCGAGACAGGGTTTCTCTGTGTAGCCCTGGCTGTCCTGGAACTCACTCTGTAAACCAGGCTGGCCTCGAACTCAGAAATCCGCCTGCCTCTGCCTCCCAAGTGGTCCTTTTATTTTTTAAGAGATCATTTGAAAAATGAAAATGAAAGGACTTATTTTGGCAAAGGGCCCTTGAGCCATTTCCTGCTGTCTATGCTCTTCCCAGTGGCAACAGTTCTTGGGTAACTGGGTCTGTTGGAATATCCTTCAGGACAGAGATTGGGTCAAAACTAAAGCTCTGATTTATTGAGTATTCAGGGCATATCCCAGGCATGTCGTATATTTATGATCTGAAATAATCTAGTATTTGAATAATAGTCTCCACTTTACATGTGCCAATATTAAGGCTTAATAAATGCTCACTAAATTGCACAAGGAAATAGCTAGTATAATGACACCTGAGCTACAGGCAAGTTTGGTCTACCTTTTTTTTTTTTTTTTTAAAAGTTTTTGACTATTACCTACATTGTATAGGGTTTGAGTACTGAACAAAAGTAGCTACTGGAATTAAACTATATTAAAATATATTCTTGACTCTAAATTATTTTACATGTTCTTTATCATACAAAACTAATTCTAAGAGTTTTATTTATATATGTATTTTACTTGTGTAAGTGTTTTGCTTGCATGTTTGTGTGTGTACCATGTGTGTACCTGGTACCTGAAAGAGTAATAAGCCATGAGATTCCCCAGACTGGAGTGACAGACAGCTGTGAGCTGTCACGTGGGCTCTGGGAACCAAACTTAGGTCCTCTGGAAAAGTAACAAGTGAGCCATCACTACAGCCCACCATTTTACCTCTTAAAGTTATTTTCTTTATTTATTAAAGAAAGTTTTTTTGAAACTTTATGAAACTTTTTGAAAGTGTGTGTTATGTATGTGTACTAGGTTCATGCCTGGTTCTAGAGGACATCAGGAGAGGGTGATGGATCCCCTGAAACTGGAGTTCAGCATGGTTATAAGCCACCATGTGGTAACTTGGGTCCTTTCCAGTATCATCCATCAGGGGTTCTTAGCTGCGAGCCATCTGTCTAGCCCCAGCTCCCTTTATTCAGACAGGGTCTCTATAGCCCAGGCTTTTCTCACACTTGTTCCTCTCGCCTTAGTTCTTTGAATACTGGTACTACAAGCGTGTGCCCAGGGGTTACTCTTCTGTGCAAAGAATTACTGAAGGTTATACTCAGATTCCCAGAATTCACTCTTGATACTGCTGAGGATAGAATATAGCAATCTGATTAAGAATAATTTTTGTCTTGTTTTGTGGTATTGGAAGTTGAACCCATGGCTTCATCTGGTTGGTAAGTAATCTGCCACTGAGCTACATTCTAACCCCATGAGGTTTGGTTTGCTTTGTTTCTAGACAGATCTCACTGTGTAGCCCTGGCTAGCCTGGAACTCACAGAGATCTGCCAGCCTTGCCTCCCAAGCACTGGCCTTGAAGGTGTGTGCCACCACACCTGGTCCATATGTGGCTTTTAATAGGAAATATTTTTTGATTTCAGGGTTTTTTTCTTTTTTTCTTTGATAAAGAACAAGTTGAAACCTGTTATACCAGCGCATGCGAGGCTGAGGCAGGATTATTCCAGTGTCAAACTTAGCCTGGTGTGCGGTGGAGGGAGAAAGGGAGAGAAAAATAAACAAAGCTTTGAAAGTTCCTATGATCTTTATTTCATGCCTCTATTGTAATAAGGCTTTGCCTAGCTTTCAAATTCTAGATGCAAAACTTTTTTGTTTTCTGAGATAAGTCTCACTGTGTGGCTGTGGCTGGCCTCTGGGCTTGGGAGTGCTGGGGTGTACCCTTGCGAGTGTACCCTTTCACCTGGCTCAGAGCTGGATCTCTTCATCTCAGATTTTCCAGGATTCATTCTCTCTATCTCTCTCTCTCTTACACACACACATACACACACACACACACCCGTCTTAGACTTGCTATTTCTGAATGATCTCATTGTATTTTGTCACCTGTCTCTCAGCTAGAATTTATTTGATTTTTCCTCATGATTAGACTGCAGATTTCTGGTTTGTGGAAGAAGCTCAGAGGTGCTGCTTTGATCTCAATATCAAGGATGCGTACTGTTGACATGACTTGATGTTACTCTTGGTTATGTGATTTTCTACACTGTACCTTTAGAATGAATTCGTGGTACACAGCTTCCCCTCAACAATCAAGGAGTTACATGTCTTAGTTTCCTCGAGTAGAGTTACTACCTCTACTATTCCTGGGAGATCCCACCTAGCCCGACGCATATATTCAGTTATTTAATCAGTATGGGCTAAAAGTGTTTATTGAGATAGGCTTAATATGTTGGAGTCTAAGTAGTATATAATCTTCGCTCGCTTCATTTCTGCATGTAAGAAATGAGAATAATAGTCAAGACCCAGTTGGAATACATGTCATCTCAGAATCCTCAGAAGTTGTGCAGAGAACTGGAAAAGCCTTGGAATAATAAGGCATACAACCTGGAGGAGATCGTGCGCTAGATACCAACTCCCCGCAGGGTGTGGGGATTCGTGGGACCTGGCTCTCACGTGGTACATTTTGGCACTGCTCTTCTTTCATTTCTTTTGATAAAGGTACCATTCCGCATCAGCTACAGTTGATGCTTCAAATAGCCATGGTTACCACGAGGTTGATGAAATCCTGGGCTAGGATAGGTGGGTAGACTTCAGTTGGCCGTTATCTAACCAACTGAAAATGAGATCATTCACCTTCAGTCTTCCTTTTGGAAGAAGACTTGCACCGGAGTATCACTTAATCAGCTTTTGTTTCTATTCTTGATTCTACTTTTTCCTTCCTTATTTGAGATTTTAGTCATGGTTCCAGTTTATTCTTACAACTGGTGACCAATACCAATAAACATTGTTACTGCAGCATAGATCCAGCTTTGCTTGTGTACACCCTTATTTTTAAGAGGAATATCTCAAAATGTTATGCAGGCTGGCCTTAAACTCTCACTTCAAGCATTGCTCCTACCTTACCTTCTTGAGTACATTAAGCTGTATACATGAGCTATTACACTTGGCTTATAGGTCATTGTGGTAATCTTGTTATTGCCAGACCATTTTGGAGACAGGGTCTTACGTGTGTTGCCATGACTGTCTCAGAACTCTCTGTGTAGACCAGGCTGACCTCTCACTAGAGATCTGCCTGTTTCTGCCTCCCGAGTGCTGGGAAGTGAAGGTGCAGTGCACTCCCCACCCTGTTTTGAACTCAGTCTGACAGATATGCATGTAGCTGAGGATGACCTTGAACTGATCATTCTGTCGCTTCCCAAGCTGCTGGGCATGCACAGAGTGGGTGACCATGCCCCCACCATCAATCCTTCAAATGTTTCTTTGTGATTATATTTTTGTAGCTTTTCAAATAATAATCTTGACTATTCTGCTTTAGTTATGAATGTCTATGGAATCGTTACTAGAGGTTTTTAACTGTTGAAATACACACACACACACACACACACACCTACCTCACTAGACCATTTTTCTAAAGGACTTCATAGGGCTTTTGTGTACATGTGGGACACTTGGCTGAAGTGCCTTCTGACCCTGGTGTTAACCTAAGCAGTAAGAAGAGCAAAGCACTGAAGAGTATTAGGTTGTTACTTTCTTCCTCTTAATCCAAAATCGCTTTTAAACATAACTTAAATTTTTTAAAAGTTGGTTGGCATACAATAAACAGCAAAATGGTGTTTTGTGTTATAACTGAAGGATCTGGAAGACTGAGGAACATTCCAAACATCTTTTGGTAATTGTTCTGGAAGACTGTTTTAGAGTTTCCTGTTTACCAGCCCCCTTTCAGAAATCTTCGAGGCTTTTCTCTGCTCAGGTGCAGATTGTGCCCTTTGCGTACACCCTCTCCACATACTGTATACAAAACTAACAGCACTCTGACATCTTAAGTTTTAGCAAACATTTATGCCTATGAGGTTTCGTCTAACTCAACAAGTATTTATTATATACTCAACAGAATTCACTTTGATATTAGAAGTACTTAAGTAGTTATGTGGTACTAGCTTATAAATTGTTTGTATAACTTCACTTTGTAAGCGGTTTAACAGTTTCTTTTAGGTCTGCCTTTGGGAGTTTTCCATGTAACTATGCAGTCAGTAGAAAACTATAGAAGCCACCTGCTTCTGAGTGTGACTTAAGTAGGCGCTTGGAAGATCTATGACACAGCTTCCTTTATATTCTATTGGGTTGGAGTTTGTGTACTGACTGCTTTTTTAACAACATACGCTTGAAAATTGTTACGGGTTTGTTGAATAGTTCTGTATTAGTATTTAGGTTTAATTAAAAATCTTTATATTTTTGGCATATCTATTTCCAATTTCTTTTTTAATAAATACACACTTCAGATAATGGTTGAAGGACCTTCCTTCTCCTTGTCCAAATGTGTCTGCTTTCCTGAATTTAGGTATGCCACTATCAGACAACATAGCTTGAGCTAGCATTTCACATTTCCCTAATTGGTTTTGTGGTGAATGTGGCAGCACGCTGAGAAAACCTTTAGGACTGGATTCTCCCACATACGTATATGTTGCCAGTACTGAAGCTCGGAGGTATGGAGGGAAGACATCTTGTCCGTTTAAAAATTTCATCATTGCCTATGAGTCTGCATGATGTTGCTTGGAAAATACACTGTGAAAACTCTGCCTAGAACAGTACCCATTCTGCAATTAACTTTGAGCTCCATAGTTTGCTCCTGATGGAATTTTTCTAGATTTTAATGACAGTCATTCCCAATCGGTCTTGCTATTAGATCATGTCAATAATGATTTTATAAAATGGGGAGATAAACTTGAAACAAGCCCCATACTCACTGACCAGTTCACACACGCTCCATAAATTTCCCAGTTCTTATGTCTGCTGATGCCTGTGGATCAAGGCTTAACACTTAAGTTGATGTTACATTCTATGTTTCCACAGCTGGCAGTAAGCCCAAGTTTGCTGTTCATGTTTAACACGTTTTCTGAATAACAGTTCCTTAACTGTTAAGATTGTACAAAATGGTACTTGAATTCATTGTTTGCTTTTCTCTCTCTGTATTAGAAAAACTGGTGTTTTTTGTAAGTCATGTATATTCTTCTTAATATTTGTTCATATAATGACGTGATCCAGGAAAAATAAAATGGGAAAATGGACCTTCAAATAAAACTCATTATGTATTGGTTTTCGGACTGTTTACCGAGCCTTGGGTCATGTGTACCGTGTTAAGTCAAGGCTGTTTACCCATAGGGGATGACAGGCCCCATGATCTGATATGGTTGTGGACAAGGGAAGGAGGTTCTGGGAAAACGCACAGTCACAAAGGTTCTCATAAATTTCATAGAAGCCAGGGAGCTTCTATGGAGGGAAGTATCAAGGACAGCCGTCCATCCCATTCTGGCTTCAAGTCTTCACAGCACACTTTGTGGTTAAGAAGTTTCCACTTTCTGCAAAAGCTCGACAATCTAGTCACCAACTTAGCTAAAGCTTAAACATTCTGTTTGTCTTAGAACTTGTCCGGCTAAAATATTGTTTAAAGTGATTTCTTTGTTGGGGGGGGGGTTGGGGGGGGGCAAGATTTCTTGTAGCCCAGGTTAGCCTTAACTTCACTGAGGATGACTGTGAAATCCTTATCCTCCTGAGTTCTGGGATCACAGGTGTGCATGACCACAGCACACTTTGTGCCATGCTGAGGACTGAAACCAGGGTTTTATGCATGCTAGGCAAACACTCTTATCTACTAAGCAAGCAACTTCAGCCCAAGAACCATCTTTCATTAGTAAAATTACATGTAAGTGGCTTGAGTATGCTCATGCTTGTGTTTTCATGGACGTTCCCCTGGAGGCCGAAGGTGTTAGCTCCCCCTGAGCTGGAATTACAAGCATTTTTGAGTCACCTGATAGGGGTGCTAGAAACTGAACTTTGCAAGCTGTATAAGGCTTGTGATTACTGAGCCATCTCTAGCCCTTAGGAACATTATTGTTCTTCATCTTTATGTCACCATGGCTATACAGCATGTTTTATGAATATTTTCATCTTAGGAAGAAAGGTGTCTAAAACTGCTGGGTGTGTGGGTCCGCCATCCCCACCCCCACCCCAGTTTAGCAAGGAAACGATTTGAAAGCAAAATGGTAGTTATGATCAGATGAACTGTAAATGACCAGAGGCTCTTTGAGAGCACTAAAAGATCTTAATTTTTAAAGTTTGATTTAGAAACCTTTCTTAATTTAGAGCATTAATTTCGTGGAAATGTCTGAGGGTTATATAGCCCTACAAATTGCTTCGAAGTTTATTCCATATTTTGTGTGGTGGTTACATTATTTTAGAGGCTAAGTACCACGGCAGGAGTCTAAATAAATACATGCTGGTCTTATGTAATGTGCCTCCATGTAATGTAGCTCAGTCTGACCTCAAACCTTACTTTGAACTATTGACTGGCTGAAGAGGATATAAGTGACTACTGAAGAACAACAGAGTAGGTTAAGTAGTTACTTGTTGGCCATGACTTTGAGTGCACAAGTCACGGTTGCCTTCTGCAAGTAAGCAATTGGGTGAACATTTTTGAAGACAACCTCATAGGACAAACTGCAAATCAGTGTCAGCTAATTCTATAAGTAGTTGTGGTCTCCCGAGAAACATTTAACTATCTTAGCTTAGAAATGATAGTGAGTCTCCATCCATCCTCCAGATCTAACCTCCACACAGCCCAGGCTAATTTGGAACTTGTTAGGTAATTGTTGCCATGTTTCTTTGGTGATTGTTGTTACATTATTACTATTTATTGGTTTGTTCGAGACAGGTTTTCTCTGTGTAACAACCCTGGCTGTTTTGGAACTTACTTTGTAGACTAGGCTGGCTTTGAACTACCAGAGATCTGCCTGCCTCTGTCTCCTGAGTGCTGGATTTAAGGAGTATGCCAGCATACTCCTTAAATCCATTTCTTCAGCATTTCAGAAGAAATCAGCATTTCTTCAGAATAAGACCCAAACCTTTAGAACCAATAAATTAGAGAATGAAAAGAATCCATTCTTTTTGTTTTTTAGGTGCTATCCCAAATTGTTTTGAGAGGGAGAAAACCAATATAGATGTTGAAATCTATGGTCTTAGTGGTGTGGGGCTAGTGGGGGCTTTTTAAAATTGTGTGTGCATCTGCACGCATGTGCGTGTACGTGTGTGTAGTTAAACCATTTTACATAGCTGTGACTAGCAGCTACTGTAGTAGACCATAGAGGTTAAATTCTTAAGTATTTGTTTTTAGAGGGAATTCCACAGAGACTTATAAACAGTATATATTTTAAATTTTTGCAATTGCACCTCTGGTCTCCCTGCATACCTTCCATGTCCAGTTATAATCTGAATAAAGTGGAAGAATACTGTTACTTCCTAGCCATCCCAGACCCATGCCTGACTACTATAAAGTCTGTCATTCTCTGAAGTGCTTACTGT
>JADRCH010000133.1:178963-190998 GCA_019843965.1 Rhynchomys soricoides | reverse complement strand
TTTAAAAGTCTGTCATTCTCTGAAGTGCTTACTGTGTGACATTCTACTTGCAAACTTTTGTTGGTCCCCTATAGGGTCACGGTTCACCACTGACTTTTAAAACAACTTTAAAAACAACTGTGTGTGTGCAGGCCAGAGGATAACCTGTGGGACTTGGGTCCTGTCTGAGGACAGCACTCGGTGTAAGGCTTGTACCTGCTGCACACCTGTGGTGGCTCGTCAGTGTCTTAAGGGCAGGCTTATTATTGTCCAGTGTTTTCACCTTTCAAAAAAGAGTTTTAATGCCACTTTTACAAGAGCTTTCCAATATCCAGTAGTAGTTGGTGCTAAAGTCACTATCCCCAAATGTTTTTAGACTAAGTAGAATATACCTTCCTTTCCTTCACCCCAACCCTCTTGGAGACAGTCTCTCTCTAAGTCCTAAACTGTCTTCTAATAATCCTCCTGCTTCGGCTTCTCAAGTTCTGGGATAACAGGTATGAGCTCCCCCCCACAGTTTCTTCTTATATTAACATCACACCAAGTACACAGTGCACAAAACTTACCCTGTGGTATTCATTTCTAGAACCCCAGCTCACACGAACAGAAATACAAGGAGAATACCGTTAACTTGTTTCCCTGTACCAATACAAGTTACTTTTTTTCTTATCTGTTGTTTGTTTGTTTATTTTGATCTCTCTACATAGCTCCGGGCTGTCCTAAATTGTAGGCCCAGCTGGCCTCCAACTCACAGAGGTCCTCCATCTGCCCCTGCCTGCTGAGTCTGTATCTACATTTATGTAACCAGGCTCACTCTTAGAGTCACCCCATAACATTGTAGTTTATTTTTTGTGTTGTTTGCCTTTATTAAGCTAGATGGACATTATTATTGTGTGTGATGTGCTTGTGCCTGAGTGTAGACTGGAATGTGCCACAGTGTGGATGGAGGCCATTGGACACTGTTTGGTAACTGGTTCTCTCCTTTCTCTGTGTGTTCTGAGGATTTACCTCGGGTCCTCATGCTTCCACTGCAGACAAGCACTTTGACTTTCTGATCCACATCTGGTCCCTTGCTTGTTCTAATGAACCTTTTTCCATGTTCCTAAAATCTTTCATTTTGGGGATAATATATTTTAATTAGGGAATTAGGCAAGTCTTAAAATTCTACTTCAAAAATTTTTGTTCAATGTTTGCTATTATGGACAGTACTTTCGATGCCATCTTCAAAAAGTGTTTTTCTGTGGGGGGAGGAGGGAGCTCCCTTTTTGAGACAGAATTATTGTGACTTTGAATTTCTGAACTCAAATGGTTGTGCTTCAGCCTTCCAAACAGCTAGGACTTCAGATGTGTGCTGCTATGCATGGCTGTACTTTGAATTTTAATAAATCATCTAAAATTATTTTCATAGGATAAATCTGTGGTAGTCTTCTGGCTATTTTTCACATCACATACTATGTGTATGTGTGTGCACGTGTGAGTGAGTGAGAGTGTGAGCGCATGCGTGCGCATGAGTAAGTTCTTTTATTCTACCGTGTGGGTTCCATAGCATCAGGCTTGGGGCAAGCACCCTTTTTCTGCTAAGCTATTCCATTTGTCATGAAATAGAAGGTTAGTGCCTTCTTTTTCCCCTGAAGAAGGAGGTGGGAGTAGGCATGCACACCAGCCCTGAAGCAGCACTTACTTAGACTGAGGGAGGGGCTTAGCACGGGCAACGTAAGTAAAAAAACCTCAGCAGGCCTACTTTATTTTTCTACCTCCCCTCATCTTCCCTTCTCTTTTGTTTAAAAATAGCGCACACCTTTAATCCCACCTAACATGAAGAGGCAGGCAGCTCTGTGAGTTCTAAATTCAGAACAGCCAAGGCCACATAGAGAGACCCTGTCTCAAAAAGCTGTGTGTGTGTGGTGGCTGTGTGAGGTGGCTGTGTGTATGGTGGGTGTGTGTGTACACAATAAATGGCAGGGGCAAGAGATTGCTGTGTGGTTAAGAGCACATGTCGCTCTTGGGGGTTCTGTGATCTCAGCGTCTACACTGGGCGGCTCCCAACCTTTGACTGCAGCGCTTCTAACTTCCTCATGCATCTGGATACACATGACATGCACACACACAAGTATACACATAGATTGAAAACAAAGTACATAAAAATAGAATATGCTCCTTATAAAGATGTCATATCTACTTTTCACAGGTGATCCACTGTTACTTAGTAAATTAGTAGGCTTTTCAAATGGGATTTTTTTCTCAATGTTGGAGATTCACAAAGTAATGCATAGGCTGTTATCTGCAGATGCATAATGAGTGATCACAGGGCTAGTAACCCAAAACATCTAAGCATTAAATTTTCTCACATATAATATGGTAGTAATTGTATATAGTAGGCTTAGTAATTTTGAACACAAAGCCAGCTTTCCTCATATGGAATTTGGTGCTTGCGATATGCTGGTACATAAGCAATTAGATATTGGGTATTTGGGTTAGAGGTAATTCAGTTTACATAGTGAAAAGTCTTGTCTCCAAACTTAATCGCAGAGGTGGTATCAGATTCTTGGGTATCTGTGTGTGAGTGTCTGAGGTATGTTTATGTGTGTCATTCCTGCCTAGCAAGTACTGTACCACTGAGCCCAGCTCAGTGTGTATTCTATTTATACGTGCTTTATGTGGTTTTTTCTTTTTTAGCATATTTATGTTTTTTTGTTTACTTTTGTTTTCTCAAACTCAATATAACCTAGACTGATTTTGAACTCGAGATCCCCCTGCTTCAGCCTTCAGAGTGCTGGGATTGCAGGTGGGATCACAGGCATGCTTGCTCACCACCTTGTTTATAATCTTTGTTTGTGCCCCACCCCAGCCCCAGCTGTGTAGGCTACAAATGTTAGTTCATGCTTTCTTAAGTTTTATTTTTAAAATCATTATTTTATGTGTATAAATGTTTTGCCTACATGTTTATGTGTCACATTCATGCCTGATGCTCATGAAGAACAAAAGAGGGCATTGGATCCCCTGGAACTGTGGCTACAGAATATTGTCATCAATCATGGGGTTACTGGGAATTAAACCCAGGTTCTCTGGAAGAGCAGAACAGCCAGTGTTTTTGTCTAAAAATCTTTATTCAGATATACTCCACAGTAATTTTAAGATATACATTTTATTTATATCGATAGTCCTTTATTCTGATTAGCCAGTGCTCTTAAATGCTGAGCCATCTCGCCACCCCCGATTTGGGTTCTAAGTATAGTGGGGCTGGGAAGATGGCTCCGAGCCATTGTGCAAGCATGAAGACTGAGTTTGGGAAAAGCTGGGTGTGGTGCTGTGCACCTGGGACTCCAGCACTGTAGTGGGCAGAGGCAGACAGTTCCTGGAACTCACTCATTTATGCCCACTAGTGTAGCTGAGAGGTCAAGCTCAAGGTCAGTGAGAGACCCCATCTCAAAGAAATAGGTGCAGCGTGAGAGAGGCAGCTGGGATGCCAACCTCTGTCCTCCACACCCGCACACACAGCCTAGAGCACCAGCGTCAACGCACAAATAGCACACATAAGTGTACCCTAAAAAGTTTTAATTAAAAAACCAGCAAAGGAAGTAGGTAATTACTTGGCACGTGCCTCAGTGTGATGCTAAGACTGAAGGATGATTTGTCTCCTCCCTGCTGGACTCCATTCAGTTGTCTTCATGCATGTAGAACTGAACAGGGAGGCAAATGTTTTTGTTCTCTTTCCCATGTAGCTTTCCCCCATTTTTGTACATTTGCTGTTTGTTTGTTGCAAGCCATCTTCTCTCTGTGTAGCCCTGGGTAACCTAGAGCTCACTATGTAGACCAGGCTGGCTGGGAACTCACAGCGATCGCCTGCCTGTGCCTCCTGAGTGCTGGGATTAAAGGCCTGGCTCCTCATGTAGGAAGAAACCAGCTTAGAGTAGTGCCTGCTAGCGTGGTCCCTGGGACTGGACCTAAGCTGCTGCAACATGTTCACTTACCCACAAAGCACTGGGTGAGCTTGAGTGTGCTGGTCACACCATAATCCCAACAGTGGGAGGCGGAAGCAGGCAGAAAGCCTCTGAGGCTAGCTTTTTGAATTTTCCAGTGATACATTCAGAGATACATTGGGCTTTAGAATCTGTTTAATTTTTTTAGTATAGATGATGACTCAGTACATGGTGAGTGTTTTGCTTAGGTCAATATAGTAAATATATTGTGTTGTCTGTATTTTTGTTTCGTTTTGTTTTGTTGGTTTTTTAATTAACAACAAGGCCTGGAGAGATTATGGCACACATTGATCTTATATGATTGGTTCAAATCCATGCATATGCTGTGTGTAATATTTTTAGATGTAAATGGCCCCTAGATTTTACATTCCCCGAGCATGCTCTTGATAGTCTCATCAGGCAGGTTAGGAAAACCGCATGGTTTCATTGTACCCGATTCCTTTTTCTGTCTCTGAGTGTGTGGGGGTGGTGCTCTCATTTCTGGGGGCACACTTGCTGTGTGGGTGCCTGTGGAGCTCAGAGGCTGACACTGGGCTCTCCTTTGTTGGACTTTGCCATTGCATTTTTGGAGACAGGATCCCTCATTGAACCTGGACCTCACCCTTCTGGCTAGATTAGCTGGCCAGCCAGTCTTCCAGGATGGATCTCCTACTTCCTGTGTTGGAGTCATAGTTGCACAGCACTGCCGTAGCTTGTATGTGGATGCTGGGGACTTGAACTTGGACACTCTTGACTTAGCAAGAAGCCATCCCCCCTGCCCTGTTTTGTTTTCATTTGTTTGTTTGGTGGCCTCCTCTCTATGCAGAGGAGGCTAGCCTGCCTCTGCCTGGGATTAAAGGCTTATACTACCACAGTACTTGTCCCTAACCCAGTTGGTTTTTAGACAGGGTCTCATTTAGCACAGGATGTCTCTTAACTTGTGTAGCTGAGGCTGGCCCTAAGCTCCTGAACTCTGTGCTTCCACCTCCCAGGTGCCAAGACTACAGGCATGCACCACCATTATATTTTTAATTTCTCTGTGTGTCTCTGTTGGGAAAGTGTGTGGTGTTCGTGGTGCACACGTGGAGACTAGAAGACAAGATGTGGGAATCGTTTCTTCCACCATGTGGGTTCCAGGGAGGAACGTTAGGCTTCGTGCCAAGGGGCTTTACCCATTTTGCTGGTCCCCACTTCTTAAGATTCAAAGAGTAACTGCAGAGCTTCCTATCCCCCCATGCCTCAGTTACAAAGAGTGTTCATTGTTAGAAGAAAGAGAAACAGCCGCATGTGCGGCTGGCAGCATCGCCTGGCAGCGCCGTGTCAACTCTGTGCACAGTCACTTAGGACATTCCCGTGTGCCTTTTACAGTGCAGATGGTGCAGACTGATTCAAACAAGAAGTAAGGTTGTATTGTAGACACTTCAGTCACACCGTTGAATCCTCTATAGGATTATTTATATGACTTTGAATACTGGGCTATATGGCAATTATATTGGAATATATTTGAACCCTAGTATAGGAACATATAAAAACAAACTGCAACAAAAGGGGGACTCCTTTTGAACATCCTTTATGATATGTGATTATGAGATCACAGGATCTTGATACATCCCTCCCTGCCTACCTCTGGTCTGAGATGAGCTAAAACCCATGTGACATACAAGGCATACACATCTTTTGCCTTCTGAATGAATGTAGATCATTTCTGATGTCTTGACCATCTCTTCTTTGTCAGTTCCTTTTAATTTTTGTTCATTCCTCCTTTTCCCTTCTCACATGAAATTTCTAAGAGCTGGGTTTGCTTCAGGCAAAGGGCACCATTTGAGAAGTCCTCACTTCACCGACCTAGTACATTTACCCTGTAAGGTGCTCTACCATTAATTCCCTGCCTTCCCAAAACCATAAACTGTGCTTTGTTCCTTCTGATTTTTCACATTCGTGAATTTTAGTAAAAATTTGTGAATCAGTCAGACATTTCCTACACTTCAGTAAACAACAACAACAACAAAGACTACTGCTGCTGTCTTTCTGTTTAGAAAGCTATATAGTGCCTAAACTTGGGCTTAGGACTTTTGATCTCTGCAGACTACCCCGCAGAAGGAACACTGAAGTGAGCAGTACAGGTTGGGTCTTAGAACTAGAACAATGAGGAAGAGCTGTGAAAGCTCAAACGCCTGCAGAGTGCACCTCCCCAAAAGTGCCCTCCCTGTGTGCTGCAGCATCAGAGGATCTATCTGGCCCTGGGTCCAGCAGATGTCTGTCCGGACAGAGGGCAGAGCCTTTCAAACTGGAGCAAATCACCTGCTGGGTTTTCTCTCTCCGTCATTTAGAATGGAGCCCCACTTGCAGCTCATGACCAATGAGGTTCTTGTTCTGACTTGTTTCCCAACAGGCCATGGCGCTGATGTGAAGTGTGTAGACTGGCATCCAACCAAAGGGTTAGTTGTTTCAGGAAGTAAAGATAGCCAGCAGCCAATCAAGTTCTGGGATCCCAAGACTGGGCAGAGTCTTGCAACACTGTAAGTGATAGGAAGCCCCCGTGGTCCTCGAGGACCACAGGCAGCCTGTGGGTCTTAACTTGGAGCTTTCCTTGCTTTTCTGTTCTTTTCTGTTTTTCTTTTTAAATGTGGTCTGGACACAGATGAGCTCAATCTTTGGATGTTTTAACCCTGACCTATCTCTAAATCTCTAAGGAGAGCAGACTGCACTTGTTCTGCTACTTAAGTTTTACTGGGTTATCCTACAGGGGTGCAGGATGATGAACAGTTCTTCCTGCTGTCCTCATGTGTCCTCAGAGTAGCCCTTGGCCATTACCTGTGGCTTTAGTATCCGTGCCTCAACTAGTCACCGCCCCGCTATCCCTAGCTAACTTCAGCTACATACAGAGATTTCTCTCCGCTTTTGAGCCAGTTCTCTCTCCTCTCCTTCTCTTCCCCTTTCTCCTCTCCCTCCCTTGCCCTTTCTCCCCCCCCTCCTCACTCACCCCCTCTCTACCTCTCTCTTTTTCTCTTTTGTTTCTTCTCCATCTTCTCTCTCCCTCTTCCCTTTCCTTCTCTCCCCTTCACTTTCTCTTGCCCCTCTCCTTTATGATCTCTCTCCCTCCCCCTCTCTCCTTTTTCCCTCCCCTCTCCCTCTCTTCTCTCCTTCTCTCCTCCCTCCCTCTCCCCCTCTCTCCCTTTCCTCTTCCCCTCCCTATCTCTCCCTCCCTTCCTATCCCCCCCCCCCATCTCTCCCTCCTCACCTTGAGGAGATGTATTTACTTACTGTGTTTTTTTCGTGGCATAATTTAGAATTATTTACAGCTTCATGAATGTGTTCTTTTGGGGCACATGGGTGCTATATCCTGACCCTAAATGGAAATGAAACATCCACTGCTCAAATTCCTTAAGGCAAGGCTGCCACACACTACCTTGTGAACCCTTTGATATGAGCATTATGCAAGCCCTGGGACAAGGCATTGCCTTTAGTCAAATTAACCCTCACAAAAACTAAGCTTACTCCTGCTTCCATACTTTGTCTTAATGAGAAAAACGTCATTGAATTTTTGAAATCTGATGAATTTAATTATCACTTTATGTATTGTAAGTACTTTCCTGTACTTTCCCTGTTTCTAGATGAACCTTTCTGTCCAGCAGACTTCCGTTGCTCTTTTGGTTGGATTTTGAGAGCTGTGGTTTAGATGCTGGGCTTTATTTCTGTCATCGACAGGGGTGGTTTTATTTATTTTTCCAGTCCCCTCCCCCCCTTCTTTTCTTTCCTTTTTTAAGACAAGTTTTGTCTAGGTAGCGCTGGCTGTTCAGGAGCCGTTGTAGACCAGCCTAGCCATGAACTCACAGAGGTCTGCCTCATCTCTGCTTCTCTTGCTGGGATTAAAGGCATGCACCACTATGCTTGACATTGGCACTTCTGAATGTGGTCCTGTGAGTTTTAGTCCCATCTTCATCCTTGAGCTTTCAACAATAGGAACATGTATGTTAAGTGATTCTTGCTCTGTATCCTGACGGTTCACCCTTGGTGCTTTGTTTGCAGTCACGCCCACAAAAATACAGTGATGGAAGTGAAATTAAACCTGAACGGCAACTGGCTCCTCACAGCATCTCGTGACCACCTTTGTAAGCTGTTTGATATCCGAAATCTGAAAGAAGAGCTTCAAGTATTCCGAGGTCACAAAAAGGAAGCCACAGGTCAGTGACTGTGATGCACTTCTCAGCGCCAGTGTTTGGGGACCCTCACCTGCAGCTGTCTCACACTGGAACCCTCTCATCTTTCTCTGGGTTTTTGTTTTACAGCTGTAGCCTGGCATCCTGTTCATGAAGGACTTTTTGCCAGTGGGGGATCTGATGGCTCTTTGTTATTCTGGCATGTTGGGTATGTACCATTAGCTGTACGGGGAAATGATAATGTTTGTCTGTACACACATTCCCACACAGTATGGCAGCAGAGATGTCTTGCCTCTCTTGTGCTTGGCACCTTAGCTAGGGGAAATTTGGTGGCTGGGGACTGGGGTGTTTTGAAGCTTGACTCCACTGGAGTTCTTTAGAAGCACCCGCCTGCACATGGCCATTGCATGTGCCTTGATCTCCAAGTATGAAGACAGGGCCTTCATGGCAGATGGGAGACTAAGAAACTCAGATGAAGGTATATGATCTTGAGCTTGTGAGATGGCTCAGCAGGTAAAAGCACTTGCTGTGCAGCCAGACGATCCAAGTTCTGTTCTTAGAACCCATGGCAGAAGGAGAGAACTGACTCCTGAGAGTTCTCTATGACTTCCACCTGTGTACCAGGTGGGCTCCTGCTCGTGTACACACACACACACACACACACACACACACACCCCACAGATACAACATTACATACCACAAACACATCACGAACACACATCACACATACGTAAACCATTCATATATCACATATACACACATTAGATACACACCACACATCACACACCAGAAATACATCACAAACACATACCACACATCACAAACATGCAAACCATACATACATCACATACACATATTAATAAATTAAATAAAAGTCTGTTTTGATTCGGCCTGTACATCATGCTCTGTAACTGACACAGCGCTGTGGTGATGTAAAAGGAGTTTGTTTTGTGAGGAATTCTCAAATGAGTATGATCAAAGTCTGCATTTTCCTGTGTGCAAATGTGTGCTTTTCTGAGACTGCCCTGGAGTTTTCAATTTTGTAAATCAAGCTTGAGTAGAAAAGGCAGCATTTGTGTTTTAGATATAAGTCGTTATGGAAGACTAAAATAGATTCTGTAGTTGAAATCATTTACAAAGCATTTTGTTCTATGATTCTTTTATGGTTGACTGAAAGAATCTATTCATGAAAAACTAATGTAACATGTGGCATGGACAAGATTCAAAGTAAACGATGTCGAGAGCTCTTGATTAAGAAGAGAATATCTTTTTGTTTTGTTTTGATGCTTTTGGTGTTCTTTACTTTGCTTTTCATTTCTGTTGCTCCCTTGGTAATTCTGGCTCAACAGTTTTGTTTGCTTTTGTTTTGCACATCGTGCTCTTGCAGGGTAGAGAAGGAGGTAGGCGGGATGGAGATGGCCCACGAAGGGATGATCTGGAGTCTGGCTTGGCATCCTCTGGGGCATATCCTCTGCTCAGGCTCAAATGACCACACCAGGTAAGGGGCACCATGCTGGAAATAGCAAGAAACGTCTGTACTCGGTGAGTAGCAGGAAATAAATAATATATGTATTTATTTTGCACACGTATTGGTTTATATTTAGAAACGTTTTTATGAGAGAAGGTAATTGTTCGGGAGGTGGGCAGGGAGGGACCATACAGAGAAATGGGCTTCTTGGTTCTACTTCCATGTCCCCCTCTGCTCCCCCGCCCACCTCTTCTGATGCGGACATCTAGGTTTCCCTGCCCTGTTTGTTGAGGGGGTTGTCATTTGTCAACAGAGTAAATGGATATAGTGTGGTGGCTTGTTTCTTGTCTCTCTGTTCTATTTGTCCTGGTCTGAACGTCTGTCTCTGTGCCAGCACCAGGCCCTTTTGTTAACAGTCGGTCTGTAGTGTCATTTGAGGTCAGGGATTGTTGGCCTGTAGTGTCATTTGAGGTCAGGGATTGTCGTCTTGTAGTGTCATTTGAGGTCAGGGATTGTCGGCCTGTAGTGTCATTTGAGGTCAGGGATTGTCGGCCTGTAGTGTCATTTGAGGTCAGGTATTGTAATACTTTCAATATTGTTTTTTCTGTTAAGAATTCATTTGTTGACTAAGTTGCTTTTTTATATAATTGTTGTTTGTTTTTATTGTTGTTTCTATATGAGCATTTGAGTCTCAGAACTTTTTTCCCCCTTTTGAGTTTCGTGTAGACTATCATTGAAATTTTGAGGGGATTAGGTTGAATCTTCAAATCATTTTTGATGTCACAGTTTTAAGTTTGTCAATCCACTGGCATAGGGATTTCCCTCTACTCTCTTTAACTTTCTTTAGTATTTTATAGTTTTCATTCCAGAGCTCTTTCATCTCTTTGGTTAGTTTTCTTTTTTTTTAAAGATAGACTCTCATTTATCCCAGGCTGGTCTTGAACTCACTATGTAGCCAAGGAAGCCTTAAACTTCTGATCCTGCTGCCTCATCTCCTAGGTACTTAGATTATAGATATGGGCAGCCATGTCTGCTTTATTTGCTTTGTTTTGTTTAGATTTTCTGAAGCTGTTGTAATTTTTTTTTCCTCAGAAAGTTTAGTATTGATTTATAGAAATGCTACTAATTTTGAGGGTTGCTTTTGTATTGTTTTACTTCTTTTAACATGTTTAACTGTCTTAAGAATTTTCTGGTAGAGTCTTTTAGAATCTTTTAACTGCAGGATGTCTTCAGCTCATAGGAATAATTGAACTTTTTTATTTCTGTCACCTTTATTTCACCCTCTGTTCTAATATTCTAGCTAAGACTTTGAGCACTATTTGACTAAGAAGAGAGGGAATGGATATCTGGGTCTCGCTCTAGATGGGAACAGTGCTTTCTTTCAGTCTGTCATACAGTCTCTACTGTAGCATTCCTTCTAGCCCTGTTTTGTTTGTTTGGTTTTTCAAACAGGGTCTCTCTGTGTAACAAACCCTGACTGTCCTGGACCTGCTTTGTAGGCCAGGCTGGCCTTGAACTCACAGAGATCTGCCTGCCTCTGCTTTCCAAGTGCTGGGACTAAAGGCACCATGCCCAGCCTCCTTCTGTTCCTACTTCAAGGCTTTATCATGAAGTGATATTGAACTTTGTCAGTGGTCTTTTCCACATCTATTGATGACCATGTGATTTCTGTCTTTAATTCTATTTATGTACTGTATTACATTTATTGATTTATATATATTGAATTAATCTTATATCCCTAGGATGAAACCAGTCTGAATATTGTCCTAGTTTGCTTTTCTGTTGCTGTGATAAACACCATGACTGAAAACAACTTGGAGAAGAAAGGGTTAATTTCATCCTACAGGGCTGTGTCACACTCCGTTATTCTACCAGGGACTGGGAGCACAGACTGTGGAGTACTGCTCACTTTCTTGCTGTTAGTTCATGTTCGGCTTCAAATATATAGCTCAGGCCCATGTACCTGAGGATGATACTGCCCACTATTGGCTAGGCCCTCCTACATCAATTAAGAATCAAGAGAATGCACAGATATGTTTACAGGCCAGTCTAGTGGCAGCAATTCTTCATTTGAAGTTGTTTCTTCCCTAGTTGTGTCTAGGTTTGTGTCATTGACAATTGAAGCTCTGTAATTTGGTATAGAGTTTATTCTTAGGGCGTGAAGTATTTCTTTCTATGCTTTCCTGGATTTCAGAGCTGCTAGTGAGAGGATTTCACTGAGATACTGAGATAGAGTATTAATCAACTAATGACAAACCATGACGGAGGTAACTTAAGGAAGACAGTTTATTTTGGCTTACAGTTCCAGAGGGATAGGAGTCCATCATGGCAGTGTAGAGCCATGGCAGCAGGTAGTAGGCATATGATGGCAGGAGCAGGGAGCTTAAAGGCCACATCCTCAACAGTAGGCATGAAGCAGAGAGAGGGTCTGAAGGTGAGGCCATAACTGAGGTGAGGGTCTGAAGGTGA
>JADRCH010000133.1:164066-176747 GCA_019843965.1 Rhynchomys soricoides | reverse complement strand
GTCTCATGAGATCCCATCAAGTATTAAGATTGCAGATTCCCCCTTGATGTCTCATGAGATCCCATCAAGTATTAAGAAACGTGTACGGACTAATTTGGGGCAAGGGATGTAACTAAGTGATCCAGTACTTACCAAGCATGCTTGATGCTCTGTTCTCAATCCTAACACCAAATAATTTAGGGTGTTTTGGCCTCAGCGATCTACCTGCTTCTGCCTCCCAAGTACTGGTACTAAAGATTTATACCAGCTCGCCCAGCTGCCTTTTATTTCATTTGTTTGTTTACTTACTTATTATTTATTTATGGTTGTTTTGGAGGACAGGGTCTCACTGTACATTCTTGGCTGCTGTAATTTGCTGTTGCTATATAGCTTACACTGGCCTTGAACTCATGGAGCTCTGCCTACCTCTATCATCTGGATGCTGTAATTAAAGACATGAGCTACTGCAGTCAGTCATATGACTTATGTTAATAAAGCATCATTTTGTAGGAATTGCCCTCAGACTCTCTGTTGATGGTGGGTGTATTATTTGTAGATGACCTGGAACCTAACAGCCTGGCAGTGATCCCAGGGATGGGAATACCAGAACAACTGAAATTAGCTATGGAGCAGGAGCAGATGGGTAAGGGCTGTTACATTTGTGCATTTCATTTTTATAAGTTTTTGTAGACCTCTGTCTTATTTTCATGGTAAATTAACTTGTGAATAAATAGTGTTGAAGTGCTCACATGGTTTATGTTGAGAAAAATAAATACAAATGATTAAAGCTATGTAATGTTTAAAAATTATGTTCCCAACAGTTGGTTCATTTATTTAGTGGCTACGTTTATTTGTTTGAGGGGCTAACTAGTTCTTTGTATGATTTCAGGGAAAGATGAATCAAATGAAATTGAAATGACCATTCCAGGCTTGGATTGGGGAATGGAGGAAGTGATGCAAAAGGATCAGAAAAAAGTTCCTCAGAAGAAAGTCCCTTATGCAAAGCCCATTCCTGCTCAGTTCCAGCAGGTCAGTCAGTAGCAGTGACTGCCTCGGCCTTGTACTGAGACTGTCCTTGGTTCCTTTAACTGATGCTCAGAAGCAGTTGTCTTTGGATAATGGTACCCAGCGCTTCCCAGACCTTCTTCCCATGTTATTTTTAGACACACTTCCCACTGGCTACTGCAAAGTTAAATACAGCAGGGCTTCACTCTCCCTTTAAATACAGTAGGGTGTCGGCTCTCCCCATGTCGTCAGAGGGAAGAAGTGAGTCAGCAGGCAGAGTATGTTGGCTGTCTTATGTGCTGTCTCTCTTGTGCTTCGGTACTACAAATACGCATTCGAATTCTGGTAACTGCAGTATCTAGCAGTATCCAGACAGTTTTCTGTCGCTGTCACACATAGCCAAGTTAACAGGTGAAGCTGAGGGGGAGGTCTGTTTGACTTACGTCCTCAGAAGGTCATGGTTGCTTGGCTTTGTCTCTTTGGCCCATAGCATGGGAGAATGGAACAGGTCTCCGAACCCCTTCAACGGCAGAACCCCAAGGCCTGGCCCACTCCTTCCTCCTAGAACCTTCACTTCCTCCTCGAGTGTCACCACCTGAGGGCCATGCCTTCACCATAGGACCTTTTGTGGATATCAAATTATAATGTGTAGTTTGCATAAGCTTAGGAATCTCTAATTACTGATACACCTACCCCACTCTGTTCTTATGTCACAAAGAGGCTTTAGAGGTTCAGCCAAGTAGATCAACGACATGAGAGAATTTTTTCAACCTATCATACTTTTCATGCTTCTGTAAAATTTAATTTTCTCTCTTTCTCCCTAAGGCCTGGATGCAAAATAAAGTTCCAGTTCCTGCTCCAAATGAGGTGCTGAATGACAGGAAAGAAGATATTAAGTTAGAAGAGAAGAAGAAAACACAAGCAGAAATTGAGCAGGAAATGGCCACACTGCAGTATACCAATCCGCAGCTTTTAGAGGTGTGTGAGCTAAGAAAGTAGACATCGCATCTTTGATTGATGATCTTTCTACCCCCTTTATTGTTGTTTTTTAAATGATGCTTTCTTATTTTGTGTGCTCGTGTGTGTGTGTGTGCGTGTGTGTGTGATGCCAGAAAGTAATGCAGTCGTATTCTTTGAGAACTCTAGCTTATTGTATTTATTCTGTACACTGATTTTTTTCCTTTTTCCTTTTCAGCAACTTAAAATTGAAAGGCTGGCACAGAAACAGGCTGATCAGATCCAGCCTCCTCCCTCATCTGGTACCCCTCTCCTCGGACCTCAGCCCTTTTCTGGTCAAGGTCCCATGTCTCAGATTCCTCAAGGTTTTCAGCAGCCTCACCCATCTCAGCAGATGCCATTGGTTGCTCAAATGGGGCCTCCAGGTCCACAGGGCCAGTTCAGAGCCCCTGGACCCCAGGGACAAATGGGACCACAAGGCCCTCCATTGCATCAAGGAGGTGGGGGGCCACAAGGATTCATGGGACCACAAGGACCCCAGGGCCCTCCCCAGGGACTGCCACGGCCTCAAGACATGCATGGTCCGCAAGGAATGCAGAGGCATCCCGGACCTCATGGCCCTTTGGGTCCTCAGGGGCCACCCGGACCTCAAGGTAGTTCTGGTCCTCAAGGTCATATGGGTCCTCAGGGTCCACCAGGACCACAGGGTCACATTGGCCCCCAAGGCCCACCTGCTCCTCAGGGTCACATGGGCCCACAGGGTCCTCCTGGTACTCAAGGAATGCAGGGACCACCTGGTCCCAGAGGAATGCAAGGACCTCCTCATCCTCATGGGATACAGGGTGGGCCAGCATCTCAAGGGATCCAGGGACCTCTGATGGGACTGAATCCAAGAGGAATGCAGGGGCCTCCAGGACCTCGGGAGAATCAGGGTCCTGCTCCTCAAGGGATAATGATTGGTCACCCACCTCAAGAGATGAGAGGACCACATCCTCCAAGTGGATTGCTGGGGCATGGCCCTCAGGAAATGAGAGGTCCTCAGGAGATGCGGGGCATGCAGGGGCCTCCACCACAGGGGTCAATGTTGGGCCCTCCCCAGGAACTTCGAGGACCCTCAGGTTCACAAGGGCAGCAGGGGCCACCCCAGGGCTCTTTGGGACCTCCACCCCAGGGTGGCATGCAAGGACCCCCCGGACCTCAGGGACAGCAGAACCCGACAAGAGGGCCACATCCATCTCAAGGGCCAATACCATTCCAGCAGCAGAAAGCACCTCTGCTAGGTGATGGGCCCCGGGCCCCCTTCAATCAGGTATCGTTTTGCCAGCTTGTACATATTAACAGGTGGGGACGGGCTCTGTGTGAGTACTGATGAGGAAGGATGCGGAAGGGCAGTTACAGCTGGATCTGACTGCTCCTTCCGGATCAGTCGCCGCCTGCCTGGAAGAACGGGGTGAGACCGAGATGGAGAGCTAATCACGCCATCAGTGAACAGAATTTCATGTGTCTTCACTTTACACATTGTTATTCTTCACAGAGATTTATCCAGAAGAGATCAGTGGCGTACAGTTCTTATGCCAGGGCTCCCTAAGAACGCGCCACGCTCTAAGGAGGGAGCCTGCTGGATTGTGAATGGTCCCACAACTGTCATAGTCTCTTGTGTGGACTTCTTTAGCCTGATTGTTCCATGGGTCAGCAAGTAAGCAGCTGGCCTTTAACATTTCTGTCCACTTCACTTTACAGTATTTTAAAATCTTGTTTATTTATTTATTTATTTATTTTGTGTGTGTACATGCCCTGAGCAAATGTATGGAGGTCAGAGGGCTATTTGTAGAAATTGATCCTCTCCTACCAATTAGACCTCAGGAGTCTAATTCAGGTCATTAGGCATGACAGCAGGTGCCTCTCAGTCACTCCACTAGCTGTTGTTTTAATTCCATTTGTTTATATCTGTTTACTGTTTGCCACACACGCACCACTTTTAAAGAAGGCATGGGGTGTTAAGGGTACTGTAAACTAGCCACCTCCCTGTTTTCATTTCTGTGGATACACTTACGGTAAAACTCATGCAGATCAGAGTACTCAAAACTAATGGCCCTGTGCATGAGCTTCTGTTCAAGCTGGTCTCGACTGTCACATCATTATGTACAGGAGCACGAGGATAGTGCATTTGACAAAATGCTTTGCTAGCATGTATGACATCTTGGGTTCAGTCTCTGGTACTGCATAAAACTGGATATGGTGGTGCATGTTGGCTTGAGACAGAAGGATCTTGAGTTTAAGGTCGTCTTTGAGCACATGTCAGAAAATCATACCCCATACATGCATTCATGTATGTATGTATGTATGTATGTATGTATGTATGTTGTGAGACAGTCTCCTACTGTGTAGCTCTAGTTGGCCTGGAGCTCTCTGTGTAGGCTAAGCTGGCTTCAAACTTGGAGAGATCCCCCTGCCTCTGCTGGGATGACAGGTGTGCACAGCCATGCCCATTACCACATTTAAAGTTACAGGCAGTATTTGTAGGAAGGAGCATTTGCTGGGTATTTCTCTGGCCCTCCAAGGTCTTCAAGAAGTCCTGCTTCCTTTCGTTGCTTTGGTACTTGAGAGACTGTGCAAGGAGAGTTTGAAGTTCTTTGGGGGTAAATTACATAAGATAGCTCATGCAGGACTGGGTTGAATAGCGTCTGGCTGTGAGGGGATGGCTCTGAAGTTCTTCATCCTGGTGTCATTTGGGATGAGCACCTGAGCTTTGTGCACAAAAGAGTGAGTGATCGAGCTAACACTGACCCCCAGCTCCTCACTGAAGGACACACAGCTACTGGATGAGAAGATACTACTGGGTGAGAAAGATAATACATAACAACCTTGCTTTTTTCTGGGTGGTAGTGGTACATACCTTTAATTCCATTGGACAAAGGCAGGTGGATCTCTGTGAGTCTGAGGGTAGCCTGGTCTACAGAGTGGGTTCTAAGACACCCAAGGCTGCACAGAGAAGCTCTGTCTTGACAAAACAAAAAACCCAACAATGACAAAAATACAAAAACAAAACAAAACAAAAACCCCGTGTTTCTCTTTTATTGGGGAAGAAGGAGGCTAAGGATGGAACCCAGGTCTATAGTGCATGCTAGGCAGTGCACTCCTCAGCACATACACCCCAGTCCTGTTTTGCATTCCAAATTTCTCTGAGAATCTATGATCTAAATAAAAGATAGCCATTTGGGCCACTGTGATTGCTCAGCAGGTAAGGGCACTTGCTAAGCACACTTGACAATGTATATTGAGTCCCCTGAACCTACATGGAAGGAGAGCCAGCATCCACAAGTTGAACTCTGACCTCCATGTGTGCCTTAGCATGCACCATGCACATGCATTGTGAAATGGAACCACTGGATTTACCGAGTCTAAATAAGTATGTAATATGTATGTAGTGTTTTGTAGATTTTCCAGAGCTTTTAATTGTCCTGAAGAATTAATTCTGTGTGACATTTGAGTTTCTACTTTACAGAATTTAGAATGAGTTGGATAAAAGTTAGAGCTATCATCTAAATTTCTCTAAAACTTCACCTATTATGTACCTAATTCATTCGGTGGATACTTGTACACTGCTTACTCCAGTTATTAACAGTTTTTGGTTTTATGAAATAATAGTTTCCGTCTTGGAGGACTGAAAAGATAAACGTTTACTAGCATATGACAAATGAAACTCTAGACATGTTAGAGAAGAGGACAGGCCTGAGTGTCTGAGGGGATTCAACAAGCTTTTATTGTACCATAGAATGACAATAATTTATGCATGGAAAGCATCATGGTTCCAAAATCTCTAGTTGACTTGAATTGGTAGAATAAGTCTAAAAGACTTGCTATTGTATCCCAGAATTTTCTTGATGGAAAATTTGCTTCTGTTCTTTACATCTGAAAACTGACTTTCTCCACTTTGATCAGTAGTTTAAGCCGGTTTTTACTGCTTTACCTCAGTGGGATCTGGGCGTTAAGATAGCAGGAAAGATATTGTTAAGATATTGTTTAAAATTGTCCAGGGCTAACATGGGCAGCAAGGCAGTATAGACATTTTTGCCATTGAAGCCTGGGACAGTGGCTCGGTGGATAAGAGCATTGGCTGTACACACTTGAGGACTCTTTAGCATCCACATTAGAAAGCTGGGCCTGGCCACGTGCACCTGTAACCCCAGCACTGTGGGGGAGGAGACAAGAGTGTCCCTGCTAGCCTGTCTCTGGGGTCAGTTGAGAGAGCTTTCAGGAATGAAGTGAAAAGAACCAGAACAGGCCACCTGACCTTCTCTGACATCTGCATGTTGCATGTACACTAAGAAACCAAAGCCCTAGAGCGTTCTGGCTTTGGATTATTAAAGGCTTGTTTCTCCCTGTTTTTGTTTTGTTTCAGTTTGATTTTTAGTAGACTTATCATATAACCCAGGCTAGCCTTGAGCTCTCAGTCCTCCTGCCTCAGCCTCCTGGGCTCTGGGTTTATAAGGCCCGTATCATCAAACCACCTCTAATGGCTGTTTGAATTAACTTTTGTGGGTGGAGCGTATTTGTAATGGTACCTGTGAAGTCCTGAGATCAGTTCAGGCAGACTTTTACCCACTAAGACATTGCACTGGCAGTTTTGACTGTCTGTATCTGTTCATGTGACTAGTTTGAGACACGAAAGTAATTTTATGTTGATGTTTGAATCTGTGTTAATCTGATACCGAGGCACACAGAGACAGACACACCACACACACACAAGGGGTGGGACACCCTCTGGGGAGCTATCTGGCTTAGTGCTTAAGAACACTTAATTATCCGCATAGTGGTTCCCAGCCTTCTGTAACTCCAGTTTCAGGAGGATCCGACGTCCTCTCCTGACCTCCATGGGGACTGGGTATGAGTGCAGTCCACATATATACAGGCAAAACAATCATACACCTAAAACTGAACAAACCTTTTTTTTAAAAGCCAGATCCAGTGGCACATCTATAATCCCAACCCAGCACTGCTACTGCTAGATATGGGATGGGGACGAGAATTGGCCAGAAGCTCAGGGCCACCGGCTTATGTTATAATGAAGTAATACAAATGAGAGAGATGTTGCCTCAACAAGATGAAAAGGGAGAAACAACTGAAAGTTATCCTGTTGCCTCCACATGTGGGCGCCTCTCCCACAAAATAAATTAGTTATAAATAAATAAATTAGTAGTAATAGAAAGCTTCATTGGGATGTAGCTTTGAGAGGGTTGGTGACAGTGTCCCAACATGACAGTTAAAACTGCTTACCTGTTAGAGGCTAGACCTTTCCTGTTGTTAAGAGCTCACTGTCTGCCAGAGCCATGGTACTACACTGTGATTCTTGGCTTTCTCTGAAGCTCTCACTTGACATTACAAGAACAGGTCTGGCCTTGACTGAAAGCTACAGAAATGTTTCTTCCTTTGGTTATGGATGAGAAGTAGCTCGTTTCCTCCAATTTAGAATCGTGTCTGTATGTCCCTGCGTGTTTTGTGTGAGTACAGCTGTGTGTGTGTGCCACAGTGTACATGTGATGTCACAGGGGAACTTTGGGTATTGATCCTTGTCTTCCACCGTGTTGGAGTCAAATGACAAGCAAGCTGGCCTTTGAGTTTCTAGGGAGTCTCCTGTCTCCACCTCGTACCTCGTCATAAGTGTACTGGGATTACAGGCGTGTGCTGTTTCATGTGATGTTACTTGTGTACTGGGGAATTCAAACTCCATCTGGTTTTCACACTAGTAGGGCACTCTATCTACAAAGCTATCTCCCCAGCCCCCTTAAGGGAGATTTTGTTTTAATGTTATTAGCTAAATAAATAGTTAATCCTAGCAGCCTTTGATGCGTTACAGTTGTGCGTGGCATCTGTCTGTGGTCTCACCAATCTTTACATGTGTCTTCTCAGGAAGGACAGAGTACAGGTCCCCCACCCTTGATACCAGGCCTAGGGCAGCAGGGAGCACAAGGCCGCATCCCTCCTCTAAACCCTGGACAAGGACCTGGCCCTAACAAAGGTAAATATGTGCTTGCTGAGGAAGAGTTTGTATTCTACTACTGTCATGTGAGTTTTACAGTAAACGGTTTTGTCAGTAACTGCTACAGTGGTCTTGAAACTGCTGGGAAAACTGCTTTGTCTTTTGTTGTCATAGGTAATGTTTCCTTAGGCAGTGATGCTGGCCAGAGGAAATGGGTTCCACACCACCAGAGACTGGTAGTGAAACCACTGAGCAACCCTGAGGCATTTGTGTCTGCCTCAGGCCAGCACAGCCCACACTGAAATGGGAAATGATCCTGTGCCTGTGGGATGCAGGTCCATGGTGCTGGCCTTCCGAAGAGCAGAATCGACTCTGCTTTAAGCTCCGTGATAGGGTAGAGGATGCAGGATCTTAACGGTGTTCTTATAATTACCTGTATCATCGTAATTATCATACCAATTATACCATATTGGATTCCTTAACTATATACATTGTTAGGCATCATCTGAAAAGAAGAAAGCGATGTACTGACCTTGTGAAAAGCAATGATGAGGACTGTCAGCACTTAGGGAATATGGTTATTTGAAAGTGATGATTTAAGCAGAGGCTCTGGTTGAGCTGGCAGGGAGCCCTTGCTCCCAGGTGGGCCCAGCTGGAGTAAAGGGTAAGGGCTGGCAGGAGACTTAGCCTGGAAGAACTAGAGGGACTGTGAACAGGAGTGAGGTAGGAGTGGATGGGCCCTGTTCAGCCCCCCAAGGAAAGACACTACACTAGCACGTGGAGCACTGTACCTTACAGTGCTGAATACCTTTATCCCTAACTGTCGAGGCCCACAGCACCATGTGGTGCATGTTGGGTTTATTTGTCCCATCCTGTTGGGTTAAGAAGTCCTTGTCGGCCAGCCCTAGGAGTTTAGACATTTAGAGCTCAGCTTTGGACTTAGGTGAGACATTAAAGGCAGGAAAGGGCAGGGATTCGGAGAGCGTTTATCTCTATCCCTGGTGCATAGAAGTGGTAGTGGTGATACACAGGAGGGCGTGCAAGAGCGAAAGAAGGCGGAGAGTTTTCTTGGAGGCTTGGGGTTTACCCTTGGGAAGTGGCTTTGCTCTTCGCTATGAATGAATGAAGTGGCCTCTCCTCTGCCACATTGCCGTATCTCCGCTTGTTCCTGCTTGTCTTGCTCTCTCCCCCTCTCCCTCTCCTTCCTTCTGCCCACCCGTCCGTCCGGCTTCCTTTCCTCCCCTCTTTCTCCTAGGCACTAAAGGGAGAAGGGAGAGACATGCAAGTGGCCTACCATCCCCTCCTGGATTAGTTGCCACCACCACCACATCACCGTTTGTAGTGGTAGGTTTCTTTCCTTGGAAGAAAGTTGACAGGCTACTTTTAAACAGAGGGTGAGATGAGTGTTCGCAGGCTAACTGAGGCTAAGTGGAACATGTGTAGGCTCTTCCAGTCAGTTGTCACCAGGAGTTACTAAGCTCAGGCACCTGGAGTTGGAGACGCAGCTGTCTTAGCTATGGTTTCTAGTATTGTCATAAAACATCATGACAAAAAGCAACCTGGGGAGGAAAATTTCTTTTACCTTACAGCTTATAAATCCATCACCCCGGGAAGTCAGGGTAAGAACCTAGAGGCAGAGGCCATGGAGGAGTGCTGTCAACTGGCTTGCTCTCCATGGCTTGCCCAGCCTGCTTTCTCACACAGCCTAGGACCACCAGCCCAGGGGAGACACCACCTGCAGTGCACTGGGTCGTCCTATATCAGTCATCTATCAAGCACCACAGGCTCACCCCACAGGCCAGTCTAGTGGGAACATTTTCTCAATCGAGATTCCTTCTTTCAAAATGACTGTACCCTGTGTCAAGTTGACAGAGAACTAACCAGGACAGCTGTAAGAACACTGAGTGTTGAGGGCTTGCCGATTAGGGAAGTGGATCCACGATAGTTGCAAACTGCTAAAGAAAGGACAGAGGAGCTCAAGTGCAGAGAGGCTTCCTGACATCACAGTTTTGCTCAGATTTCCAAGTTTCAGCCCTTGATGAGAGGTTGAAGTGGCTGGGGAGATAAGAAGTGAAGAGTGGAAGCTGGGGGGCGGAATCAGCAGCAAAAGGCAAGAGCTGGCTGAGCAGAGGGATGGACTTAATGTCAAATGTAGTTTTAAAAGCAAGAGTGTCCTTTTGCATTTCATTTCATTTTTACTTATTATTTATGTGCAGACTGGGTTTTTTTTTGTTTTGTTTTGTTTGTTTTTATTTATTTATTTTGTGTATAAGAGTACACTGTAGCTATCTTCAGACACACCAGAAGAGGGCATCAGATCCCATTACAGATGGTTGTGAGCCACCATGTGGTTGCTGGGAATTGAACTCAGGTCCTATGGGAGAGCAGCCAGGGCTCTTAACCACTGAGCCATCTCTCCAGCCCCCTGGGGAATTGTTTGGAGACAAGGCCTTGCTGTAAAGCACTGGTAGCAGCCTTGACCTCTGGTAATCTTCTGGCCTTGGCGCCCTGAGTGCTGAGATCACAGGCATGCACTACCACACCTTGCTTGCGTCTCCCTTAAAAGCCTGGTTTAAATGTTTTAAAGTCTCGATTGAAATTCCTGTCTGCAAACAAATGGTGATGATGGTATATTTGAGGCACATCATTTCCAGAAAGAGCAAAAAAACCCAAGGTTGAAGGCCAGCAGGACTGACTCTCTGGTCTCCAAGCATTGTTAGAGGGATCCATGGCTCTGTAAGCCTTAGAATGGAAGAATATGCTAAGAAGTTTACTATAGTGTGGTGTGCCATGAAGCTAAACAGGCCAGGGGCTAACAGAGTGGATAGTGGGTAGCAGCAGCGTAGACCTGGTGCCTGCGGTGGCTCTGTGGCCCTTCCATGAGCAGAGTGAGTGAATGTGTGTGTGTGTGTAAAATTTATTTTTGACACATATATATCTCACTATATATCCCTGGCTTCCCTGAAATTTACTCTGTAGGCTGGTCTCAAACTCTTGGAGAAATCCTTCTTTCCTTGCCTCCCCAGTGCTAGGAAAAGGCAGTGTCACTACAGCTGGCTGTGGTGAGTTCGAAGCCTGCCGCCTGACTTGTCAGGTGTGTCTCTTGGGTATCAAACCAGTGGCCCTCTTGAAGTCACTGCAGGAACAGGGACAGGGCAGGAAAGACCATTATCATTCAAGTAGTTTGATTGTGTTTATGTGCCTGAGAAGTGGACACTCCTTAGAGATTAGTGATTATCTCTAGGTTAAGTTACAAAGCTAAAAGTTGCACCCCCAAACCCATGGTTTCCCCATTATATGATGCCTCGGGATGCTTGTCTTCTAAGTATGCTGAGAGCCCAGGAGGGAAAATATTATAGAGCAAAGCACGTCCTGAAATTGACAGATGCTATAGAGCAGGCCTGTACAGCAGGCCTCATGGAAGCCATGCTAACAGTCAGCTTTGTTTCTTGTAGGTGACTCTCGAGGCCCTCCCAACCATCACCTGGGCCCCATGTCAGAGAGGCGGCATGAGCAGAGCGGTGGCCCTGAGCATGGTCCTGACAGGGGACCTTTCCGGGGTGGCCAGGACTGCAGGGGTCCTCCTGACAGGCGTGGCTCTCACCCTGATTTCCCTGATGACTTCAGACCAGATGACTTCCATCCTGATAAGCGCTTTGGCCACCGGTTACGGGAATTTGAGGGACGAGGAGGACCCTTACCACAAGAAGAGAAGTGGAGGCGAGGGGGCCCTGGACCTCCCTTTCCACCTGACCACAGGGAATTCAATGAGGGGGATGGCCGGGGTGCAGCCCGAGGCCCTCCAGGGGCATGGGAAGGCCGCAGACCTGGAGATGAACGCTTCCCTCGGGACCCTGATGACCCACGATTTAGAGGACGCCGGGAAGAGAGGTAGGAAGCTATCCTTGGGTTGTCCTCACTACAAAAAGGTTTTCCCTTCTGTGGGGTACTGCGTTTATTGAGCCCTACCTTCTGTGGGTTAGCATTTAGCCTCGAAAGTTGGGTTATATGTAGTTCTCCATTAGCTTTGCATTTGAGGCCTTTTTCTTTCAAGTTGTTTGTTTTGATATAGTCTCATTCTGTAGTCCAGGCTATCCCCAGATTCCTAGTCCTTGTGTGTGGATTCCTCTGCCTCCTGTGTGTGGTGTACACACATGTCTTCGATCTCATTTACAGTGTCCAGGCTTACCTTACTTAGATGATACTATCTGAGCCAGATACTATAATTGAAAATACCGGCCTGTAAAATAGGCCTCAAGGTCTTAACACAGTCAGATCAAAATAAGCATCATCTTCCTTTTAAACTTAGGTCAGGCTTGAATTCCCAGCCCTGTGGATATAAAAAGAACAGAAGCAATGTATAGGAAGAGAAGCAAGCGTTGGTGTAATTTAAATAATATTGATCATAAGCAGGAATGGTGGTGATCGAGTATATGTAAGAATAGACATCTTCACAGTGTTCCTTGATTTCTTGAATCTCTGCATTTTATGCAAACCTCACATTTTGTGGTCTTCATCATTTATATTTTGTCTCTCCATGACAGACCCTGTGTGGGCACACATTTGTGCTACTCTCTGGGCTTGCCTTCCCTCCTCTTGGAACAACTCTGTGCAGCTAGCTGTGACTCACTCACTCTGCAGCTAGCTGTGACTCACTCTGCAGCTAGCTAGCTGTGACTCACTCTGCAGCTAGCTAGCTGTGACTCACTCTGCAGCTAGCTAGCTGTGACTCACTCTGTGCAGCTAGCTGTGACTCACTC
>JADRCH010000133.1:121403-164056 GCA_019843965.1 Rhynchomys soricoides | reverse complement strand
AGCTAGCTAGCTGTGACTCACTCTGTGCAGCTAGCTGTGACTCACTCTGTGCAGCTAGCTGTGACTAACTCTGTGCAGCTAGCTGTGTCTCACTTTCTCCTGGAGAGCTTTGTGGTTCATGTTTATTTGTTGTTTGTTTGTGTATTGTTTCTTTTCGAGACAGGGTTTCTCTGTGTAGCCCTGGCTGTTCTGTAGAGCAGCCTGACCTCAAACAGAGATCTTCCTGCCTCTGCCTTACGAGTGTGGGGATTAGAGGCATTCCTGGCAGCTGTGTGCATTTTACTGTCTTAGGCCGGGCTTTCACTATGAGTTATATAGTCATCCCTGGTAGATGAGGGTGCTAGTGTCAGAGGACCCTTACACATAAAGTCCTTGAGCAGATAGATAGTTCCTTGTATAAATGGCATAGTGTTTGCATATACTGTATACTTCCTACTGTGTGCTTTTGAAGCATCTCTATATGACTTACAGTACTTTATATAGTATAAATTTATGTTATGTACATGTGCTATGTGTATGTGTACATCTAGTATATGTACATGTTTGTGTGGGTGCACGTGTATGTGGAGGTCAGGGGTTAAATCAGGTATCTTTGTCAATCACTTGTGTCTGTTTTTGGATACAGAGTCTCTTACTGAACCTACTGCTCACCAGTTCAGCTAGGCTGGCTGGCTAGTAACTTCCTGGGATCTTCCTGTGTCTGTGTCCCCAGATCCGAGGTTATAGACACATAGTGTTGTCTAATGTTCACATGTGTGTTGGAGATTTGGACTCAGATCCTTACTTGTATGGCAGTCTCCATACTGACTGAGCCATCCAACTGTTCCAGGAAATTTTATGTTCTAATGTATCATGTGTTTGAGACAGGGTCTCTCTCACTATGTATCCCAGGCTGGCCTGGAACTCACAGAGATCCACCGGCCTCTACCTCCCGAGTGCTGGGATTAAAAGTGCATGCCACCATGCCTGGCTGTACTGTTTTGTTTGGGGAGTAATTACAGTAATGAGCAAAGTCTGTATATAAAACTTTGTTCAGTATAGGATGTAGAGATAGCTCAGCAGGTAAAAGTACATTCCATGCAAGCTTTACAACCTGAGCTTTTATCCCTGGAAGTCATGTAAGAAAAAACCCTCATGTGTTAAGTACACATCTGTAATACCAGTACTCCTTTGGTAAGACAGGAGACAGAGACAGGAGAATCTCCTGAAATATGCGGGGGTGGAGAGGTGGTGAGGGGGCGCAGAAATAACAAGAGAGACCCTGTCTAAACAAGATGGGAAGTTATTCCTTCACCTCCACATACACACTGTGACATGCATATGCCTGTATTCATAAACCCACAAACAAAGATTAATTAAAAAAAAAAGTTTGTTACAGACTTTTAAAAAAACAAAACAAAACAAGGTAAGTCCTTGCTTTATAGACTAGCTTGGCCCTGAGCTCATAGCCCTCTTGCCTCACCCCCCACACTTCCGGGATAACAAGCATTTGGCACTAAACCTGGCTTCAGACAGGTTTTTCTTTGTTTAATTTGTGTTACATTTCTTTATTCTATGTATTTTTTTTTAAAATGTAAGTATGCGCATGTGCGTATAGGTGCCCTTGGAAGCAGGAAGGGGGTGCTAGTTCCCACGGAGCTGCAGTTGCAGGGAGTTGTGAGCTGTTTGATGTGGGTGCTGGCAACTGGATTCAGATCCTCAGGAAAAGCGTCTTTGTGTGGGCACGCCATATGCTATGGTGTGCAAGTGGAGGTTGGGGGACAGCTTAATAGTTCTAACACATGGGCCCTGGGAATGCTACTTGACTCTTCAGGCTTGGCAGTGAGCGCCTTTACCTGCAGAGCTATCTCACTAGCCCAGACCAATTCCCCTCCACACACACACCCCTAAAAAAGAAAAAGATTTGTGTATTTTATGTGTGTTTGCCTAAATGTATGTGTATCTCGGGCATGCCTGGTACCCATGGCGGACAGAAGAAGGTATCGGGTACCCTGGAACGAGAATTATAATGGTTGTGAGCTACCATGTAGGTGCTGGTGAACAAGCATGGGTCCTCTATAGGTCAGCAAGTCATCTTAATCTCTGAGCCATCTCTCCAGCCCTGTTGCTTTTTTAAGTCATGTCTCATGACTTTGCTGGTCTCAAACTTTGTTTGCCAAGGTATAACCTTGGACTTAGGTTGTCCTTCCTCCACTTCCCAAGTTCAGAAATTACTGATGCATGCCACCATGCTTGGCTGTATTATTCATTGCTTGTATCGCTTGTACGCACATCACTTTCTTATTGCTTCCTTAGGACCTAGCTTGGTTGCCATTAGACTGGGGAGGGTTTTGAGGGGAGTCAGTTGATTAAAAGATACCTTACCCTGCTCAGGCTCTCAACAAAAATTGGGCAGCGTGAAAGCAGGAATTTATTTTCTACAGCTATGGAGGCTGGAAGCCATAACAGAGTTCATTGGGGTTAGTTGATGGTGAGGCTGGTTTCTCGGGTTGCAGGTTACTGCATCTTTCTTCACATGGGGTCATATGTGTCTGTGTGGGGTGAGTGTTGGCACTTTGTTCTGTTTATCTTTCCTAGTCTCATTATCGTGGCTCTACCCTCACGTCCTCATAAACCGGGTCTACTTCCCTCCTGTCTGTGTCATGTGTGGTACATTATACACCTTCTCTACCATACCACATAAGTATTAGAACCGGGGGCACACTCATTCCTTACCAGGAGTAGGTACTGGGCAAAGAAGGCTGTTTCTTCCCAGGATATTAGTACAGTGGGTGCTTGTGTTTTGGGAACAGTGTTCCTGTTGAGCTGTCCTGGCCGAACCATGCATGTCTCTTATGCAGTTCTGTCCTGACCCAGGTTTGCTGTGCTCACAACAAAGATGCTTTAGTCATGTCAATGGGGTTGAAGGAAGGTAATTAAAGTGAGCTGGAAGGAAAACCATGCAGACTTGCTCATGCTTGACATCCTAGTGTTATTTTGCTCCAAAAGGACTCCATGACCAAAGCAATTCTTATAAACTAGAACATTTAATTGAGGACTTGTTTGGAGTTTTAGAGGGTTCATCCATGATCATCATGGAGGGAAACAGACAGGCTTGACACTAGATGGGGGCTGGGAGGCAGAAGGGGGCAGGGGACAGAAACTGAGGCTGGGCCTGGCGTGGGCACTTCAAACCTGAAAGCCTGTGCCCAGTGACACGCCTTCTCTAATAAGTCCATGCCTCCTTACCTTTCCCAGTCAGCTCCACTACTGGAGAGCAAGCATTCAGATGTGAACCTGTGCGGCCCATTCTGAGTCAGACTAACACACAGTCCCATTGCCTGCTTTCTGTAGCACTCATGGCCAATGGAGGTGCTTTTATGCCTTTTACTGATGGCTCAGCTCTCTGCGTGCTTCCTTGTAAACTCTGCCTTAGCCATAGTTCCAAGCAATTTAGTCTGAGTTTCAAATGTGTAAGAGAATGAGAATTGTGTTCTGTCAAATCCTGTGGGTAGGCCTGTAAGCCAGCTGGGCCAACATGACTGCTGGAGCTGCCCAGATCAGAGAGTATAGGCTGGGGCAAATACAGAGTACATATCCCCCAAAAAGTCAGGATCAGGTCCTAATTAGGGTCCTATTGCTGTGAAGAGACACAGTGACCAAGGCAACTCTTACAAGGGAAAACATTTCATTGGGGCTGGCTTACAGTTTCAGAGGTTCAGTCCATTGTCATCATGTGGGAGCATGGCAGCCTGGTGCTGGAGGAGCTGAGAGTTCTACGTTTTGACCCACAGGCAGCAAGGAAAGTGTTCCATTGAGCATGGCTTGACCAAATATGAGACTGGTTCCACGGTGACAGGCTTCCTCCAACAAGGCCACACCTCCTAATAGTGCCACTTCCTTTGGGCAAAGCATTCAAACACATGGGTCTTTGGGGGCCATAGCTATTCCAACTACCACAATCAGTACCCCCTTTTCCAAGCATGTGTGTACAAAAAAGCTAATCATCAAAAATATAGCTGAGTCAAAAAAAAACAAAAACAAAAGTGCCCGTTCTAGTGTAGTATGCTGAGGAAGAAGGAGACAGTGACTGGTGGAACGCCCTTGCTGTGCTCCTATAAGCTTCAGTCTGTCATGTTGTCACCTTCCTGGATGTCTTGGCTCTGTAAAGTGGATACTTGCAGGAGGGTCTCTGAGTTCCAGGACAGCCAGGGCTGCACAGAAAAACCAGATCTAGATCATGTTGTTTTTCTCTCCACTTACATTGTGCATTCAAGTTTCCTGTCAAGTTCTCTCCATATTTAAGAGTAATATTTCCCAGAAGGTGGACATTCTGTTTTTGTTTTCAGCTTTAGAAGAGGCGCTCCCCCAAGACACGAAGGCCGTGCTCCTCCAAGAGGAAGGGACAACTTTCCTGGTCCTGATGATTTTGGTCCAGAAGAGGGTTTTGATGCTTCTGATGAAGCAGCCCGAGGACGAGATCTCAGAGGTCGAGGCCGTGGCACCCCTCGAGGTGAGCAGTATTGAGAACAGCTGGTTTAAGAGGCAAGCAGCCTTGAGCACAGCTGGGCAGCCTGTGAGCACAGTTTGTTTGCTCCTCTGTGTAGGGGGATCCAGGAAGTGCTTACTCCCCACTCCTGATGAGTTTCCTCGCTTTGAAGGAGGACGGAAGCCAGACTCCTGGGATGGAAACCGAGAGCCTGGTAAGGAAGGAGACATGCTTATGGTTTGGTAGTTGACAGAATACGGGCCCATCTCCAGGTTCTGTCTTTTCTAGTTTGACTCCATGGACACTGGTTGGCTTCCTGTCTATCTACTTCAGTGTTTTATCTCAGTGGGTTTCAGGCTGTCCTCGAACTCAGAGATTGTCTGCCTTGCCTCCTGAGTGCTGGGAGTAAAAGCATACGCCACCACTTCTGATTTTTTGTTTGTTTGTTTGTTTGGTTTGTTTTTAAAGTAAGAGAGTGAAGGGATTTGTGTTGAGTATAAAACAGTGTCATTCTTGGATTAGGGAGATGTCTCAATAATATACTTGCCACATGAGCATGAAGACTAGAGTTTGAATCCTCAGCCATCCGTGGTCCTGGCACCTGTAACTCAACACTGAAGAGGAGGACACAGGACAATTCCTAGAACTCACTGACCAGTCCGTTGAGTCAAATGTCTGCTTTTAGTTCAGTTTGAGGCCTTGTCTTGTTAAAGTTGTGAAGCCAGATGTGGTGGCACACACCTTTAACCTAGCATTTGGGGGCCAGAAGCAAGCAAGTCCCTGTTAGGGCTACATAGTGAGATCCTGGCTTGGGGGAGAATTTAAAAAATAGAGAGGTGAGGAAGACACTTTATATTGACCTCTGGCTTCCAGACATATCACCATGTACACAATACCACTCTTTTCAGTAAATTTTTTTGTCACCTATTTGGAAAAAAAGGGTAAAAGGATTGAAATTTTCTTCATCTTAATTGATGACACCATAAACATTAGTAGATGTATTTTCTGTTATATGAGCTATGCATGTATGTATGTATGTATGCATGTATGTTCCTGTGTGTGGGTATACATGTGTGCAGGTAGGTATGCATGTGTGTGGAAAACAGATACTGACTTTCTCTGGTGGCTGTCCCCCTCTATATTGAGTCAGGAGCCTGCTGATTTGACTAGCCCAGCTAGCCAGCTTGTCCCTGGGATCTGATGCACATCTAGGTTTTATGTGGGTGCTGCTTATCTGAACTGTATTCTCATGTTTGCACAGCAGGCGCTTGTCCCATTGAGCCAACCCTTCACTCCTTTGTCCAATACTTTTAAAGACTGTGAGGATAACCAGAGTCTAAAACGACTGAGAACACCTGCGTGTGCCTGCCTCCCCTATTCTGGGAGGAGTTTCTCTCACATCCTTGGTGTGACTCACACCCAATCTGTTAAGTTGAGGTTCCTGCTGTCAGTTCAGGTTGCTCTGAGCAGTGTCTTCCAGCCTCTTTGTGGCTGCACTGTTTCACTGAGGTGGATACTGTCAGATCCTTAAAAGCACGGAACCTTCGGTTCTCATTTCAGGACCAGGTCATGAACACTTTCGAGATGCTCCCCGCCCTGATCATCCCCCTCACGATGGCCATTCACCAGCTAGCAGAGAGCGCTCCTCTTCTCTCCAAGGCATGGACATGGCCTCCCTACCACCCCGGAAGCGCCCCTGGCATGATGGCTCAGGCACTTCTGAACACAGAGAGATGGAGGCCCAAGGAGGCCCCGCGGAGGACCGAGGAAGCAAAGGTAAGAGCATAGCCATTGCAGTCCCAGAGCTGCCAGTGTCAGCCACAAATGCTCTCAGTCCCCAAGGCTGCCTCCACTCTGTCTTTGAGCTTAGGCCAGGCAGAGAATCAGGCTCTTAAACTTAGTGGGAGTGTAGTTTGTTTGGGTCCTTAGGACAGCTGGATGGAGCTGCAGACTTGACTCAGCAGGAGTTCCCTGTTCAGGGTTTCTGCTCTGCCCTTTCTGTCCCACCCTCCTTGCTTAGTTGGTCCTACTGGCAGTTGTATCCTCCACCAGTGGCTCACTGGAGCCTTCAAGGGCATCATCTCAGGGAAGAGCACTACCTCCTCTCACATTCTGTACTACACTCTTTTGGCTGAGGCCCAGAAGACCCAGTGGCAGTTTACCCAGGAGTAGCAGCCAGTGACTGCTGACTACAAGTCTGGCTTTAGGTTGGACTGGGCCTGTGTGGTGTGCTGTGGATGCCCCATTTTGTTCACTTGCCTTTTATGTATTCTTTCTAGAAAGGACTTGTATATATATTCAGTACATCACCCCCTCTAGTTAAACACAGCACTGTTCAGTATGCTATGGTCTGGGGTGAATTCATGGGCAGTCAGGATGCTCTGGCCAAGGACATGTGTTTTGTATGACTGTAAGCCAGGTTTACTGCTTGGCAGGTAACATCTTTATCTCCATTAGATTCAACTGACATTCAAACATAGTAGTCGTGTTGAAAAAACATGCTCTAGGAGATGAACCAATCTCATTTCATGAGAGAAAGTTCTGTTTATGTATTCATTTATTCGCAGTTCTGGGAATCCAACCCAGGATCTTGGCACACAGTAGGCAAAGCACTGTACCTTTGAGCTCAAGAAAAAAAGGAAAACAATTACATTTATTCTTTGGTAATACAATACAGTTTAAAACACAATATAAGGTTAGTTCATCCCCAGGCCAATCCCCACAAACTCTCCCCAGGGCCCTCTCCCAACTTAGTAAATCTTCTTGTTGTTTGTGTAACCCGTTGAGTTCAGTTAGCACTGTCCAGATGGGCATGGTGTGGGGTGCCACCCATTGGAGCAGCTACCCTGGGGCGCACCACTGACGAAAGCTGACTCTTTCCCCAAATGGCTTCTTTTACATTTTTTTTTCAGTTGTATCTACTTCATATGTTTGTGTGTGAGTGCCACGGTGCATGTGTGGGTTAGAGGGCAGCTTGCCAGAGTTGTCCTGGGCATGGAACTTGGGTTGTTAAGTTTGGTGGCAAGTGCCTGTACCTGCTGAAGCATCTTACTGACCTATGGAAGGTTTTTAAGACAGTTTTACTTATAGCTAAACGTTTGCTATCTTAAGTGTGAAGCAAGTTAAAGTTAGTAAATTTCTGAAAGCCAATTTATTTTTTTTTTGAGGACATTTCACGTCACTAAAGACGTGACAAGAAGCCGAAGTGCCACAATGGCCCATAAACAGACCCTAACTGGAGCCTTTGTTGCTAGCGTCTGCAGCAGCCTGTGTATCTTAGTTGCTTCTAAAGTTAGCAGGTGCTTTTGAAATCTTTTAAAATCCTTTGGTAGCACAGGAGAACAAAAACATGTTCAGTCAGGTTTCCTGGGGATTCCTACTGTTGGCTGGCTTCTAGTCCTCTGGCAAAATAGCCCTGGGGTGTGTATGGCCCCCAGAGGTACTGAAGTCTGATGCCATGAGCCAGGGATGAGGTAATGAAGGGACAGAGGACCCCACCGAAGGGAACCCACATACAGTGGGGTGCTCCCTCCCAGACCCTGGATTAGATACAGACCACACCCAAACACTTGTTTTCAGAGAGATCCTTTATTAACTGGGGAAGAAAAGGAAAGTGGCTGGTTTGCAGGTGTAGGTTTTAAGAGGGAAGGGGAGGTCTGTGTTAGAACAGTCTAGGATGTGGTGGGCTTGTTAATTACATGGCCAAAGGGGGCTTTTGATTGCTGTACATCAGTACTTCGATAGCCAGATCTTAGGAGGAAGTGACCAACCAAATAAGAGAATGGACCTTGGTGGCTAGCTTTAGCAATGTGATCTAACGGTTTTCAGCAAGGCAGGGAGAATGGGGGCAGGGCAAGGCCTGCCAGAGCCATGTTTGCCATGCTTGGGCCTGCCAGAGCCCCATCAGCTTTGAAAGCCGTTATGTATCTCCATAGGACCTCCTGGTGGTCCACTGTCATCAGGGAGAGAGAGCTGTACCAGGAATTAGTGGGGAGCAGGCACTGTGATACAGAAAGCCATTTCTTGAATCATGTTTTGTTTCAGGCCGAGGGGGACCAGGACCTTCCCAGAGAGTGCCAAAATCTGGGCGTTCCAGCTCCTTGGACGGAGACCATCATGACGGATACCACAGAGATGAACCTTTTGGTGGCCCTCCAGGCAGCAGCTCATCTTCTCGAGGGGGCCGGAGTGGCAGTAACTGGGGTAGAGGGAATAACATGAACTCTGGCCCTCCAAGGCGAGGCACTTCAAGAGGTAGTGGGAGGGGTCGGTAGGAGGGCCAACTAGCCCTCTGTCTCTCTGGATACTATTTAAGACGTTCTTGTGGACTTACCACGTGAAGCAAAAACAAGCCTTTGCCATTGTAGCCCTGAATGCTTCTTCTGGGGCAGCTGAGTTCTAGGAGCCCAGTGAGGTGCTCGAGACGAAGACGGATGCCGACTCCCCACGGTAGTTGGCCCAGTTTTGTCTTGTATCTCCTCACTGCTCTAACTCTCCCGTTTGTTTGTGAAGATAAAAGCTGGAATCCTTTTTTTTAAGTGTCATGAGAAACGGAGCACCTCCACAAAGTTCATGTCCAATTGGAAATTTATTTCTATATGTACAGTTTGTCAGAGAAAAAAAAAAACCTTGTTTTGTATGAATACAGAATGTGATTTACTCGAGTTAACAGACACACCGGCTGTGCAGTGCTCACCTTAAGGAGCTCGTGGTTTCAGTGCCTCTGACGTGGTGAGGGGGCCCTTACTACTGGCACTTCCGACAGATGAAGGTCATTTGTCAACTCTGTGCTCTTCACATAATTTTATCTTTCTGTTGTTACATTGTTCTTGTTATGCAACAAGGAGCACTTTTTAAAATTGCTCTAGCATAGTTTCAAGAAGGCTCAAAACCTCAGACATGCTCTGTGGGGGAGAAAATGACACTGAAGAAAAACTTGTGTCTTCTGGGTCTTCAACTAGAGGTTCTCTCTTGGACGCATCTCCTAGAAGTTCAGCTTTGAGTGGTCACTGAGAGAAATCCAGTGTAAACAACATTAACTTGGCGCATCTTATCACACAGTTCAAAGGAAGTGGAACAAAGTATCTACATTTTGGAAATCAATCTTTTCTTCCACATGCACTCTGTGAAGCTTTCAGGGTTCAGGGTACAGGATAAAAGGTACCACAAAGTTCTCTGCCATGACAAATTTCTTGCATTTGAAAGGTGGAGCTAGGAGGATCAGAAGTTCAGTGCTATCATTGGCTACATAGTAAGTTTCAGGGCAGCCTGGGATTCCACTTCCCCCACCCCCCAGCCCCAGGGTCAGGCTGAAATACTGGTTTGAGATACTCCTTCCTATGCTGACCTTTTTACTTTATCTTTTGCCTGAGTTTATGCCTGTGTCCCAGTTGTGTGCCTGGTGTCTTTGGAGGCCAGAAGAGGGCGTCAGATCCCCTGGGGCCAAGAATTGAACCCAAGTCTCCTGGAGGAGCAGCCAATGCTCTTAACCACTGAGCTGCTTCTTTAGCCCTGACCACTGGTCTTTCTAAGAAAGCCTTTATAAAAGTCACTCCTGGAGCTGCTGACCTCTCGTTGCATTACCAGCTTTTTGGCACATGAAGACAGGTTTACTTGACAAGTTGAGTGGTGCTGGACATCTCTGGTGGCTTAAAGAGAGATGCTGACGCAGTTGGACGGTGCACAGAAAGCTTCCCTAGCTCTCTGTGTGTGGAGTGAAGAAATGGTGATTATTTGGATGCTAGAACTTCAAGATTTCCAGTGAATTTCTTTTTAATTAAAAAATAAACATGTCAGCACTCACACACCATTAGACGCTGGATGCCTCACTTGCATTTCCCTGGCATAACATACAAACACCTTAAAGTCAGAGCCCATGAACTATACAGGAATCCAGAGACCATCCAGGTCATGTTTTGAGAATGAATTCATTTACAAACAGAATCAAAACGGTAGACATTAAGTAGCTACATACAGCATTTTTAGTACTACTGTCAAAATCTAAAATATTGTGCTTAGAATTTTATAAAACTTAATTTCAAGTAATGAATTCTTGAGACAATGTTGGAAATAGAATTTTAATATCTTGAACATAGTAACATAAAAAATGCACATCACTACTTGAAAATATCATTTCCTTTGGGAGGCAGAGGCAGGTGGATTTATGAGTTCGAGGCCAGCCTGGTCTACAGAGCTGTACAGAGCTATACAGGGCTATACAGAGAAACCCTGTTTTGAAAAACCAAAAAAAAGTAAATAAATAAAAAATCATTTCCTTTCCTGAGAGAGGTGGGTAGCTCCACTTACTGCCTGGAGAGCACGGCAAAAGGATTACTAAGGGGTACTATAGAGGGTAGTTGTCTTGGAAACCCGCGGAGTCGGGGTATTGCCCAGTAAAGGATCACAGCATGGGGGACCGTTTGACCTATCATGTTAAGGCAACATTGGCGCAGCCTGGGAAACAATTACTTTCACATTGTACAATCCAGTGCACAGATATGGGTCTCAACCTCAGCTGAACATGTGTTTTATATATTATTATACATAAAAATGTCTGGACCCATCCACCAGTATTATAAGTGAACTGATGAGATGTGGCATCTCCAGTAGTTTTGATGTGCCAGTCTTGTGTGACCTTTTACTTTCAAGACTCAATACTTAACTGAGTTTTTGGCAATAAATTACAGATTTAAGTGCTGATTCGCTTCAGCACCACAAAAACAATTATGTATGGAAAGCATTTTACACACTAGTATCAAACCGTGTGGGACTTTTAGCAGCAATGTTAGGAATCATGGAAACTTGGCAGACCCTATCATTCTAACAACTATGGAAACTGCAGATGTAAAAATTTCCCGTATCCCAGGATTCCAGAGCCTAGTTTTGCAGAAACCTTTGCAAATTTTGCCACTTGTCATACTGGATATCTGGCTTTTTGGTCCAGAATATTGCTTTGACTAGTAAATATTTACACTTAAAGCACCATATTTACTTAACTGAAGAAAAACCCTGAGGTAGGATGTATTAACTAATCACTATTTTAAATCCAGTGGTTAAATATACTGTTTAATCTGATAATCTGGATTGCTTTACAGTGACTAGGAATAAAGAGGCTTTGAAGCTGCAGCAGAACTGAAACCTTCTGCTCAACCAAACATTTCTTTAAATGACAAAAGGGAGAATGTAGTTCTTCCAAAAGCAGCTAAGTCAGAAAGCTATTCGTTTCTCCTTTTTTTCCTCGCTAAAACTGACGTCCGTGTAAAGCCAGTTTTCTGTGAAAGCAGTTCGTGATAGTGATCTCCAGAGCACTGTTAGCAGGTATTTTTGTGGCCCATGCGACCCAGAACCTTAGAACAACACTGAAGTCAAAAGATCTTAAACCGCAGGTGCATCAGTCCTTAACAGCTGCTTCAAGCGCACGCACGGACTCCATCGCGCAGTCCAGTTGGTGCCTTGTCCTTGTACGCTTGCTGTTCCCTCTTCCTCAAGACTGGGACTGTCACACCGGAAGCGTGTTGGCTAGGCCCGTCCCGCGATTTAGGCGACCAAGCGCCAGGCGCAGCGCTGTCACGCCGCCCCAGGGCAAGAGCCCTATCAAGGCATAGAGCAATGCGGCTACCTGTGCGCACGCGCCGAGCGCCGTCAGCACCGTACTGCGCAGAACCAGCGCGGCGTAGAGCGTGGTGCCCAAGGCGGCTGCGTAGCACAGCGAGCTCCGCGAAGGCGTCTCCTCGCCGCGCAGCAGGCGCCCACAAGCCGGGCCGCCCCGCAGCAGCGCCGCGCTCGCCAGCGCCAGCACGGAACCCAGCGACCAGAGCAGCGCGAACTTGCGTGCGCGCAGCAGCAGCACCGGCGCGTAGAGCGCCGCCAGACCGAAACAGAGCGCGGCCAGCAGCAGACACAGGCCGCCCACCACCAGGCGCTGCCCGCGCGTCATGCTTGGGATGCACCGCGACTCCCCGGGCGGCGGCTCTGCAGGGTTCCATGCCCACGGCCATCGCAAAGCGGTGCTGCCTAGCCACGCCCCGGCAGCTCTGTCCCCGGCCGCAGGCTCCTCTGCCGCCCTCGCGCCGAGCAGCGGCTCTGCGGCTGCCGGCCTGCTCGCTTTACCCTGCGTCAGGTAGTCTTGCAGTTGGCGATGAAGATCCGCCATCTCGGACCGGGTGGCCCTAGAAACGGGGCTAATACTTCCGGGGTTTGTTACCCGCGACCGGAAGTAGCTAGATCCTCGGGTAGCGGTTGGTTGGCCTCCGCGGAAGGGGGGTGTCCAAGGCTTGGCGGAAGTCCTGGAGTAGGCCGTGTAGGAAGTCCTTGTGTAGTCGGCCAGATCCTGATTTTTGTGTTTTAGTGACCGCATAAGTCCTGTCAGCTTTAAAAGGCACGAGAGTGGCTGTAGCAATGAAAGAATGCACTGGGGACATCTATATTGACTGTCAGGTGTCTAACATTGCTAAAACTGCTAAATGGAGGAATCTAGGGAACGGGTAAACGGGATTTTCTTTCCTTTTCTCTGTTTCCTTTTTTCTCTCCCTTTCAAGTGTCTACATGTCTACGGTTACCTCAAAATTGTAATGAAGGAGCTGGAGAAATGGCTCAGTGGGTAGGAGCACTTGTTGCTCTTACAGAGAACCCAGGTTTGGATCCTAGTACTCAAGGCAGCTAACAATGGTTTCAGGAGATCTGATGCCCATGCATGTGGTACACTACAACATGCAGGCAGATCACTCATATACATAAAAATAAAGATAATTTAAAAATCCACACCTACATAGTTTAGGCTATCTCCTTTGAAAGTGGAGTTGATAAAGGACTAACTCCCACCCCCAGCCAACTCTTTTGGTTTCCATCTTTTTGTTTTGTTTTAATGGTTCCTACTTTTGTATCTGAGATTATAATTTTATTTTCCCCCTTTCCTCTCTCCAAACACTCTTACATATCAGTCTTTGATCTCTTTCAAATTCAGGGGCTCTTTTTTAAAATTATTACTTGTTAACGTGCATATATGTATATACATACAAGTATAACCTGCTCAGTCTGTATAATGTTACTTGTGTGTTTTCAGAGCAGAGCATTCGGTGTTGGATAACCAATTGGCGTGTTTTCCCCCGGGGAAGACTTTTTGTCTCGCTCAGCATCCCTTAGCTGTCTGTGGTTCTTTGTGCAAGGTGGGTTGACATCTCCTGATCTCTCCTCATCCACTCTAGCCTATCTCTTGTTCCTGTTCAGCTCGTGTTTAGGCAGTTATGTTGATGAGACCGTAAGGGTGTAGCTTCAGATATTACTGAGGAGACACGGTCTCACAGCAAACTCCCTGATCCTCTGGTTCTTCCTGTCTTTCTGCTTCCTCTCCTGCAATGCTCCTGAATGTGCTGGTTTCCATGTCTTGACTGTCTGTCCAAGATGTGCAAATGTCTTTCTTGTGTCTTTGGTTTACCTTCCCATCACCTGGAAGCATTATTTTGACCCCTACATCAGATACTGAACAAGCCCAGCACATTCCAGTCAGTTCCCTGTCTGTTCTGAGGTAGCTTGTGTGTACCATTCTCTCTCACCTTTCTGGAGCCATGTCTGCCTGTGACTGCTCACAGGCTACTCCGCCAGGATTCCCAGGTCTGCTTTTTCTCCTGCCCACTTTTTTCTGTGTTGTGCTAGTCTGAGTTGTGCCAGTTTACATTATGAGTCACTGTTTTTAAGACAGGGTCTTGTGACCCCTTTTCAGGGATCAGACAAGCCGAGTGAATGAACACAGTTGTCTTTCAGTCTAGTAAATGTGCTTGAAGACTTGGTAGATGTCCCTGAAGCCATTGGTTGCTACAAGGAAGCCTTTGTGTGGGAAATAGGATGCTTGATATGTAGTAACAGATTCAAGAGATGCATGAAGGGGTGCAGCATAGAGAGATGAAGCAGAAAGAGTGCTGATTGGCTAACAGACCCTGGCCTTGAGATATTTCCCATAGGCTAGGGCATGCCCCCTTCCCAAATTCCCCATCCTATTGGTTTATCTAATTAATAGTTTGGGACTGGAAACTGCCCCCTTTTGTGATGGTGGCTCAGCCACATAGACTACCTGTAACTTTCCGTCTCTCAGAGTTCTGAGGCAAGCAGGTGTCACCAGCCTCCAGCTAGGAGAGAGAGAGGCCTAGTGCTTCCTTCCTGGCTGTATCTCTTTGATGGACTGACTCTTTCACCTTGTGCTGAAAATACTCCACGACAATTTCTTGTAAAAAAAGAAAAAAAGTTGCTCTTTATGGCTCCACCTGCATACATGTTATTAAAGAGTTCAGGTTCCAACTGGCAGCTCACAACCACCTGTTATTCCAGTGCCAGGGACCAACTCCTGGCCTTTGGCCTGAACGCACACGCTCATCATAAACAGGCCTTTTAGAAACAGATGCAGGACCATTGTCACAACATGCCAGTCTCATTACAAAAGTAGTGTGAGTTGATGTTTTTTCAGCTGTGTGAACAAATCTTTGTTCCATACACAAAGGGATTAACAAAAATATTTTCTGTTTTTTGTTTTGTTTTGTTTTTTAAAACATTAATTTATTTTGGCTGTGGGAGGCATGCAGGTGGAACCATAGAGCAACATGCAGGGGTTAATCTTACATCATGTGGGTTTCTGGCTATTGCAATCAGTCATCGGACTTGGTGACAAGCACCTTTACCCTCTGAGCTATCTTACTGGTCTACTAAAAGACATGAGCTACAGGTAACTAAGATATGTAAAAGTTGCTTTTATTCACCTGACATAATTGTCTCCAGTGCTTGCTACTGCCTTTGTCTGCTAACCTAGGCCTAGTCCTGGAAGCTTCTAGCTTCTGTCCAATCTAATCTAGGCCTAGATGTTTTCACGTAGTTCTCTCTGATATCTGGCTGGTGATCAGCTGTTTTGGATTAGACTCCTCTCCAAGCTGATTCAGTCTGGCTTCTCTGAGCCTCTCCTGAATTTGTCTGCTTGTCATCAAACTAACCCTAGCAATCTGTTCTGATCTTCTGGCTCCTTCTCATTCTCTGGCTTGTTCTGTCTTCACCTGTGTCTAGCTTGTTCTCTTTCAAACTGTCTCTGTAAAACTCTCCCAATAAAACCTGCCTACTCTCCTTTTCTTTCTCTGCACTGCTCTCTTAAGTAGCTTATCTTACTTAACTCTTCTCGAGAGAGTTGGGCATATCCTCTTCTGTCAGATCTTTCTCAGATTCATCACTTTGTCTGCCACTCAATTAGACATCACTTTCAAACATGGTGCTTTCTTCTACAAACTGACTATACCTTCATTATTTAGGATTAAAGATGTGTGCCTCCCAAGTGCTGGGGTTAAAGGTGTGTGCTAGGGCTGAACCACACCACAAGTAGAATCAAGTATTTTCAGTAAATAACACAGTCTCGGGGTTCACAATGTGATCAAATATTCTGCAGTAAGGATGCAGCAAATGAACCACAGTAGTAGCATTATAATTGTGGCAGACACCTGTAATCCCAACACTCAGGCCCAAGCTTGTCAGCATCAGTTCCTTTATGCTTAAAAAAAAAAAAAAACCTGAATGGTTTAGCTTATGTTAAGGGGCAAGGATAGTCATTGCCAAGACAACAAATCAGGGTGTATTTTGAGAAGTTATCTGCCAGGAAAACAGCATCGCAGATACCTTAGTGCAGAGCCTAACTACAGTTTGTTTGGGGTGGACAGTAGCCAACAAATAGCCATTCCTTGGGTTCCCCACCACGTGTGTCAGACCTAATGTTCTGTTCTATCACGTAAAGCTTGACTTAGCATCTTGACAACAGAGAAAGCATTTTTTAGACTGTATTAACTTAGCGAACGCCTAATTTCCCACTAACCAAAGAGCCGAGTGTTTTCAGATAGCATCCAAGACCCAGAGGTCTCCCCCTGTTGTTACAATCCACCTGCTTGATGTACCCATTAATATACTTGAAAAGTGACTTGATTTATGGCTTTATTTGTTCTGTTACTATAAAAAGTATGAAATTGTTACCTAAATCTGTGTTGTCCCGCCGTGGTTGCTCATAATTGGCTTTGGAATAAACTACATTCCTTATTCCTTTGAGAGCAGTTTCTTTCATTAACAACGTTTAGGATATCAGGTCTGATGTTGAGGTCCTTGATGCATTTGGAGTTGAGTTTTGTGTAGGCTGAGAGCTAATGATCAGTTTCATTCTTTAACATGTAGTTAGCCAGTTTGATCACTTGTTGAAGATGCTGTGTTTACACCGGTGTGTATTGTTGGCGTCTGTTTCAGGCGACAGTATGGTTCTTGTGTGGGTCCTCAGTTCTAGTGCACTGGTCGATGACTTTTTATGCTAGCACCAGGATGAATCTGGCAGGCCATGCCTCCAGTTGGTTATTGTTGTTTAGGATTGTTTTGGCTATCCTTGATCTTTTGTGTTTTCATATGAAAGTTAAGATTTTTTTCAATTTCTGTGAAGAATTCTGTCATAATCTTGTTGTGTATTGCCTTGAATTTTCATATTTATTTATTTATTTATTTATTTATTTTGGTTTTTCGAGACAGGGTTTCTCTGTGTAGCCCTGGCTGTCCTGGAACTCCCTCTGTAGACCAGGCTGGTCTCGAACTCAAGGAATCCGCCTGCCTCTGCCTCCCGAGTGCTGGGATTAAAGGCGTGCGCCACCACTGCCCTGCTCAGATTGATTTATGGCTTTCTTTCCTCTGTTACTATAAAATGAAATTGTTACCCAAATCTGTGTTCCTGGCCATGGTCACTTCACAGTGTTAACCACACCAACCCATGACCACGGGAGACTGCTCCATCTCGTATAGTTTTCTTCTTCGCTGTCTTCATGTTTTTACTTGTACAAGTCTTTCACTTCCTTGGATAAATCTCTCTCTCTTTCTCTCTCTCTCTCTCTCTCTCTCTCACACACACACACACACACACACACTCACAGAGTGTAAGTGGAACTTTTTTCCTGATTTAGTACTTGGTATGTTTGTCATTAGTGTATTGAAATGCTACTGATTTTGTGCACTTTTTGCATATTCTGCTGCTTTGATGAACATGTTTATCAGCTGTAAGAGATTTCCTGTGGAGTTTGAGGAGTCTCTTTATATGGAATCTTATCTGCAAATGAAGACACTTTGGCTTCTTCCTCTTCTGTCATCTCCTTTACTTGTCTTATTGCTCCAGCTCAGACTTTACCTATCATATTGAGGAGGCAAGAGAGTGCACATTCTTGTCTTGTTCCTGATATCAGTGGGGATGCCTCAAGTTTCCTCTGTTTAGCCAGATGCCGGCTGTGGGAATGCTGTGTGTTGCCTTTATTATGTCAGGATATGTGAGAGTCTCTAGGACTTTCATCAGGAAGGGTTGTTAGATTTGTCAAAGGCCTTTCTACATCTAATGGGATGACACGTGCCTGTTTTCTGCCTCTCCGTCTGTTATGTGGTGGATTGCATTTACTGACCTACATATGTTGAACTATCCCTGCATGCCAGGAGTGAAACTGACTTGATCATGGTGGATGATCTTTTTGACTTTTCTTGAATTCTGTCTGCAAGTGTTTTACTGAGGACTTTTGTATCCATGTTCATCAGAAATAATTGGACTATAATTTTTATTTTTTTGTTGTTGTTGTATCTTTGGTTTTATAACTTTGTAAAGGGAATTTGGAAATGTCTCTTACTTTTATATTTTACACATAATTTCAGAAGTATTAATATTAATAGTTTGAAAGTCTATGAGTTCTGCACTGAATCTATCTATTCCTGGACTGTTTTAGTTGGAACATTTATATATATATATCTGTCTGTCTGTCTTATCTGTCTATGTGGGTGCTCAAGACAGGATTTCTCTGTGTAGCCCTGGCTGTCCTGGAACTCACTCTGTAGACCAGGCTGGCCTCGAATTCAGAAATCTTCCTGCCTTTGCCTTCTGAGTGCTAGGATCAAAGGCATGCACTGCCACTGCCTGTCTGGGAGATTTTATTTGTTTGTTTGTTTTTGTTTTTTTTTGTTTTTGTTTTTAGACAGGGTTTCTCTGTATAGCCCTGGCTGTCCTGGAACTCACTCTGTAGACCAGGCAAGCCTCGAATTCAGAAATCCGCCTGCCTCTGCCTCCCAAGTGCTGGGATTAAAGGTGTGTACCACCATGCCTGGTTGCCTGGGAGATTTTTTTTTAAAGGATATTATTTATTTTATGTGTATAGGTTATTTTGCCTGAAGGTATATCTGTGCACTGCCTACATGCAATGCCCACTGAGGCCAGAAGATGGCATTGGATTCCTTGGAATTAGAGTTACATATGGTTGTGTCATGTAGGTACTAGGAATTAAGACCTCTGGAATAACTGTTGAGCCATCTCTCCAGTCACTAATTGGGTGGTGGGGGGGGGGGTTAATTACTGGTTACATCCCATTGAATGCCATGGGTCTATTTAAACTACTTCATCTTGACTTAGCTTTGGTAGGCAATAATCTTTCTAGAAATGAATCCTTTTAGACTTTTGCATTTGGTGGAAAGTAGATTTTTAGAAAGTATATCTTTATGATTTCCTGCATATCCTCAGTGTCTGTTACAGTGTATCCCCATCTGTCTCTAATTTTATTAAATTGAATTCTCTCTTTTAGTTAATTTTGCTAAAAGTTTGTGAATCTTGTTAATCCTTCAAAGAACCATCTGTGCTAGCTAATCTTGATTGTCAACGTGACTACATCTGGAATCAACTAAAAAAAAAAAAAAATCAACAGCTGGGAACACCTGTGAGGGATGTTTTTGATTGGACAGTTGAGGTGGGAAGACTCACCCTAAATCTGGGCCACACGGTCTGGTGGCAGCCCGAATGAAAGGACATGGCAGAAGGAAGCTTTTGCCTTCCTGCCCTCATAAGTTCATCTTTCCTGCGGCTGAGGCATTCCTTAACTAGTATTAAAACCTCCTTCTTCGGGGCTGGAGAGATGGCTCAGCAGTTAAGAGCTCTTCAGAGGTCTTGAGTTCAATTCCTAGCAACCACAGAGTGGCTCACAACCATCTATAATGAGATCTGATGCACTCTTCTGGGATGAAGGCATACATGCAGATAAAGAGAGCACTTATATACATAAAATAAATAAATCTTAAAAACAAACAAACAAAACCCCCCAAAAAACCTATTTCTTCAAGATTCCATCATAGCCTGAAGACATCCAGCCTTGTGAGCAGTTACTAGATTCCTGGACTTTCCATTAGAGACAGAGAGCCATTGTTGGAATAGCTGAACCACAGCCTGTAAGCCTATCCAATAAACTCTGTGTGTGTGTGTGTGTGTGTGTGTGTGTGTGTTCTTTTAGAGAACCCTGACTATTACAATCCCCACCTTAAATCCTGTTCTGTTCAGTGGTACAGTGATTCTTCCTGGAGAAGGGTCAGCCCATAAGAATAAAAAACTCTTAGTTGTGTCTGAGGAGATTTATTTTGTTTGGAATAGAGAGTGGAAAATTCCATTCCTAAAAGTGTTAGTGATAACAAAAGACTCGGTTGGTTCGTTGGTTGGTTGGTTTTTGATAAGTGATTAAAGGGCACTGGGAAGATGGTTTGGTTGGTAAAATGTTTACTTTGGAAGCATGAAGACTTGAGTTCCATCTCTAAAAACCATACTACTGAGGACACAGGATCAGGTGGGCCCCTCAGGTGTGCTAGTCAGCTAGCTTATACTACGAGGCAAGTACTAGGGCAATGAAAGACATGTCTAAAAAAAGAGAGAAAAAGTGGTGGACGGTGCCTGAGGGGTAATATCCAGGTTGTTCCCTGACCCTCACACACATGTACCCATGTCTATGTGTGAGCACATAGACTCAAAGAGAGAACTTAATTGATAGCAACAAGAAAAATGACAAAGCACTCTGAAATATAACAGATCTAGAAAAGGAGACAGTCTAGAAAGAACCTCGATGGGAGGCTGGAAGTCTATGCATAAATGTTGGGCTTTACATACACAGAAGCAATCATGGGATGTTACAGTTTTGGAAACATTTTCAGTGCATCAGAATTCTCTGGAGGAACAGGATGGACAGAATATATAGTAAGAATGGATTTATTAGCTTGAATTTTATGATGTGGTCTAGGTAGTTAACAATAGCTGTTTCATATTAGGCTGAGAATCAGGTAGTTGCTGAGTCCAAGAGTCTGGATGCCTCAACCTGAAGAAGCTCATTCTGATATTGGGAATTAGCAGCAGCAACAGAGATCAACTTGTCAAGAGAGTAGAGGAAAGTGACGTTATTTCTGAGTTCTTTTATCAGGGCTGCCACCAGAAGGTGCCTCAAATAATCTGATCAAGAAAAATTCCTCCCAAAAGTATCCAGCAACTTTTATTTAATTTCAACCAAGTTTAACCATCACAAGTCTACCTCTTGTCACTTCTCCTTATATCCTGCTTTATTTCCAAATGCAATAAATTATAACGTCATAGTTCTACCTAACACAATATAATGGTCTCATGGACAACCTCAAACATATTATTTCTTCCAAACAGCAAAGTCTCTTGAAGAATGTTTGGTCTTTCTATGTCCCATAACTTAAATTTGATAACATGTATTTCCAACACTTAACCACTGATATTATTTCAGTCAGTGTATTTTATATTGTAAACAAGCAGAAGAAAGCACCAATATCTGCTTAATGTATATGTGTGTATCTCTACAAACATTCTGAACAGAACAGGACTGTGATGGCACAGCTAAACACACAAGCTGAAGTCACATGAGAGGAGACAACCTCAACTGAGAAAATATCTCCACAAAATTGGCCAGCAGGCAAGCCTGTGATGGCATTTTCTTAATAATTGATGTGGGTGGGCCCAGCTCACTGAGGGCATTGCCACTCTTGTGGAGGTGGTTGTGGATGGTGTAAGAAAGCAAGCCATGAGGAGCAAGCCAGTAAGCAGCATGACTCTTATCATCTCTGCATCAGCTCCTGTCTCCAAGTTCCTGCCTTGAGTTCCTTCCCTGACTTCCATGGATGGTGGATTACAGACTACAAGATAAAATAAACCCTTTCTTCCACAGGTTGCTTGAGTCGTATTTTTTTTTTTTTTTTATCACAGCAATAGAAACTCGCACTAAGACATGGACAGAAACGCTTGTGGCAATTTCAACCGTCATTACTGTAGCTGATCCTGTGAGTGGCTTTACTAGCTTGTACCCATTCTGCATCTTGCCTACTCTCTGCAAGCATCTCAGCAGATTTTGATTCTTTGCATAGAGGGGTGACCAGCATCTTCATTCCTGGGCCATTTTCCATCCAGCCTGGTTTGGGTTACTCTCACTGACATGTTTAAGAGCTTTGATCCCCTTCAATCTCGCACAAGTCAGAGGGTCCCGTTCTTTTCTAACCAGTGCCCTTAGCTCAACTGCTGGCACCCTCCAAGGCTGGACTTCAGGTTTAAGTTAGTTAGTTGTTTGATGAGGGTTTCGGTTTGATCTTTGACAACTTGAATGCCTTGACTGCTGGAGGACGCTACACTTACAAACCCTTAGCTGGAGCCAGCCAATTTTTAAAAAAAATCACTGAGCATACTCCTTTCCTTTTTTTTGTCCAGAGATGCTAGAAGTAGTCAGCATCATTGCTTGCTTCACGTTCCCACAAGCGGGCAAATGTTCTAGATACAGAGTCAACAAATTCTTTGTTCCTCACAAGAAACAAACCAGGAGTATATAATGCATTTACCTTGCATAGTGCTTTAAATAGTTTACACCATAGGCTTTTAGTGCCTCCTATGCTACCAAGAGGGTCTCTAGTAATTTCAGGTTTTGTTGAACTAGCTCCACATAAACTACCAAGTCAACTAGAGAAATTCATCCTTAAAAATTCTCTCTCTTTAAAACCGACTCCTGGGCTCACAACAGCCTGTCTTAGTCCAGGTTCTTTATAGAAGAACAACTACCCTTGAATGGAGTGTTGTCAAGTTAGCATACATGGTCTAGGTAGGCCAGCAATGGCCGCTCGGTCCCCAAAGCAGACAGTCTCAGCTGTCCCAGTGTGGTGCTGAGGACCTGGAGGTTTCCTGAGAGATGATGGTCTTTAATCTACACCAGAATCCTAAAGATGTTTCTAGTAGCAGTGAAGAAATTTAGCAAGGTAGATGAATCAGAGTGAGTCAGGGCAGGCAAAAGCAGGGTTTTCTTCTTCCGTGTCCCTTTATCTGGGCTGCCACCAGATGGTGCCATCTACATTTAGGGTGAACCTCCTCCCTCAAATCTGATCAAGGACAATCCCTCATAGGAGTGTCCAGCAGCTTGCCTTTTACTTGATTCCAGATTTAGTCAAGTTGACAATCAAAATTAACCATAATATCCAGAGACACACAGTCCTGACCAAACATTCCCTGAACAATAAGTTACTCCAATGCCAAGGAACTGTAAAAAAACAGACTTTAAAACAAAACCTTGGTGCATCCCTAGGGGGCTGGAAGACCACATGTGTACCCAAGGCAACATTTTGAAAAGTGATCAGAATGAGGAAGTATTTGGCTATGGTTGACGTAAGGGAAACGAAGCAAACCAGAACAAATGTTTGCAGCATTCAATCTATATGTGCATATCAGTAATACAGGGTAAAAAATCAAAACCAATATTTAACAAGTCCTCACATACCACATGTACAAAACAACAATAACAAAAGTTACTTTGACAGGTTTTGGAGATGGCTTGTTCAGTAGGATGCTTACTTTGTAATCATGAAGACCTGAGTTTGATCCCCAGAACTCATGAGATAAGAAGCAAAACGAGTACCAAAGAGAGCTAGACAGATCCCAGGGACTTGCTGTGCAGCCAGCCTAGAACACTTGGTGAGTTACAGGCCAGAGACTCCTCAAAACAAAAAATAAAGGCACATGGTTTCTGAGGAGCAACAGCAGAGGTCCTCTGGCGAGTGCGCGCGCACACACACGCACACGCACACACACGCCCCTGCCTAAGCTGTGCAAAAGGTCTTGCGTGCAACTTTTGGCCAATAAATAGCTTAAACTGACTTTGAGTAAACTCTGTGTAGCCAGGCTAAAAGATGAATGCAGCATGGGCTTTTGCAGAAATTCACTTTAGAAGAAATAGTCTTCATAAAATGACTCAAACCACTAAGCAAATAAATGACAAGGCAAATCCTTGCCACCAGTTGCCATGGGAACTCATTATTGAGAATTGCTACAGTAGGTTAAATGTCCAGCTGGTCATGGTGGCTATAATTTTAGCATCTGGGAGGCTGAAGCAGTAAGTTACAGAGACTGGCCATCCTGAGGTATACAGTGAGTTTCAGGTCAGCCTGGGCTACAGAGTAAGACCTTGCCTCAAACAGTCCAGTTTTACGTTTATAACTCTAGTTCCAGAGGGCTAGACGTTTTTGAATTCTAAAGACTCCTACATACACATGGTACGTGTACATACACACACATGACATAAAAAATAAAGCAAATAAAAGTTGCTTTTAAAAGCATCTAGATATTGAGACTTACTTTGCCACTTCTACAGATTCAATCTAAGAGTAGAAGTGTTGGGCAGAAATGACATTTGGATTTCTCTGAAGCCTGGGAATGTGATGTAAACATAGGTGACCAGCATAGGAACAGGACTTTCCAAAATGTTTAAAACAACTTGCTTTTGACAAATATTTACTGGGCAGCATTTCTGAATGGAGCCCTGTTCTTGGTCCAGAGAGTAAGGCCAGCAAGGGGAAAGAAGTTTTCGTTCTGGCCCACAACTTATTTATAACTTACTGGCTGGTTGTTTTAGTCAGCATAGCTGCACAGTGCCACCTCCCTGTTTTGATAACTATCCAAAGCTTGCTGCATGTCTACCCTGCCCTTAGCTAGGTTCTATGTTGTATGATAGTGAACAGTCCCACCTCAAGGGGTGTATGATTTGATTGAAAAATACCATGGGGGGGGATATGGCTTAGTTGGTAGAGTGCCTGTCTTATAAAGCCCAAAGCCTGGTGAGTCTCAGCACTGTGTGAGCATGGCTTAGAGGCACACCCCTGTAATCTTAACACTCAAGAGGCAGAGGGGGAGCATCAGAAGCTCAAGGTCATTAACTAGTAAGGGAGTTGGAGGCCAGCTGAAGATACACAAGATCACATCTCAAAGCTACTCCTACCCCCTCAAAAAACTGACAACTGGTTATGTTCATAAATGCTGGGCATCTAAACTCTATGCGCAGTGTGAATAAAAATGAGGACAGGCCCACTCCTAGGTTTGTTTGAAGAAAAGTTTTTAGTGTCATTATGAGGGAGAGAGAGCACAACCAGAGGAGTCTGGAAAAGTTCAGACTGAACATGGCCAACAGAATAGACTGGGCCACAAGAGAAAGGGGGTAGGGAGGAGAACCCAGAAGTCAAGAGCAGAGCCAAAAAATGGCTGAGTTATATAGGAATCAGAAGCTGGGGGAAGGGAAGCAAAGCTCAGGGGCTAAAAAGGTTTAGGGGAGGGGATGAGGGTAAGTAGTGTTAAAAGGAGCCAGGCATCTGTAACAGGTACTGAAAGCCTGGAGGCAAACCTCTGATCTGATATATTAGTGGGCATCTCAGTGTGCTGGCTGGTCTTATGTCAACTTGGCATACAACCTAGAGTTATGTGAAAGAGGGAACCTGAACTGAGAAAATGCCTCTGTAAAATCAGGCTGTAAGGAAGGCATTTTCTTAATTAGTGACTGATAGAGGACGTTGTTCCATCCCTGGGCTGGTGGTCCTGGATTCTAAAAAGCAGACTGAGCAGCCTAACAGTGGTGCACACCTTTAACTCCAGTACTTGGAAGGGAGAGGCAGGCAGATATCTGAGTTCGAGGCCAGCCTGGTCCACAGAGGGAGTTCCAGGACAGCTGGGGCTACACAGAGAAACCCTGTCTCTAACAAACAAACAAAACAAAACAAAACAAAAGCAAAAAAGAAAGAAAAAAAAGAAGGCAGATTGAGCAAGCCATGGGGAGCAGGCCAGTAAGCAGCACCCTTCCATGACCTCTGCATCAGTTCCTGCCCTGTTTAAGCTCCATCCTGACTTCCTTCAATGATGAACAGCGATATGGACGTGTAAGCCAAATAAACCCTTTCTTCTCAACTTGCTTTTTGGTCATGTTTTGTCACAGCAATAGCAATCCTAAGACACTCGGCCATTTGTCCCTGCTTTCTTTGAGACCTAACATAGTACATGTGACTCCTGGAATCTCTTCCCAGTAGATCCTGGGATAGTATCTGACAGCACCACATGAAAGGGGCCCCTGCAGCTGTAGGATCAGGGAAGCTCAGATTGGAACCAAGAGGGTGACAAAATTCTATCATTGCCATGAAGACACTGTGACACTGCAAACACAAAACTATTACATAGGCTGGAGTTGTGGCTTAGCTGCTAGAGTGCTTGCCCACCACAAAGGAAAGGCTGGATTCCATCCCCAGCACAGCATAAAGCAGGTGTGCTGCACAGCTGTAATCCCAACACTAGGTAGGGAGGTAGAGGGAGGAGAATTAGAAAGTCAAGTTCATCCTTGGCTACATAGTGAGTTCAAGGCCAGCCTGGGCCAAAGGAAACTCTGTTCCAAAAAAAAAACCCTAAATAAATCAACTAAAGAGAAGACTCAGAGCCCTTGCTACTTTTTCAGGGGACCTGAGTTCAGTTCCCATCACCCACATGGTGTTTGGCAACCATCTGTAACTCTAGTTCCAAGGAACCAGGTGCCTTGTTCTGGCATCTGAGGACACCACACACACACACACACACACACACACACACAGTGCACATATATACATGCAGACAAAACACTCATATACATAGAAACAATAAATATTTAAAACAAAAATAGTAAATAACATAAACCAGGGATAATTAAGTACACACACATAAGCCAGCACGAGTGGGTGATAATGCTTGGGGTGACTTTTTTCTTCCTATCAATGTGCGTAATCTAGCACAAAACAGTTTCATAGCAGAGAACTATAAATGGAAAATAATTAATATAAATGGTCTAGAGGCTTTCCTGCTTTCAAGGGAAGCAGCACTTAGCAGGAGGCATCTGGATAGCTGAGGCTGAGGGCCCATGTTTGTTTCACCGTGGGCTCCATTTTCTTGGCTATCTGCCATGTGATCATTGACCTTCCTGAGAGCTCATGACCTCTTTACCCCAAGAAGAATTCATGTTTCTTTGCCAGCCCCTCTGAAATCAGAGGGCGTCGTCACTACTTCTGTCCTGTCATCCTGGATCTCCAGGGAGGTAGGTTTTTCCTTTCTAATCTTCTGTCCTAGCTTGTCCTTAGCTGACCCCAAAGTGCTTCCGGCCACACCTTCTAGGCTTGGACCTCAGGCCAAGTCTCCTGCCTAGGCAGAGGTGAGACTGAAGCTGAGTGTCTGGGAGCTGCGGTGGTTGGACACTTTGGTTACCTCCCAGTCTCTCTCCACTTGGCTGTGCCAAACAGGCTGGGCAGCTGTTGTTGCCCTTGGAGGAACTACAGGCAGCTCTCAGGGAAGGAGAGCCTTCTGGGAAGGAGAGCATCTCTGCCACCAAGGTAAAAAATAAAATAAAATAAAGCTTTGAGATTGGAGCAATAGACTTGGGAGGCGCCTTCTACTAGCTAACTCTGGTCCTCTGCCCGCCCTATCCGGAAGGTGGGCTGCTGACCTTTTTGGTGAAGAGGCTGGGTAAACTCTGATGTAAAGCTTGCCCATCAGGATTGGTTGTCACAATGTGAAAGAAGCGGCAAAATGTATCTTGGTTTGCCGATGAGATGGTCTTAGGACAGTTGAGTGGCTTTGGCCCATCAGGGGGAAACTCTAGTCTGTGCCCAGTTCAATCGTTTTACCCTTTTGTGCTGGAGATGGTGCCCAGGGTCTGGTATATCCTAGACAAGAGCTTTGATGCTCAGCTACATCCCCAGCCCCAGTGTGTGACCAAGGTTGAAGTGGTCTGAGATGCAGAGATTTGTCACTCCTGAATATTAAGGGCCAATTGGGAGTGCTTTTGTCCAACGGCATCTGTCCCAGCTGATAAGTGCAGATAGAATGGAATCTTCCTCCTCGGTTTTGGGAGCTTGTGAAGCTCCTTGTTCCAGCTCTAGGCTGAGCTGATGACACAATCAAGATCAAGGACGATTGGGAAGATGGCTTCATCGATAAAGGTCTCACCTTGAGGCAGGAGGGCCTGGGTTTCACCCTCAGAGCTTGTGAGAACCCTAGGCACAGTGTAATTCTAGTGCCAAGAAAGCAGAGACAGCAGGATCCTTGGCTCTAAAAAAAGTAGAGAAGACGTCAGAAGGCTCCAGAGTTGGTCCTCTGGCCTCTACATGTATGTGTGTGTACAACTATACACACACACACACACACACACACACACACACACACAGAGACAGAGACATAGAGACACAGAGAGAGGAGGAGGAGTTGAAAGAGCAAGAGAGTGATAAGAAATATGAACGAAGTACAATGATATGTATGAAAATGTCATAACTGGACTTATTATTTTGTGTGCTAACTAAAAAGGTAAAGAAAAAACATATCTATTTTGCCTGGCCTGGACACCTACCAGTTGTATTAAGTTTTATTCAACATGTATCTCAGACATATGAACTGATGTGATAAAAATTCTTTTAAAAAATTCTTTTTTTTAAAATAAATGCTTGTCTGAACAGTAATCTACCCTGAATCTACTTTATAAGTACATCAACTTCATTAAACTAACCTTGGGCTGGGGAGAAATCTCGGTCAGTAAAAACGCTTGGCCTGAAAGTATCAAGTTCTGAGTTTGAGCCTAAAACTCCTTTTTAAAAAAACAAAAAACAGAAAAACCAAAAAAGCTTTCGTGGCATGTGCTTGTATCTCAGAGCTAGGGAGGCAGAGACGGGGAATCCCTGGAACTCGCTGGCCAGCCAGCCTAGCTTACGAGCTGAGTTCCAGATCAGTGAGAGACACGGTTTCAAAAAGTAAAACATAGAGAATGATTAGGGAAGATATCCGACGATGACTACTGGCCAATCTAGGTACATGCACACGGGCGCACACACATCATCAATAAATGCGTGAACATATACACATGGTGTTGTGTAGTAGGTTTTTTCCTGGAGAGATGCAGCACATAACCACTAGTCTCCCCAAAAAGGGAACTCACAGAAGAACCAAAGTAACAGCTCTACCAAAGTCTAACTTGCTGAGCCAATGGCTTTCTTTGGGTTAGGAATGGCGGAAGTGACTTACATGGTGTAGAGATCACTCAAAAGCAGATGTGTCACCCCCAAAGCCCACCCTGGTCTCCAGCCTGGAGCTCTATGGGAAGCCAGCGGGAGGCTGACAATCCAAGAATTCTCTTCCCTGGGAGGGAGCTGGGAGAGACTTCTAAGTTTTTGTTCTAGGCATGTGATGTCATTCTTGTTTACCTCCCGAGGCTCTTGAGCCTACTCCTCCCCCTGGAGCGAGAGCTTCAGTTTGGAGGAGACTACCAGACAACACTAGGCCATGCACACACTTAGCCTTTGGCTTTCAACAGTTAATATTTAACTAGGAAACCATTCCTAGGACCAAGGCCTGAACATGGTCTTCTATAAACAATGTAACTAAAACTTGATTCTTTTAAGTGAGACCAGGAGTTTAGGGAAGTTTTCTGTCTTAAAACGAATCAGTCCTATAACCATAGTGTCTCAGGTCCTTCTAGAGAAGTTGAAATGTGATCCCTGCAAGGGATCCCCCCTCCTCCAAACCAGAAGAAACTAAAGCAAAGCAAATCCCTGGAGGGTACTCATTAGCCAGATTGAAAATCCATCAACATTATTTCCCAAGTCAGCAGTCAGTTTAAACATCTGGAACAGCAGCGAATGGCGAAGAGGCCACTTGTAAGGGTGGGACTAGTGCTCTTTTAAAGTAAGCCAGCATTTTCTGGCTTTTGTTGTTGTTGAGACAGGATCTTACAATGTAGCACTGGCTCATCTAGAACCATGTAGAACAGTGTCGTAGAAAGAAACAGATAAAGACATGTAATATATTTCAAAGGACTAAAAGACAAGGTTTACTCCAGAGCACACATGAGTGACCATGCCCCAGGAACTCAGACTGAGGTTACTCCACCGTGGCTCGGAGTTTTACCACCAATGTCCTGAGAAGGACATGTGGGAAAGCAAAGGCCAGCTGCCTTGGTGCCCACGGTCTTCCCAGCGACAACAGAGAACGGAGAGCCCAGAGGAGTAAAAAATGGGCTTTTATTGAAACAGATAAGCATTCATTCATTTTTTTTTTTTTTTTTTTTGACTGAAACAAATTTATTGAAAGCATGCTGTCAGACAGAATGGTGTCCACAGAGCCAAGTGGTCTCTGAACTGGTCCTTATAGGCTCCCCAGACTGTTTTTTCCTCCCTCCTGGATTGTTGGTGGTATTGGTCCATGAGGACGGAGGGAGCAGAGACTATAGGCGCGGGGCAGGGGGGGGGGGTTGGGGGGGAGGTGGGAGGAGGAGGTGGGGGGGGCACACATGGAAGCCCTGTGGGTACATATGGTGAAGAAGATACAAGGGACTAGCTGCAGGGAGTCCGATCAACTTCACTTGGGTGATTCAAGGCTTGTATAATTTTGGGGTGGGGTGGGGTAGAAACTGTCCATTCTGGACAAAGGTCATTAGCTGAAGACTTAGGGTACCGAAATGCCTCATTAGCATGGGGAAGCATTTCAGAAATCTCAGGTGCTAGATGAATATGTTCTTATGAGGAGAAAGGAAATTGAACCTGTAATCTAACTAAGGCTACATGACATTCTGCAGGTAGAGGTGTGGGGGTTTTTAACTCCCCAAAGTCAGAGAAAGAGCGGCCCTGGTAATGAAGGGAGTCCCCATATCCCACAGAGCTCAGAGGCTGTCGGGACAACGGTAGACTTGGACTTTAATTAGCAGTTTTCCCACAATCCCTCTCCCCACGTTTCATTTCCTCAGCTCCAACAGAAAATACCCACAAATATTTTTCTGAAATAGTCAGAAAAACACACATCCAGTGAATGGCTTTAGCTTGATAGGTGGTCCTGGATAATACAGGATGGGCTTGTTGGTTTAGCACTTTCCAGATGTGTGAGATCATCTCCTTCCCAGGTATGAATGCTATCTTCTTTCTCCTGCCTTTTTCCTGGCTGCCTACTCCTTACTAAGTCCTCAAGAAGCCAGCCATAACCTAGAGGCAGGGGAGAGAGCTTAGGTAGACCAGCCGTCAGGGGGATCTCCGTGCCCTCCCATCTGCTTGGGAAAGCACATGGCTCCCTCTACAGGGCTCTCCATAGTGGGCATAGACCTCAAACCCTGTGGATTAGTTACTTGTTTCACATAGCGATAAAGTATCTAACAAACAACTTTATTCTGGCTCACAGTTCCGGTACATACAGTCTGTCATGGCAGGACAGGCAAGGCAGCAGGAGCAACAGGTGGCCGCCGGCCGCATGTTAGCCACATTCAGGAATCAGATGAATGCTCACACTTAGCCATTTTACTATTAGTATTGTATTTTAATTATAAAGGCTTACCACACGTATTTACTTGTGTGTATGTGGGTATCAGTCAGAGTTCTCTGGAGGAATAGAACTGACAGAATACATTTTTATTAAAATGGTTTTCATTACCGTGGCTTATAGACTGTTGTCCAGATTGTCCAACTTTGGCTCTCTCGTGACTGAAAGGCCAAGAATCCCGTAGTGGGGCAGTGTTGGAGCCCTGAAGAAGTAGATTGTAATACCAGCAAAGAAATGCCTTGGCATCCAGAGGGAGGGCAAGCAGGTAAAAAGCACGATTTCTTCTTGCCTGTCCTTTTATGTATTCTGCCACCAGAACGAATGACCCAGATTACGAGTGGGTCTTCCCACCTCAAATGACCCAGTTAAGAAATATTCCTTATGGTGGTGTCCAACTACCTAGGTTTTAGTTGATTCTGTAGCCAAGTTGACAACCAAGATTGGCCATCACAGAAGTGCGTATGTGTTTGGCTCCCTTATGGGGGTCAGGAGACAACTTAGGGGAGTTAGGACTTCTGCCTTGTGGGCTCTGGGGACCGAACCCAGTTTGTCAGACACCCTTACCCACTGCCACATCTTGCTGGCTGTACTCATTTTCTCTGTTTAGTTCAGTCTGGAAACTCATTCGAGGAAGGGTGCTACGAATATTCAGAGTCTCCTCCCTCAATTAGCCCGATTCAGACGATCTTAGACTTGCCCAGAGATTAGTTCCCATGGTGATTCTAGAATTTTTATCATGTTGACAAGATTAATTAGCACACCCTGGAAGGGCTGCAAAGCCCTTGCTCATTCTCTTCCTGTGGGACTCTAGATAGGGCCTGGAGGAAGCCATCCGAGCCACTTGGAGACCTCGGGTTCTCTTCATCCTCATCTTACTGGTCTGGCATGCTGGCTAAAAGAAGCCCAGGTCCTGCTTAATCCCAAGAGTTTTTGAGCATCCCTGAACAGCATCGGGCTCAGGCCTGGAGAGGGAAGACATGTTAAGAGGGAATCGGGGGTCTCTTCTGTCTTCTCTGGGGCTCATCTGCTCTAAGCTTCTGCTCTGCCCCTGGTGAGCTTCTGTACCTGCATTTCCTCCTGGGACCAATCCTTGTGTCACTCTGTCCTGTCCTTTCCCTCAGATATCTCAGAGCCCACCTGGGCTCCCGTCCCTGAGTCCCAGCACTTAGTATGTGATTCAAGCCTCTCTCTGAGTGCCTGACATCTCGTCTCCATCTACTCAGCCCAGACACAATGCAACACCACCTCTGTCCCTTGGCTTCACAGAGCTGTGTGTTTCTCCTCCTTCTCCTCTCAGGGCAGTTATAATACCCTACTGCCTCCTGAGCTCAGCCTGTCTCTAGGGTACCTGTTCCCCTTCCTCTCTGATAGGGCTGGGTACGGAGCCCTCACTTTCCTGGTCCTGATGCATCCCAGATAGTTTCCTGTCCTTGGAGATAGAGACCAGCAAACCCTAGCTTCTTAGATCTGTGGCACCCCTATCTTTTTCCTTGTATGTGTCTGCAGAGCATGCTGCCAATGGAAAGGTCACAGCTACAGCCCAGCCACAGTGCTAGCCCAGAGCCAGCCAGAACCAGGCAGCTCGTTGTTGTGACAGGCTAGAGCATGTCCAGCTCTGGCCTGTCTGCTCCTTCCTTCTCACAGAGGGTTCTCTGCTCACATTTCCTGCTGCCTCCTGCTTCCCAACACAAATCGCATCTCCACTAAATATACCCTCACCCACTTGTCCACTTTTATACTCCACTGATGTCCAGGAAAGCCACCTCCAATCCCACAGAGTCCCCTTCCATGTCTACACTCATGTGACACACCAGCACCCGTCATACCCAGCAAGGGCCGTGCCCACATCCATATCTACAGCAAATTCTAACAGCTGCAAAATGCAATGTCTGATCCCTTTGCCTCCCAGCCCAAGGCAACACACATTCCTGGCAGGATGTACCCAGTAGCTATGAGTCAGGATGTCCAAGTGTCCACTGTGTCCCCGTTGTAGGAGCTAGTCTCATTTGGAAGCCCTGTATCTCTAGTGGGGCTAAGATGACCCCAGATCCACAGACAGATCCCTGCATGTCCACATCATATGACAGTCATACAATGTCCCTGTGTGGTGTGTGAGCATGCTAAGTGGGAGGTAGGTGGTCAGGTCAATGCAAACAGAGGCCTGAGGAGGACACGGAGTGTTTAATAAATCGTTCTCCACTCTATTCCTTTGATATGGGGTCTCTCATGGAGCCTGGAGCTAGACGGGCAGTCAGTAAGCCCCCAGTGGGCCCCTTGCCTCTGCCCTCGTCAGCACTGGGATTGCAGGCACACAGGACCCACTCCAACTTTTTACATGGTGGGGATTTGAACTCAGATCCTCATGCTTTTGCCATGAATCATCTTTCCAGGTCCTGTCTTTGATTCTCATTGATTCCCACAAGACCTCTATGTTTGATTAAATCACCCAGAAGTCAATTTCAGCCTTGATGCCTATTCCTCTGGGTTGATAATTGTGGAAACATTTCTCCTAACACTGGCAGAGGAACCACAGAATCTTTCACACTTTTTGTTTAACCAACCCTCAAATTACAACTTGGCAGAAAAAGCCAAGACAAAAGCAAAAAAAAAAAAAAACAACAACAACAACAACAAAAACCACCCAGTAACCGATGATAATAATAGATCCTGCTCTTTGGTGATATCAGGTACCTGAGAACAGGTTCTCAAAGCAGAAATTCCCAAGAGCTTTTATATCACCACATCATTTTAGGGCTGATAATCTTCCTTTTTCAGCAATGCTTCACTATAGACAGGAGTCTGGGTTTGGTTTTTGTTAAGAAATACCGATGGCTGTCTCAGTTGGTGGCGTGCTTAGCTAGAATGCACAAAGCTGGGTTCCATCTATGGCTTTGTTTAAATTGAGTCCATTTCTGTAATCCCAGTAGTGGGACGCAGTGGGAGGAGGATCAGGAGCTCAGGTCATTCTTGGCTACATAAAATGATGCTTGAGGACATCATGGATTACATAAAACCTTGTCCAAAAGAAATAAACTGCGCTGTTTTCAGGAGAGAGAGTACTGGTGTTAGGTCTAAAGGTAGATTAAGCTCACCAGGCAGAAAAGATACCCTGGTCCTTGTCCTCTCTGAGAGGGGACAGAACAGACATGGGGAGACCCTTAATGCCCCGGGAGGCAGTTGGTGCCCAGAAATGTCTTGGAGGCATAAATCCGACTGTTTATCCTGCCTAGGGCAGCCGCGGGAACGCCAAGGAAGGCAGCCGCCGGAACGCCAAGGAAGCGCGCGCTCTCTCAGTTTTGCCTTCCTAACACACACCCTTAAAAGTGTCCGGGGGAGGTGAGGGAGAGTGTGGGGAGGGGTGGAAGGGAGGGTGAATGGGGGTGGGGTGCGAACTTGTGCATGTTTATTATAACTTCATTCCCTTTAAAAGGAAAAGTATGCCCGGAATCCGGGAGGTGGCAACAAAGTCCGGGTAGTGAGGACGTGACCGACCCACTCAAGTCGGGAGTCTCTAGTGTCAGTCTCTACTGTTCCTAAGGTTGACGCTAGCACCGGCATCCCCTGTGCCCCTTGAGGCTGTCCCCTGCACTCCTCATCCCGACTGCAGGCTGGGTGGAGCTGCCCTCGCGGTTTGGGCGTGTTCCTCCCTCTGCCCGAACTGTGAGTCCTCTGTCAGGGACACAGCAAGTGGACTGCTGACCGGTGCTAGACGCGCGGCCACCATGACGGGAAGGTAACAGATGACTTAAGTTACGGGTGGAGGGTGACATGGTCCCGGGCATATGCGGGACAGCGGATCGTGGCGGGAAATCCGCCGTCCCCTTGCTTCCAGGTGGCAACCCCTCTGGGACTGAGAGGGTTGGGCAGGGGGGGTCCCATCCTCCTCCTCGAGGGAGTGTGTGGGCTTGGCAGGTGTAGTTCTACCGCCAGTGATTCCCTTCGGGGCAACCCAGACCAGGGACTTGTCTGAAGTCACCAGCCAACTTTTCATTTCAGGATAAAAAACCTTAAAATGTAGCTGGAGAGCACTGGACTTTCCTGGCAACTTGCTACGTGCTCCTGGGTAATAGTCAGTCTAGAGCCTTCTATTGCCTTCTCTGTAAAACAGGAGTAAAGTATGTTTAGATACCTGTGGGGAACTGTCTCTAAACCTAAGTGTAGAGGCTGGGTAAAGGGCAGAGAATATCCCTCCAGCCTGCCCAGGGTAGGGATCTCAGGTCTCTTTGTACAAGTTCAAGACAATCCAGGTTCCCAAGGTGGGTCACAAATCCATAAGAGTCTAGCCAGTTTGGGCCTGTGCAGTTACTTCTGGAACATGGCTGGGTACAAGTGTGTGGCTCAAAGCTGGGCTGGAAGGGGTGGTACCAGGGCTCAGGATTCTGTTCTAGCCAAGAGCTGGCAGGAAATCTTTCTCTGCGCTATGCCTCGCTGCACTGGTGCTCCTGGGAAGCCGTCTCTTTTGCAATCTTCTTTGGGAAAGGGGTCCCAGGTCCTGGGAGTCAGGGCAACCCCCAGTGGTTGTGGGGTAGTGGCTTAAAGATTCCTTGAGGTACAAAATAGTATTCAGCCTCAGGGACACACTGCTGCTGACCACTACTGAAGGTGTGGCTGGGAGTCCTTGGGCAGCCCCGGATTCGGAAACACTATGTACCCTGTCATGGTGTGAGACCCACCCTTCCTCCTGCTTTCCAGTGCTTCCTCCCTAGCTCCAGCTCTGGGTGTTCCCTCAGTGGGAAGACTCTGTTCTCATGATCTGCTTCGTTGTGCAGTGTAATGCAAGGACCTGTCCCACCCCAGGAAGGTGGTAAGGGTCTTCCAACAGACTGCTGTGGTCCCCTCTCTTACCTTGCCTCCCCACCCCAAAGTCCCTGGCAGAAATCCTTACCAACTTCTTGGCTCCCCACCCTCAACCCTCAGGTCTGAAAGAAAAGCAGCCACAGAGGCAGGCACCCAACTATATCTTAAGCTGAAGGTGGGTCCAGCAGAGTAGAGACATGAGGCACCTGTTAAACTTAGGTCTCTCAGTCTTTTCTGGACTCGTCTGTCATAGGCATCCAGCAAGGAGAAAATTCAGGAAGGTTTTTGGTGGTGGGAGACAAGCTCTGAAGACCTGCTGGCCATGGGGTCACAAGGGACAAGGAGCTCTTTTCTGTCCTGGGTGTAATTGTTCATCTCGGAGGGCAGAGAAACCCCTAGACGTGGAGGCCACAGCAGCACAGGAAGTGGCCACAGTGCCCCTCCTCAGAGATGCCATCATTGAGCATTTTGATGACTCTCTTCAAGCATTTTCTTGCTCATGTGTTTTTAAGCATCTGTGAGATTACACTGTCCACCACAGGTTCCAGGTTTGGCTTCCCTTCCTTGCATACACACAGATCCTAGGCAGGTTGGACTAGGAGGAACAGAGCTGACTTAGACTTTGGAGGCGGTGAGTCTCTTCTTGTCCTAGGAACTGTAGAGGCTCTTTAGCCTCACGTCATGTACTCTGTGTCCATTGCCTCGGTAAGGCAGGGCAGGTCTTCATGCCTGGATCCTGGGCCCCCTACCAGTCCTTCACACTGCTTAGAGATGCACTGTACCTGTGATACACCTTCTTTGCTCACACCTCTTGGGACCCTACTTGTTACCCACTCCTCCCAGACACTGGCAGGCAAGAGCAGAGGGAGGACTGTGAGGAGCCACCAGAGAGGACCTGGAATAGCATCCTTTGTAAATGCACCCGTTGGCACTGTGCAGAGAAAGGGCTGCAAGAAGACAGGGAAGACAACCAGGAAGCCAGCAGCCAGGGAGACGGAAGTTGGAGTTTCGAGGCAGGGTCAGGGCCTCCTGGAGGTGGAATGAACAGGATGTAATCCACAGCTATTTCCCAAGAGCCACCTCGCCACCTCATCTTAGTATGCTGCTGCTTTCATGGGTCACTCTGGGACTCCTCCCTCCCACTGTCTCATCCCTTTGCACTGTCTCACTCAGCTCAGATCCAAAGGAGACTGGGGCCATGCTCTAGCCTGTCACAATAACGAGCTGCCTGGTTCTGGCCGGCTCTGGGCTAGCGCTGTGGCTGTGGCTGTAACTGTGACCTTTCTGTTGGCAGCATACTCTGCAGACATAACTGCTCATACCTAGGACAAACCTATTTGTGTCACCAGCACCATTTTATCATTGCTGTCTTTTGTTGCTCCGGTTTTAAAAGGCTCTCCAGAGATCTCCGGTTTTAAAAGGCTCTCCAGAGATCTGGTGGAATACCATTTGCCACCCCCACACCCCCTGAAGCCTCAGCTCAACACAGATCTTGCCACATTTATTTCTGAGTGATAGTACAGACCCCTCCTCGGGCTCCTCCCTTGTCTTAACCCCTTTGGATTTCTTTAACATCTATTGAACTTGATTTACACGCCCATGTAAATCATTCAGACTGACAGAGACTCTCCTACTGCCCCACCATTGGGCTCAGAAAAGCTACTAAACCTTTAACAGTTCTGACTGAACTTCGTAACTCTCTGAGGAACACAGTTTTACTTGGACTGCAGATCTTCTCATTCAATACCGGATCTCTCCTGTGCACTTCTCTCCATAATGTCGGTTCTTCCCCTATCTCTTCCGATCAGTGACTAATTTCTCTCCTATCACCTCAGGTCATGCAGTCTTTGTGTCAAAGGGGGATGGATGGGACATTCTATTATTCAGTTTCTTTGCTTCCAGAGCGTCCAGATTAAGTCCACCCACCCCTATGTCCCGCAGCCTCAGGAGTTGTGCTGTGACAGGTTCTCTCCTGGCTTATTGCAGTTCAAACACAGTTTCTTGGTCATCACGGTTTCCTGCACTGAGCCTTTATTCACTCCTCCTCCTGTGTGCTGCACCATAGATCTCCCATTCTCTATTAAAGCTTAAACAAGGGTCTCTTCTATAGTCTCTCAGATTCTCGTCCTCCTCACTATCTGAGTCTTCCCAAGGGTTCCAAGCTTTTGGATCCTTGGAAGAGATCTTTAGCATAGATATAATTTATACTCTTCTTGCCTTGCGTTCTGCAAGCTGTAAGAAAGATTGGCAGGCACCTTAATCTTCCCTTCCCTTCCCACTTTGCCCATCAAAGGCTACTGCAAAGGGTGCCTGTATGCCTTTTCCCCACTGTGATTCCTCCCTTACATGGGGCAAGTTTGGTTTTGCTGGAAAGATCACACCCCTCAGTCAGATACTTTATCATCCACAAAAAAGGCCATGTAGCAGCTAGCACAGTCTGTCAGGACTCTGTCCCACACAGTACTTGCAGGGTCCAAAGTCCATTTTCTAATGTATCAGCTGTTTAGGGAGAGAGGCTCCCTGTACTTGCATGTTTGACTCCATTTATCAAGGAGACATACCACCCCATACCACGCAGAGGAACATGGCTCCCTTGGGATTTTCGCCCCCCAAAGATGTTCTGCTTTTGGATGCTTTGGCTTTGGTTGTATGTTTTATTGCCCACTGCAGGAAGCATGCAACTGTCATTACAAGAAAGAGGTAGACTGCCCCAAGGTAGAGAGTCTAGAGGCATTGCTTCTCAGGTGCTCCACCCTCACACTGATAATCCTAGGTTGCATATCTATTCATACTGCCTGATCTTACCAGGAAAACACACACACACACACACACACACACACACACACACGAACAAATAAGTTAAATAGGTAAATAAATAAATAAATAAATAAATATCAAAGACAGGCTGGCCTTCAATTCAGTTTGTAGTTAAAGATAAAGACTTCTGATTCGCCTGCTTCCACCTCTGGAGTGCTGGGGTTACAAGCGTGAGCCACCACATTCACATATCCTTAAAATGATGTCAGAGAGTCCTGGGTTCTAGCATTTAAGGTTTCCATATGGGAGAGGCTGAGGTACTTGAGAGGCATAAACTTTAGCTGACTGAGAAAACTCTCCGCCTAAGTGTCTGTATGTGGGTATGTGGGCATTTGGAACCTTTTGTCTCCTCTGGACTCAGCCCCTAAATGCCCTTTAAAAAATATTTGTTGAATCAATCATTGTTGGGCAACTTCGGAATTGGCTGCAGTTGCAAATTATATTCTGGGCAGGGCTTGTTAATGAGTACCGTTCTGTCTTTGGATTTGCTGACGTGTGTTCCTGGCACCTGAATACAGAAGGCTGACCCAGTACAGTTGTCTGTTGACCGTTGGTTGTCAGGAACAATGGTAACTGGTTATTTAGGATCTTATCAGGAAGGCTCACAGGGACATCTTAGAGTTCTATACTCTGCCTCCGCATTAGTGAGTACAGTGACAACTCAGCCAGCAGCAGCCAGTTTCCAAACTCCCCTAGGGTGGAGTCTCTGGGTGGCAAGTCACTGTGTCACTCTCTATACTCTCTCCGAGTAAAAGTCATGAGGGCTTCTCATGAAGTATCCTTCTCAAGAAGTATTGACTTCTGGGCTTCTTTTAGAATGCTTGACTATTTCATGTATGTACACTTGTGGGTAATTGAATATGTGGGTGACTGTACATGGAACATGATGTTATAACAGTCAGAGCCAACCTTTGATACCATTCCTCAGGCACGTTTATTTATTTATTTATTTATTTATTTATTTATTTATTTAAGGCAGGATCTCTTATTTGCCTGGAAATTCACCACGTTGTCCAGGATGGTTGGCCAGGGAGCTTCCAGACATCTGTCTTTTTTTTTTCTTGTTCACCACCCCTCCCCCATACCACCACTATGCCAGCACTGTGGGATTCCAAGTTGTGAACCACTGCGCTTGGTTTGAAAATTGGTTTTGGGCGTCTGAATGCAGGATGCAGGTCCTCACACTGCAAAGCAAGCAATTTACCAACTGAGCCATTCTCAAGTATGGGCCCTTAGCTCTTGGTTGGCTAAGACCTTAGGGGACAAGAGCCTAGGGTTTGGGTTTGAAGTTGGCATTCATGCTGCAAGCTTCCAGAGAAGAAAGCAAGGTGGCACGTGAACAAATTTATAATAATAATAGTAATTATTATTTCTTCTTCCTCTTCCTCCTCCCCCTCCTCCCCTTCTTCTTCCTCCTCCTCTTCTTCCTCTTCTTCCTTTTCCTCCTCCTCTTCCCCTTTAACTTTTAGACAGGGTCCCATTTTGTGGGCCTGGTGGTCTGGAACTCATGATGTAGATCAGGCTAGCCTTGACTGAATTCACAGAAATCCTCCTGTCTCAGTCTCTCGTGTGCTAGGTTTAAAGGCATATGCCACCATGTCCTGCTTAGCGGGAAATTTCTTAACCTGTCTAATGATTCCTAAAGGGCTTGCACTCCCCACTTCCTACCGCAGTGTGCCCAAGAGCTCAGGTTCTCCACTGTATAGGGACAGACTGAACCCTGCCCTGTTTGGGACCTGCCCAGTCCCCTCCCCCCTCGCTACAGGCCCCCCCCCCCCCCAGCTTTCTGGGAGCTGGCTGTACAATGCGGCAGGAACAATATCCTTTCTATTTCAGATCTGACCCCGCTGCCCTTTAGCGCTCCATAACTTGAACTCCTGTCCGGTGGAGGAGGCTCCCATTGTTATGCCCTAAGGGGGTGGGGGGGTGACTGATCGCATCGCCTGGGCTACTGGCCAGGCAGGCTAGCTGGGTGGGGGCTGTACCTGCAGCACCTCACTCCGACCAAGCAGGGCTTGCAATGAATTCAGGTAAATGGAGAGAGGCTGGGCGGGGCTGCAGACAACAATGGCCGGAAAAACTTGTACTTGCCTGCTGTACTTTTCGGAAACTCCTCCTCATCCTTCGGAGAGGTTGGCTACCCAAGGCACAGGAACTGGGCTTGGTTGGAGACAAGGTCAGGGAGCCGGTGCCACTTGTTGGGAGTTGGGTTTGATATAGTCTTTAGCTTGGATAGGTTTAGGCTTCTTAGACCAGTTGTCTAGGTCATCCCTTTGGTGACTTTCAGATCGAGATTATTTTATTTTTGTGAGACAGTCTCATGTGTCCTGGGCTAACCTTGGCTCACAATGTAGGCAAGGATGATTTTGGGCTTTTGATCCGACCTCCACCTCCCAAGTAGTAGGATTACAGACTTGGTTTTATGCATTGCTGAGGACTGAACCCAGGGCTTAGAGGATGTTAGGTAAGGGCTCTACCAACTGAACCACACCCTCAGCTACACAAAGGGCAATTTTATTGCTACTTTATGAAGGCTCAAACCTGGTCTCTACTGGTCAAAGACATCACTAACCAAAATATGGCCGTGGTTTCAGCCACAGATTAGACAGACTCTAAAGCTGTAACTGATTCCCTAGGAGGTTGTCAGGGCAGAGAAGGAAGATGGGAACAACAGGCTTTGGGATGGTGCCCACAGTAGCTCAGAGGGTTAGCCTTGGGTGAGGAGGATTCTGGGAGTATCTCAGGAGATGATGTGGCTCCTAGACATGTGCCCCAGGGCCATCTGGCTGGAAGAGACTTACAAAAAGCTAGGGAGAGAGATCAGTGGGGGCTGTGGGCATAGGGTCGCTGACATTAAGGAACAAGTGGTCCCAGAGAAGGAGATGGAGGAAGTGTGGGGGAAGAGGACCAGAGAGCCATGGCCACAGGTGGGCATGCTAAGGAGAGGCACAGACAGTTGACCTCACTAGGGTTCCTCTGAACTTCCTGCCAGTGAGCGGGAAGTTGGCCAGGCCAGCTAGAGGACTGAGTCCTGAAAAAGGTCTTGGGGGGGGGGGGGAGATGACTCAGTTGATAAAGTGCTCAGTGTGTGAGCAGAAGGAACAGAGTTCAGACCCCTATAACCTATCTTTTTAAAAAAAGGCTGACCTCTTGTCTGTGATCCCAGCACCAGGTGGGCAGAAACAAGCAGGTATCTGGAGTCCATGGGGCAGCCTAGCTGAGCCAGTGAGCTCCAGGTCCAGTAAGAGATTCTGTCTAAAAAGTAAGGTGGATAAGAAACGGAGGAGGGCGTGTGACCGCGGCCTCTGCCTTCCACACCACAGGGACGCAAGCATGCATGTCTGTGCACATACATCACCCTTGGCTGAGAACTGGGGCAGAGGGAAGGTATTTCGTGGGCCGCAATGACTCCACTGCTATCTACATCATTGGTTATCTGCAAAATGCCTGCCATATGCTGGTTCATCCCCAAGGGCCCAGCACAGGCCAGCATAGGCTTAGGCAATCCCGTTGCTTAGGTAGGAACCTGTGGTTCACCTTGTGTGGCCTGCTGTGATGGAACCCTCCCTCGTCAACCTTGGCTGGGTATGGTATGAACTGTGGTACCTGGGTACAGGTGACCAGGGCACTGAGAATGACGCCAGGATATAACACACACCTTGATCATGGCACAAAGAGGGCTATGGGTCCTATAAAGAACCCTGGGCCCCAGCAAGATCCCAGGAGCTTGCATACACACGTTATGCAATGCCTGATGTTGGATTTCTTTGAACTTCATGATACCTCATGCCAATTCTCTGTTGTGATAGGTGTGACATATTTGAGGTGTTCTTGATTTAAAAAAGAAAGAAAGAAAGAAAAACCAAGCTACTGGACCAAACGGGTATGAAGGCTCCTCGAGAAGCTGTTGTCCCCGGCAGACTTGCATGGGTTTGGAGATTTGGGGAGGAATAAGTCCCCTTTCTCTTTCCTGCCTCTCCTCCCTTTCTTCTTTTTCCTTTTGGACAAGGTCTCCTGTAGTTTAGGTAGCTGATGACAGCCTGCATTCCCAGCCTCCACTGTCCCAGTGCTGGAATTACAAGAGCGCACCACCGCACGCAGTACCACCATACACAGTAC
>JADRCH010000133.1:41840-121393 GCA_019843965.1 Rhynchomys soricoides | reverse complement strand
TACCACCATACACAGTACCACCATACACAGTACCACCATACGCAGTACCACCATACGCAGTACCACCATACACAGTACCACCATATGCAGTACCACCATACTCAGTGCTATGCAGCCTAAAGATCCAGTTTGTGACTTTCTCGCATCTGGGCAAATGCTCTACCAACTGAGCCACATCCTCAGCTCCTTGTCCCAGGCAGAGTGGTAATTTCCTGGCATTTACATTGTGAGGAATAGGGCTGCCTTTGTGTCAAACTCTGTTTATTATGTGTAGCCTGGTGACCTCTGAGGCTGATGTGACCAGGGAGACAGGCCAAATCATCCTAAGGGTGGAGGCTGCTGGCTAAGGAAGCTTCTACTGGAACCTTAGAGGCTGTGCTTGCTGTGGAGGGGCCTCTCTTAAGCCTAAACCTGGCTAGTGCTTGTAATAGTGCAGGCAAATACCCAAGGGAAGCAGCTTGAGTGTCACACAGATTCTTCTGCAGACATTGCCTTTTGAAGACAGTTGATGTTGGACCCATTTTACAAATGAGGGAATGAAAGTTCACAGGACTTCGATGCACGGGCTAGGTATTGTCACCATGACAGATATACTGTTCAAGAAAGGGAGGATTTGCTTTATTTACAGTCATAGTTCACTTTCTGTTGCTGTGATAGAACACATTGACCAAAAGCAACTAGAGGAAGAAAGGGTTTATTACACACAGGGCCACAGACTATCATCAAGGGAAGTCAGGGCTGGAACTCAATCAGGAGCCGAGGCAGGAACCACTGAGGAAAGCCGTTCACTGTCTTGACCCCCTTGGCCTGCTCAGCTGCTTTCTTAAAAACCCAGGACCTCACACATGAACCAAGAGTTAAGAAAATGCCCCCTACACGTGCCCACAGGCCAGTTTGACAGAGACAACTCCTCAGTTGAGAGTCCCTCTTCCCAGGAGTTTCTAGTTTGTGTTAAATTGACAAAAACTAACCAGTACATGCCTTTAGACTTGTAGTCATGGCAGGGAGGTTATGGTGGAGCAGCCAGGTGTGGAGACATGTGCTTATAACTCCAGCACTGTGGGGAGGGGCTCACAGAGGCTGGTAGTCAGCCAGCTTGCCTACTTGGTGATTTCCAGGTCAGTGGGAGATGCTGCCACAGAAAAAAAATGTGTATGGTCCAGGTTAGTTGACTCTGTTGGTGTTTCTGTGGAGTTCCTATCCCCTTCAGAGTCCAAAATCCTTCCTCCTGTTCTTCCATAAGAGACCCCAAGCTCTATCCACTGTTTGGCTGTGGGTGTCTGTATCTTCCCAAATCTCTGAGGACAACATGCTTCTGTCTGCAAGCATAACAAAGTATCATTAATAGTGTCAGGGATTGGTGCTTGCTTGGGGCTCTCAGAGTCTGAACCACCAACCAGAGAACATACGTGGGCCTAGGCTTTCCTACAACTAAGTAGCAGATGTGCAGCTCAGTCTTCACGTGGGTTTGGAACAGCTGAAGCAGGGTTGATCCCAAAACCCATTGCCTGTATGTGGGATATGTTCTTCTCGCTGGGCTGCCTTGTCTGGCCTCAGTGGGAGAGGAAGTGCCTATCCTCACAGAGACTTGAAGTTCCGGTTGGGGGGGATACCTGGGTGGGGGGGTCACCTGCTCAGAGGAGAAGGCGATGGGCGATGGGGGGAGGAGTGTGGAAGGGGGTGACTGGGAGGGGGGCAGTGAGCGGGATGTAAGGTGAATAAGAAAAAAATAAAATAAAATAAATAAAAAAGCAGAAGGTGCCTGAGGAACAATGGCTGAGATGATTCTCTGACTTGCAGTCCTACATACATATGCATCTCTCCCATACGTGTGTACGTACACACACAAATTTCATGTTTTAACTAAGTGTCTTGTTTGTCACTTAAAGGTTGGATTCACCTGAACCCTTTAAGCAGGGATGTGTCCCTAGACCTGCTTTGCCACCCTGCTGCCCGTTGCTGACCTTCTCTTCCTCCTCCTCCTCCTCCTATCCCCTCTAGCAACATGTCTGAATGTTTGGCTGATGCCATGTGCCAGCGCTGCCAGGCCCGGTTTGCCCCCACAGAGCGCATCGTCAACAGCAACGGGGAACTCTACCACGAGCACTGCTTTGTGTGTGCACAGTGCTTCCGGCCATTTCCTGAGGGGCTCTTCTATGAGGTGAGGAGGTTCGTGGGTGGTAGGTAGCCTGTTCTTGGAGGGCCTGTGGCTGCTCCATGACCTGACCAGGCTCTGAGGCTGCAAAGCTGGGTTTCCCACACTGTGTTGGTCTAGCCCTCACCTGGGAACTTCTAGAATCACCCTATTTCAGTCAGTTTTCCCTGAATGGGTTCTGGGCAGGTCCTGGGGTAGGATAAACCTACATCATGGAGTTCTTTCTTCATTGGGTCAGGTAGCAAATGCAATGGCTGAGTGATTCTATCATTTGGTGAGGGTGTTTCAGAAATAAGCATTCTTGTGGTTGGAGTTGGGTAACCAGGTGGTGTTTGATGACACACATACACAGATAAACACACACATACACACACACACACACACACATACACACGCACACATATGCACACATGCACGCACACAGATACTCCCACAGAGACACATACATACATGTGTATGCATGCATATACACACACATATACATACAGACACACAAACACAGACGCTCACATAGACACACACACACACAGACATGCACACACACACACACACTCCTCTGCAGGAAAAGTTCTTGCCAGAGGGCACAGCCTATGTAAAGATATTGAAGCCGGAGCATGGCAGGTATCTGGAAGAAGCTGGTGTGGTAGAAGTTGAAGCAGAGGAATGGGTGGAAGTAGAGACTCTCTCTCCATCTTTCTACCTTATTGACTCTCCTTGAGGCCTTGAGCTTCTTTTCTGTAAGAGATTGGGGCATCTAGGGTTGGCACAGAGGGGTCACAGCACTGTCCAACATGTAAAAAGGATCCCCCTGACTCAAGGCATGCGGAATGTGTCTATAACACCAGATCATGAGAGGCTACATAGTGAGACTGTCTCAAAAAACAAACAAAATGGAAGAGAGAAAGCTTCTGGTCACTGTGCCACACAGAGACTGTGAGCTGGTTGGGATAGAAGCTGGGATAGCAGGGGGGACCAGGAGTGGGGTTATTAATACTTCCATAACTCAGATAAAAGGAAAGGGCCTTGTATTCCCCACACCAGCTCACAAGAGAAAGCTGTTAGGTCCTTCCTTCTTAAACGCAGCTGTTGTTGTAAAGTCACTCATGCAAAGGCTGAGGAAATGGCTCAGTCACCAGGGCGCTTGCCTCGCCACCGGGGGCTCTTGAGTTTAATCCCCGGAACCAATGTCAAAAAGCCAGGCTTGGTGGCTTGTGCTATAGTCCCAGCATTGGGAAATCAGAGACAGGTGGATCCCTGACACTTACAGGCCAGTCAGCTAGCCTATGTGGTGAGCCACAGGCTGGCGAGAGACCCTGTCTCAAGAAAGGGAATACACGCACATACACAGGAACGCAGACACATAGTAAACCATATCAATTTACATAGATATAGTACTTTATTTAAAATGATGATAACAAGTACATAAGACGTCTGACTTACCATTATTTGTTAGACTTTCTTGTTTATGCATTGGAGGTTATTTGTCTGTGCGGTGACATCAGCAAGATTTACACCACAGCATCTGGCAGACCCAGAGGCAAGGCCTCTGTTGCTTTTCCCAGAGCTGGTTAAACACTAGCTGTCACTCTGCTAGGCTGCAGTGGAGGAGGGGCCAGAGCTCGAGCGGGCTGTGCTCTCTCTCCTGTGAGCTGTCGGCATCATTGATTGACTGATGCGGATATGTAGTCAGAAGAGGCTCTCCTGTCATGTTCCTGTCTCCTGAGAGATGCTGGCTGGAGAGGCATTATAGGGTTGGGCAGAGCTCTGTGAGGGCTTTTAGACCTCAGCCAAGCCTAGCACAGTAGGTGTTTGGGAGGTGTTGCGGCTGAGGAAGCTCCCTCTGCCTCCTCTCTGGCTCACAGCATGTGGCTTTAGGGGAAGGAAGTTATCAAAGATGACTTCGAACCTCTGGTGCATCCTGCCTGCATCCTCCAGTGCTGAGATTACAGATATGCACTACAGTACCCTGTTTACACAGCTCTGTGAACCAAACCAACACCTTAGTGAATGTCAGGCAAGTACCCTACAAGCTGAGCTACGTCCCCAGCCCCAGATTTTTCTTAAGAAAGCAAATTGTTAAGGGAGAGATAGGCAAGGCAAGCTTTGGTCATACTTGGGGACAATATAGGACAGTGGCTGACTGAAGCACTCCTGTGCTTTTTCTTTGTCACCCCCAATTCCCCAGGCCCTCCCCGGGGAATTCTTTCTTCAGTCTTCTCTCTTTGGGTCTTTTGTAGTCTCTGGAGGAACTGAGCTGGTCAACCATGGAGAACAAAGTAGCACATATAACTCAAGTTGACCCATCATTCTTCAGCACCAGCTTCCTCCTCTGCTTGGCCTGTTGTCAGGACCCACAGGTCCCTCTCCCTCTGCAGACAGCAGAATTCCCGAGAGCTGGCCTCAGACCCTCAGTATCTATATAAAAGCCCCACTTTGCACTCTGCTAAACCACATGGGCTAGACCCCTGCTCCAAGTTGCTTTAGAAGCTTCTCTTCTCAGGACCCCAGACACCTGCTATTTATTAGAGGGCAAAGGCTTGTAGATTCCTTTGCTGAATGACTTGCATGTCTTTTTTCTGTGGTCCCCATTTGCAGTTTGAGGGCCGGAAGTACTGCGAACATGACTTCCAAATGCTGTTTGCTCCATGCTGCGGATTCTGTGGTAAGAGCTGGTGACAGCCCTTAGCAAGCAGGAAGGGGACAAGTGGGGTAACAGGTAGTACCCCTGAGCATTGTCTTCAGGCCCCTGGACAAGGCTGAACTGGGAGGAACACTGGATACATAGGCTTGGGAGATGCTCAAGGGTGGGAGTGTGCCCTGACAGCTGAAGTCTCTCCTCTTTCAGGTGAGTTTGTCATTGGCCGTGTGATCAAGGCCATGAATGCCAACTGGCATCCGGGCTGCTTCCGCTGTGAGCTGTGTGATGTGGAACTGGCTGACCTGGGCTTTGTGAAGAACGCAGGCAGGTAAGTCAGCTGCAGTTGTGAGCAGAGAGGGGGGTCCCCATTCTAAGTGCCATGGTCCTGCCTAGTAGGCCCTGCAGCATCCTCTACTGATCTAGCTGTGGGCCCCTGCTAGATGAAGAACACAGCCCCCAGGGGATAGATAAGGATGGAGTCAGGAGAGTAAGGACACGCAAAGGGTGGTCCTCTGGGGACAGCAGGCTTGAAGGGCCTTGAGTGGCAGTGGATGGAGAGGAGTTTTAAATTGGCAAAGTCCAATTACCCCTGACACCCAACCTGCCATTACTGCACCATGCTGACCCCATCTATCTGCCTTCCCCCCAGTATTCACACGGCTGGAGGATATTGAAGGGACACCCCTTAACCAGGTTGCTCAATTTGACTCCAAATTCAGGACGGTAAACCTCACTGGTACTCTGGCAGTTCCCCTTCCAGGAGACCGAACTCTTTCTTCTCACCCCTGCCTCCCTCACTGTGGGCTCTATACCTTCCCAGCAGCCATGAGCTCATCTCCCACCTGCTTGGGAAAGCTTTGGGGGAGCGCCCAGCAATGCCTTTGTGCCCTGAAGCCCTCCGCAGCACAACTGCCAACCTTCTCGGGCCAAGCCTGGGACCTATTACCAGGTCCTCTCCTTGACCTCCGAGTGCCCTCACAGCAGGGCCCTCACGTCCACTCCCAGTGAGATTTCTGTGTTGTGCTAGTATCTCTCAGCCTCTCTCTCAGCACAGAGATGTTCATTAGGCCCGTGTCCACGTCTGCCTTTGAAGACGAAGTCTTGGGCCTCTCAATGGTACATCTGGGCAATCCAGGGGTCTCCTCCACATTTCTCCTTTGCCCAGTTCTCCTACTGCTGTGGCATCTCCATTTGAGATTCTAACGCAACAGGTCCCAAGTTTCTCCTCCTTCCACCCAAGTCTGCTTCCGCATCCCCTGTGCCAGGAAAGGCAGTGCTGACTTCCAGAGACCTTCCAGCTTCCCACGAGACTGTCCTTCCTGTCTGAGTCCTTGTCCCCTCTGTCTCTCCTGTCACAGCCTATGGTGATCTTGTCCTCTTGCTAGTCCATCAAAGATGGACATGGCCTCATGCTGGTCCTGGGGCTCGCACGGTCTTGTATTCAGCAGGTTGTCTTGGTGAGGGGGTATGGGGATGGACAAATCAGCACTTGATAAAAACAGGGCTGAGCATCAGGGTCACCTTAGGGTTTCTCGAGTGATAGGCAAGGTGCAGCTGGAGAGATAAGTTTGAGAGTCAACCTTAACTTAGAACCACACTCAGACTCCATGATGCACAGCCAGGTCTGCTTGAGCAGACATGCCCAAGGCCACCAGAACCATAACAAGGGAGGTGTGGCCCTACTCTGTCATTCTTGGGTGGAAGGGACAAGAATTTCAGGGGGAGGACATCATGTGTCATGTTGAACTAGCATGATAATTTCCTTCATCTTAAGACTCAGTTATGTTTAAGAGTATTACAAACAAGTACAAAAAGGGATACATTAGAGTGATCACCACATCCTGACAAGTTCAACAGCTCAGAGCCAGGCAGCCAGAGGGGCAGAAGCCTCTTGGGAGGGAGTGGGGCTCAGGATGTCCCTTCTGGGTGAGCTGAAGACATGTTCACACATCAGGCTCCCTGCCTGCAGTGGGCTCTAATGGCTGTCCATCTATGCCATATGCCTGACTAGACTACATTCTACTGAGAAGCTCTGGACAGTGCCAGGCTCAAGGCAGGTATGGGGACATGGTGTGCTGACTTTCAGAGACCCTTCAGCTTCTCATGAGACTGTCCTTCCTGTCTGGGTCTTTGCTCCTTCTGTCAACAGGAGGGGCGGAGGCCAGAACTATATTTGCTAGGTTCACAAGAAAGCAGTCTGAAATATACTCGCATGTGGCTATCATTAGCGTCTGTGTCCCCTAAACTCAGACAGAGATCATGGGGCAAAGGCACCTTAAGCAATATTCAATATATCATACACTTCAAAGGAAATATTAAACATCCGTCTAGTTCCATTGACATTTGTGCTGCCTCTTCTCCTGGGCCTTGGGAAGCTTGCTTTCTGGGCTCTTCTGTAGGGCTTTGTTTCTGTAGGCATCTGTAGTATGAAAGAAGCTAGAAGTCTAGTAGAGAAGAAAGATTCCCATTGTTCCAGAAATGTCCCTGTGGCTCTCTTCCCTATTTAGCACCAGTGAAGTCACTGAGTGTCTGGGATCTGCACAGAGAAACCAAGCCAACCCAGTCCTGTGGAGGGGTGGGCAGGGCATCCCTGAAGTTAGTCCTCCCTCTTGATGGATTTGTTCAAACTGGATGGCCTTGCAGTTGAGGCCTTGGAGTAGTGTGAGAACTCCTGATGTTTCCATTTGTTTGCTCAGGAAGTAGTGAGGGAAAATAGACTTCTTTAGCTGGCTCTGATAGCATGGACCCCAGTTGATAGCTGGTCTTCCTGCAACAGTCTATAGCTGGCCTGGTGAAAGGACCTCCCTGAGGCTCACAGCTCTGATCGGGCGCTCAGGGAGCTCTCATTGGTTTTCCCTTCAAAGCTGGGAGGTGGACCTGTGAGCCGTTTGCTGCAGAGCAAGTTGCACAAGGCATGGCGGAACTTCTCAGCCACAAAGAAGTACATGACAGGATCTAGGGCCCCGTTGAGGCTGGTGAGGCAGGAGGTGATTCGGTTCCCCAGGGCCAGGGCACGCTGAGCAGTGCACGAAGTCCCACCACCACGGTAGTGAAGCACATAGACTGAACGGTGGATGTGGTAGGGCACAAAACAAATCAGGAAGATGGCCAGAACCATAGCAATCATGCGGACAGCTTTATTCTTGAGGTGCTTCTCTATACGGGGACCCTGGCGCAGGCTGCGAATGATCAGCAGGTAGCAGGTGACTGTGGTGACAAATGGGAAGGTAAAAGCCACAGCCAGAGATGCCAGGGCATGATGGGACGCCTTCTCCCGGTACAGTTGCAGGCAGATAACTGTGTGGTTGGTCTGCACAGTCTGTGGGCTGACTAGCAGTGGGGCCATAGCCACAGCCACCACGATCCACAGGAAGGCACAGGCCAGGTGGGCATAGAGAGGTCTTCGAAGCTTGAGGGACTTGACAGGGTGCACAATGGCCAGGAACCGGTCAGCGCTGATGCAGGTGAGGAAGTAGATGCTGGCATACATATTCAGGTAGAAGAGGAAGCCAGTGAGTCGGCATGGGATTTCCCCAAATGGCCAGTGATTCCCAGAGAAGTGATAAACCAACCGGGTAGGCAGGACCAGCACACAGGACAAGTCGGCCACAGCCAGGTGCATCAGGAACACATTGGCCGGAGTGCCTGACTTGTGGTCCCATATGAAAAGCCATAGGGCTAGAGCATTGCCCACAAAAGCTAAGATGAAGTCCAGAAGGTAGAAGCAGGCGAAGAGCATGTTCTCCAGGGGGGTCTCTTGTCCACATTCCTCAGAGTAAGCCAGGGAGGAGTTGTCAGTCAGACCCGGTAGGGCTGCCTCCAGACCATTCATCTTGTGGCTAAAAGCAGAACAGGGGGACAGAGCTCTAGGGAATGTAGAAATAGTTTGCGGGATCCCAGAATGCACCCTCAAAGTCAGAGGCAGGACCTCTGATGCCCTCAGAGTCCCCTGCCACTACCTTGTGAGGAACATAGCTATTCTAAGTTTGGCATAACTGATGAAGTACCAAGGGAAACTCCCATGTCTGGTGGATTTTTGTGTCTGTTGGAGTTGGCTGAGCCAAGGAAGCACTTTGAACTTCAATCACAAGCCAACTCCAAGTGAGGCTTGATTTTCCCCTTGAGTGAGGAGGGCCTGGGGTAATTGCTGTCAAAATCAGAACCTGGAAGCTACCTCTCTGCCCTGTGCTTAGTTACTCCCTCAGCCTTAGAGGGTGGAGTTAGCACTGGAGAGAAAGGGAAACAAATTGGATTGTCTGGGCTTGTGAGGGCAGGGAGAACCCTTATTTTCTTTTCTAATCCCACCCTAAGGCGGAGGTAGCATTGGGGGGGGGTGTCCTTAAACCCACGCCCCATAGGTGAGTTAAGAGGGAGCTGTTGCTGAGACCCCATGCTTGGCACCCACCAGTCCTTTAGTGTTGGCTTGCTTGGTGAGCCTGCTCCCTCTGAGTCCCAGGACCTCCCCACCTGCTAGCCTGGTCTGCAATGAGCAGTGTATGACTGAACTTGCCATCAGAGCTCTATCCTGTGCATGCCTCCTGCCTCAGTACCTGAGAGCCCCAGGGTCTCTGGAGTTTTCCCACACACATCTGGTCAACTCCATTGTGACCAGCTTTTCTGGGTGAGAGCTGAGTTTGGAAACCTTTGCCAGGGACTCAGACCAGCAGGGAGCCCCTTCCCAGCCCAGGTGTTCCACATCAGGTTGGGGTGTGAGAGAGTCCTGCATCTTTCAGGACAGTCTCACCTCTGGAGGCTGAGGGAGGCACTGGCCAGAGCGTGGAGTGTGGCTCACACAACATGCACTGGAGTTGCCCGTTGTTCTTCATGGGGCATTTTCAGGACTGGCTATTTTGGGGGCTCTGAGTAAAATGCATAACCCCTTGCTCAAAGTAAGAATTGGGGTTGTATCTTAGGTGGTAGAGGGCTTTCCTAGTGTGCATGAGGCCCTGGGTTTGATCCCCAGCACATAGACTAGTTGTGATGACAAGTACCTGTAATCCCAACACTCGGAAGATCAGGAGGTCAGGGTCATTCTCCATTATAAAGAGAGTTCAAGACTAGCCTAGGCTACATGAAACCATGGCTTTAAAAATATAATACTAATTCTAAAAAGTAAGAACTTCAGGATTGTGGGAATTGTTAAACAGCTCAGGGTCCTGTGTGACTGCACAGAGTCTCTACTCTGCCACCTCCACTCAGTCTCCCAAGGCTCTCTGCCCCTCGCTTCCCTCCCCTGCCCCTTACCTCTTGCAGATGACCCAGGAAGGAAAGGATAGGAGACTGGAGGAAGCAGGTAAGCAGTGAGCCAGACGTGGGTGGTGCTCCAGGTGGACTCCTCGTAGCTGTAGGAGGAAGGCTTGACTATTTAAGGAGAGCCAGGGAGTCCGCAGCTCCTCTGAACCTGAAACGCTGCTTCATTCCCGCGGGGTCCTTTGTGGGGCAGGCTGCTCCTCCAGCTGGGTCTGCTTCCACGGAGCACATACTGAATATTCCAGTGTGTCCTCAGATTGTGCATACCCCCATCCCCCAGCCAGGCCACTGAGCATCACAGAGGCCAAGTGTGTGACTGTCCTGGGAGCCTGGGAGTGGGCAAGGGCTGGGCCGGGTGGGGGTCTTTGGTGAGAGTTGACAGACACAACAGGACATTTCAGAAGGGGATGATTTTTCTACTAGTGGGGGGATAGGGAGGGGTCAGCTACCATGGCAACAGGCCAGGATCCCAAGCTTACTGGGCTGGGGGGTGGTGGTTCGGGGGGTGTTGTTATGCACGACAGGCTTGGAGCTGAGGCGTCTAGGGCTAGATGAGAGGGGATTCTTTCAGACATTTGCTGTAGGGTCCTTGTGTCCTGTCCTGTATAATTAGGCCCAGTTCGGGAGTATGGAATAAATCATGGTCTTTATGTAGAGCCCTGCACAGCTGCAGGCGCCTTATAATGGGGGTGCTGTCTGTGCTGTGGGGATTCGGCTCAGCCTAGCAGGCCTGGTTCTTGCTTGGGAGGGCCTCTCAGCAGAGGATGGCCAGCAGGGAGGCCTCAGTGGCTCCCAGACCAAGGCATGCTCCTGCTGGGGTGGTTCCAAGCTGGGATGTGTTGGGTGTTGTCCGTGACTCATTGAAGATCACCACGGCTGATGTCACTAATAAAGCAGCCCCACGATGCAGCCAAACCAGCACGCTTAGTTTCCAAAGACTTAAACCTTTCAGTTAAAATGTTTGAGGTTATGGTTGGGGTTGTTATAGTGCTTGTCTAGCTCGCTTGTCTAGCTCGCTTGTCTAGCTCGCTTGTCTAGCTCGCTTGTCTAGCTCGCTTGTCTAGCTCGCTTGTCTAGCTCGCTTGCAAAGCCCCTGGTTCCATCCTCAGTGCTGACTAAACTGTGTGGTGCTCATACCTGTATTCTATGCACTTGGGAAGAAGAGGCAGGAAGATGAAAAGGTTCAAGGTCATCTTTGGCTACATAGTGAGAATGAAGCCAGCTTGAGTTACATGAGACCCTGTCCCCAAATCATAACAAAGCATTTGCAATTGTGTGTGGTTAACATCCGGAGAAGATGTACTGCCCAGTGGTATCTTCAGTTTGTCTTTTCCCATAGCATTGTGCAGCTGGGAATTTCACTGCCTTCGACACTTGAAGAAGCCAAAGATCAGAGAAGTGAAGTCATCCCCTCCAACCCCCCCCAGGCAAACTTTAGCGAGTGTCAAAGCCTGGCTCTAATCCCCAGCACATGTCACCACAGACACTGGGGTATGTGTATTTGTTCTGTTCTGTTCTGTTTGCCTGCTGTATTTTGACAGGAGAATTCTTACACTCAACTTTACCTTTTCTTTGTATATGTGGGTGTGTGCGTGTGCATGTGTGTGTGTGTATGAGTGTGTGTGTGCATGTGTGTATAAGTGTGTGGGGTCCACATGTGTACATAAAGCAAGGAGCCCAGATGGGTGTCTAGGTGGTGAGGAAGCTCATAAAGACATCTTATTTCATAATTCATTTCATAAAGACATCTCAGAGAGAATTAAAGAGATATCTAAGGAGCTGGGCTATGTTCATGTAACTGGTGTGTAACTCAAGTGTTTTCCACGGAAGCAAGAAGGCCAGCGTTTGAATCTCAAAACTCAGGTGAAAAAACTTGGTGTGGTAGCATCTGCCTATGCTCTCAGCACCGGGAGGTGGAGACAGGCAGGTCCTTGGGTCTCTCAGCTATTGTAACCAATCCACAAGTTCTAGGCCTGTGGGACACGCTGTTGCTAAAAACAAGGGGTGAGGCTGGAGAAATGGCTCAGTGGTTAAGAGCACTTGCTGCTCCTACAGTGGACCGGGTGCTGGCTCACACTGCTGGACATGAAACTGACTGCTCTGACCAGAGCATTCTTGGGCTCAGATACTTTTTTTTTAAAAGTTTTTCTGGTACTAAGAATCGAATCGAGGGCCTTGTGCATACTGGGCCTTGAGTTTCATAGTCAGCTCACCGTAGGCTTTCTGTTACTGTGGTGGCTTCAAGGACATTGATAATTTTACAATTCTGCAGTAGAATTTTTAGGGAGTTGAGCTGTGTGTGTGTGTGTGTGTGTGTGTGTGTGTTTGTGTGTTTATGCAGTGTGTGTGGAGGTCAGAGGTCAACCTCAGATGTTATTTTTAAATACCATCCACCACCACCCCTTTTTGTCGATATTTTTTTGAGACAGGGTCTTTCACTGGCCTGTAGTGAACCCCAAGGATCCATGTGTCTCCTTTCTCCAGCATCAAGGTTATAAATGTATATCACCTTGCCCAGCTTTTAAAAACAACTTATTATGATTACTTATCTATGTGGGCGTATGTGTGCCATGGCATGTGATTGAAATCTGAGGACCATAAGAGTTAGTTTTTCTCCTTTCACTACGTGGCTCCTAGGGATGGGACTCGGTGGTTAGACCCTGTGGCAAGCACCTTTACCTGCTGAACCACCCGAATGGCCCATGTCCAATTTTTTTGAAGTTTGGATTCTGAGAATTGAACTCAGGACTTTATGTTTACAAAACCCAAGTCATTCATTAACTGATCTGTCTAGTCCCTGGATTTTGACACAGGGTCTCACTGTTTAGACAAGGCTGACTCAAACTCATGATCCTCCTGTCTTAGCTCCCTGAACTGAGGTGTGAGGGTCACGGTATGGCTTTGAAACATAATTCTTTGGTATTGATTGAATGCTGTATTAATTTTATGGAGACAGGTGACTGGGCATGGCACCTGTGTCCTTGGCTGCTGTGTGCATGTCTTGGGTGTACATTGGCCCTGTTATTGCAAAGAGATTATATCTGCTGCCTCTCTCCTTCACTGACATATTCAATACATTGACCCTGAGCTGCTTCTCAATGATGGGTATCCATGGTCCAGTGGAGGTACAGTCAGCACGTTAGCAGGTAGCAACAGAAAGCTTGCTTGGGCCTCTAGCACTGTGCTAAACTAGGAAGATAAGACCCAAGGCAAGAAGAAAGTCGTGATTTCGGGGTAGTGGTGGCACACGCCTTTAATCCCAGCACTCGGGAGGCAGAGGCAGGCGGATTTCTGAGTTCAAGGCCAGCCTGGTCTACAGAGTGAGTTCCAGGACAGTCAGGGCTATACAGAGAAACCCTGTCTCGAAAAACCAAAAAAAAAGTTGTGATCTGCAGCATAATTCCCAACAACACAGAGGTAGCAAGGTAAACACCTGGCTCGGGGGTTCTTGGGTGGCAGTCAATCTCTGTGACAAACCTGTGAAATTAGCTAATGGTGTGGGCTGGGGAGACAGCTCAGTTATGTTCTGAAAGCATACAAACTTGTGGTCGATCCCTCACATCCGTGTAAAGCCTAGCATGGTGGCATGTGTCTATAGCCTGAGACCTGGGGAGATAGAGACAGGCAGATCCCTTAGAGCTCACTGGCTAATTTAGCCAAGATGGTGAGTTCCACGTTCAGTGAGAAGCCCTGAGTCAAAAAAGCAAGATGGGGAACAATTGAAGTTTCACCCGAGATTGATCTCTGGACTTAACACCTGTACAACACCTGCACTCACATCTGCATGCACAGGTGCACAATCCACACAAATAAGTATACACAACACACGCATATGCACACACTAAAAGGGTCAGTGATCAGTTGGCTGTGGAGGCCAGTGACAGGTGGAGAGTTGCCCCAGTGGATTTTTGGAGCCTGGGAAGGAGGGCCAGGTCCCAGCAAGATTACACTATTGGAGTGACAAGTGGGGCATGGGGGTTGAGGGACATTGGGTGGGGTTTTGTGCATCTTTGCCTGAGGACCCTGAATCTAAATTCTTTGTACTCTCAAAGATGAGGAAACAGAACCTGTGTTGATTTCCGTCTCTGTTAAGGCCACAGCTGTTGCTCAGGGCAAGGAGCAGAATCAGAAATGACTGAAGTCTTCACAAACAGGACTCTGTGGTGACAGTGGCTGGGTTCAGGAGCCGCCATGTGACACAGCTTTACTTGTCTATAAAGACAGAAAGTGCTTGTGAGCTTTAGGGTCCCTCTTTATCCGGCAGACCCCAAAGGGGGGTGAATGAGCCTTGTATGGATTTGGCCACCCCGCCATGCACTGTGATGTTCTAAGGCTCACATTCACTGTGGCTTGCACTAAAAGACATGTGAAAAGTAAAACCAGTCTTTCAGCAAATGGCAGCTAAATGTCCCTTCTGTATCAGGAAGCCTTAGAAACAACACATACTCCCAAATACAGGCACCCTAGTGTATGTGCGTGCTTTCCAGCACATGGGTGTTGGGGTTCAAACTCAGGTTATTAGGGTCGGTGGCAAGTGCTGTCACCTGCTGAGCCATCTTACCTGGCACACAAGCTTTTGCTGAGTGTGGAAGAGCATCCCTTTCAGAATCCTCCCCTGCCTTCCACTCCCCATGAGTAGGAAACTTGCTTCTTCATCTTAGACCTGTTCACTTTGAATTACCTAGCTGTCACTGCGAGCACAATCAGGGTTCTAGTCCTGCTTTCCCAGGAGATGGCTGGGCTGTTCTGGGAAGAGGGAGAGGGAAGATTATTCTCTCTGACATTTCTCTTACCTCTGACAGGCACCTCTGCCGACCTTGCCACAATCGTGAGAAGGCCAAGGGCCTGGGCAAATTCATCTGCCAGCGGTGCCACCTCGCCATTGATGAACAGCCCCTCATGTTCAAGAATGATCCCTACCACCCGGACCATTTCAGCTGCTCTAACTGTGGGTAGGTGCCCAGTCCTGGCCCTGTGTGTGGCAAAGGCACTGCCGGCTGTCACAGAACAGGGCTACTGGAATTCTCACCCAGGACAGAGGCCAACAAGGTAGGCATAGAGGGTGCTTCATGCATGAGGCAGAGAGCTTCAGGGTGCCAGTGGGAGGAAGTGGCAAGCTCTCTCTCCGGACTCTGTTCAGGGGTACTTGTAATTTGAGAAAAGCAGCATAAGGGGCAGCCCCTGGACTGCAGGACTCTGGCTGAGCTGCAACAGAGAGGAAAGAGTGGAGACTGCAGAGCTGGTGCTGGTGTTAAAGAGGGGAGAGAGAAGAAAGACAAGAGAGAGGAGAGAGAGAAGAGAGAGAGAGGAGAGAGAAGCTGAGTTCTCTACAGTCCCCTGGTATTCCTTCTATGCATACCCCAGACACACAGTCTGCTTTAGAGGGAATGAGAAGAAACAGACCTTTATCTAAGGAAGCTAGCTGGACAGAGCACAGGCACTTTCTGCAGACCTGGGAGAGGATTCTGTGCCCTGAAGCCTGTCACTGGTGCACACAGGAAGTCTCCAGAGATCTGAGTGATCTGGTTGAGCCAGATCAGGGGCCTCTGGCATAGTACCCTGGACCAAGGGTTGTAGCAGCCCTATAGATAGGTGGGACTGTACCTGAGAGGGTTCTGTTCTGTTTTCTAGGAAGGAGCTGACCTCTGATGCCCGAGAACTGAAGGGTGAGCTCTACTGCCTGCCTTGCCATGACAAGATGGGCATCCCCATCTGTGGGGCTTGCCGCCGGCCCATTGAGGGTCGCGTGGTGAATGCACTGGGCAAACAGTGGCATGTGGAGGTAAGCCTGGAGTGGGCACAGATTCAAGCCTAGTTCAAAGTCCCTCTGAACCCAACCCTGGACTATGTACTAGCTTGGTTCCCACTGAAAACCTCTCTCTGGGGGCATCCTCTGCTTGTTCTAGCTGGGAACTTTATGGGAGCCAGGAGACCAGAGCCCACAGACCATGCTCAGGCAGCCCACTCACCTTATGTTTTACCTTTCTTTGCATTCTGGAAGATTTTAGAGTCAAGAACAAACCTTAGACACCCAAAGCACCCTGTGGGGCTGTGCAGACAGGAACTGTTAGGTGCGCAACCCGGCAAAGACAGGGAGCTGGTGGGCTCCTGGGCCAGCTCTTGCTCATCCCCTGAGCACTTTCGCACTCTAATGGATACATTTGGAAAGAATGTTGCAGCTCCAGTGGCCTGGTTATCTCTGTGTTCCTAAGCAATACTTGAGTGGCTTATTAACAAAGGCTACGGGACATGCTGCCTTGTCTCTGGGTATTATGTGTCCGCACGTGCTCCAAAGGACAGGATATGGTTCTTATACTATGTGAGCTTATAATGCTCTTATAATGCTCGCCTTATATGCACAAGGACCTAAGTTCAGTCCCCTGTACAGTAACCCTGCATACCTGTGATCCTACCACTTGATAGGATCAGAAGTTCAATATTACCCTTAGCTACACAGTGACTGAAAACATCCTGGACTACCTGAGACCCTGTCTCACAGGCCAGCATAGGGTTAGCTGGCTCTTACAGCATCCATCCGGGTGCCAGTTCTGCCCACTGTGAGCCTCAGCCCCTTTCCCTGTCTTCTGGGGTCCCTGGTGCAGCCCTAATACTGCACAGCCACACCCTCTTTCCTTCAGCACTTTGTCTGTGCCAAGTGTGAGAAGCCATTCCTGGGGCACCGGCACTATGAGAAGAAAGGCCTAGCATACTGTGAGACACACTACAATCAGGTACGGTCTGGGACAGATCCTGCAAAGACACAGGGCTGGAGCTGGTAGGGGTGGAGGCTCAGGACCTTGAGATAGCATGGCTGGGGCTGTGTTTAGACATCTCTATGTCCAGAAGTGGTGCTTGGGTAGCCCTGTTGGAGAAGATCCTGGGGGTGGCTATGGGCTCTGCTACCCTGTCTCTGGGAGACAGTCCTCACGTTCTGAAAAGCACAGCAAGATGCTTCCAAGGGTCTCTGGTCTTATGCAGTCTCCTCTCATATGAGTGGGAGTCTGTTGTGTACACCAGAAGCCAGGCCAGTGAGCTCAGGCCTTGGCTTCCAGCTTGGAGTCTTGAAGCCTGTATGTGAGCAGCTGTCCACACAGTGTCTTTATTTGATAGACATGCCCTTGTGGCCTCAGAGGTCCTACCCTGTCCCTCACTCTTGCAGGACTTAGGTAGGATACATCAGTGGGGAGCAATGGGAGCTTTGGGGAGCAATGTCTTGACCTGCAGCATTTCCCAGGGAGTGCTTTCAGTGGGCTGGGCATCCTCAGAAAGGGCCTCAGAAAGGGTTGTTATATCTGTGGGCAGCGCTGATGGCTTGTTTTGTCCACAGCTTTTTGGAGATGTCTGCTACAACTGCAGTCATGTGATTGAGGGTGATGGTGAGGCCTCTGTCCCCACGTCCCTTCCTCCCTTGCTGTCTGCCAACCAGTCTGTTCTCCTGGTGGTGGGAGGGACTGGCAGGGCAGTAGGGGTTGTGGGGAGTGGGGGAATTGTGGTTGGTAGTGTGGGATTGCCCCACAGCTGCAGGTCCATCTGGCTCAGGCTTTGCATAGCTGGGCCTGCAGCTGGCTTGGATGAGGCCTGCTAATTCTCCATTTGGCCTCACAGTGGTGTCAGCCCTCAGCAAAGCCTGGTGTGTGAACTGCTTCTCCTGTTCCACCTGCAACATGAAGCTCACTCTGAAGTGAGTAGTGGTGGGCACTTTGCAGCCTGCAAGCCCTGGGCGAGTGTGAGACAGAAGTATGCCAGGAGGATGAGGTAGCCCAGGGATCCCGGAGAATGATGAAGGAGGTAGTTACACACTTACAAGAACACTGGGTTTTGGGGAAAAAACATTCCATGTCAGGGAACAGCATATGTAAAAGCAAGCTTCATGTGGCTGCCTCTCCCATGAAGCCTAGGGGGATATGGGGTGGCTGGAACTGAGGTGAGGTAGCAGTAGAGAGCCATAGACGGTTATGAAGAGAAGCTTCTATGAGGGAAGGGAGACCAACAGGCTCGTCACTTCTTCCCCAGTGCCCTTTGGCTAACATCTTCCCTGGAATCTAGCCTGCTGGCTGTGACATACAGGGTTGGGAGGGCTGGCAGCTGCTGTTTGGGCTACTGTCTGGAGTCAGAGTGGGTAGGGCATGGACTGCCGGGGTTCTGTCTGTAGGAACAAGTTTGTGGAGTTCGATATGAAGCCCGTGTGTAAGAGGTGCTATGAACGGTTCCCCCTGGAGCTGAAGAAGAGGATGAAGAAGCTGTCCGACCTGACCTCCCGCAAGGCCCAGCCCAAGTCTGTGGACATCAACTCAGTCTGAAGGGCCTTGGCCTCCTTGCCTGCCTGCAGAACCTTAGCTCTCACCCCCCTGCCCCCACTTCTGCTCCACCCCAGCCTCCTCCTCCGGTATGCCACCCTTTCTGTTTCCAGGCCACCTTGGGCTATGTAGTACTCTCTTCTGTGCTGAGGCCCTGGTCCACCTCACAGGCATTTCCTCCTGGGCCCACAACCTCCAGGGACAGGAACAAACTGGGGCAGGATTATTTGCCACTTGCTTGGCTCACCAATCCCAACCTGATATCTCTCCTCTCCACTCTCCCAGGAGAGTTTCATCCCAGTATGACTCTTGGGCTTGGCTGAGAAGCTGTCCCAGCCCCAGGGCCAGCACCATGCAGATAGAGGCTTCAGGGAAGTACCCTTCAGTGTTATTCAACCACAGTAGGTCCTTGTGCTTACAGTGTGTCAGCAAACCCACCCCCAGGATGAACCAGCTAGAGATTCCCATAGTCTTCACTACTCAAGAGACCTCGTAGAAAGCTTCTCAACTGCCCACCAAGCCTGGGGAGGTCCCACTTCCCGGGGGCATATTTCCCATCACAGACCCACAAGTGGTCACACACTTGCACAATGAAGGCTGATTCACATACTCAGAGAGTCTGTGTGGTTTGTGGGGGAGATGGAGTAACTTGGTTCTATAACTCTATTCCTGCTGGGGGTGAGACACACCAGACAGGCAGACAGGAGAGGTTCAGGTCCTCCGGGTTGGCTACCATCAGGACTTATAGACAAAATCAGCCAAGATTCCTCAGGCCTAGATGGAGGTGGCCATGTCGGTTAGCTTGGTAAGTGGATGGTGGTGGTGGGGTGTTTCTCAGGGCCTGCCAATTGGACAGGTCTCCAAAGTCCCCTTCAGCGCCATTGGCATCTACTTTCCACCTGGCCCTCCTGGGAGCACAGCAGGATGGACGGATGGGAGAAAAGAGTTTGGAGAGCCCAGGAAGCGAGATCTCCAGGGATGCCCTCTCTTTAGTCTGAGAACAGGAAAGAAGAGAGGTGGCAGAGGGAGAGAGGAAGGAGAAAGAGCAGATGATGCCAGTCCTGCTGGGTATAGTTGGCATTTGGTTTAGGAAGGAAAAATCACTGTCCCTTTTGCTTTTTCTGGATGAGACCCTCTGGTGGGTAGAGAGTCTCTCGGACCAGCTGCCCACTTGGCACCCATCCTTCCCCTCAGAGACACGTATTCCCTCATGCTAGGTGAATTTTTATTGCAGATTCAGGGAAGCTACCACCACCTGCCAGGAGGCTTGAGACCTTTCTCGGCCTCTGCAGGAAATACCCAGGAGGGGCAATCAGGCGTTCTGAAAAGGAGGTAGAAGACCAGCATGGAAGGCTCGTGTGCAGATGGGACCTGTTAGGGGTTGGCCGGGGCAGGAGCCCTGAAGCCCCGGTGTTTGTTCACTGTGCTCAGGAGTTGTTGTACGTATGACGTCAGCAGGTCGTCCATCTTATAACCCTAGACAGGATGGGTGGGGTCAGAGGCTGGGGTCAGAGGCTGTGGGTGCAGGGAGAGTCCTGGGGCCCATGGTAGAACTGAAAGACAGGAGAAAGTGAGCTCCCCATGCTGGGCTTTGCTACTGCTTGCTCTAGTGGACCTGAGTTCCACCCTCTCCTCAGAATGACCTAGGATGGCCCAGAGTCAGGTTAGAGTCCTTGGACATGCTGGCTCTCAGTCTTGGGGATGCATCTAACCTCCCAGCAGATCTTGGCTGGTTTGCCCTGGTTATGGGCAAGCAATCTCTCATGGTGAGGGTGCTGTGTAGTGGTGGGAGATGGGGCCTGTGCTCACCAGAGAGGTCTCACACAGCAAACGGCTGCCCTGGCCCAGGCTCCCCAATGCCATGTGGAAGTAGGTGTTACCACTACTCCAGCTGGAGATCTTGGTGAAAGGGTAGGTGTTCAGCAGTTCCTAGGAACAGAGAGGCAGTTGATAGGCCGCTAGGCTGGAAAGGAGGGGCAGACAGGAAGGCAGGCATCCAACCCCAGAATGGATGACCTCTGTGCTGCCTGCACAGCCCTGGTGCTCTACCTTGGTCTTGGGGTGGATGAGTAGTAACCCATGTCGGTTGATGGCGATGAGAAGAATGTCTGGGTAGGAAGGCTCAGAGGTTTGCTGCGGAGGGAGAGGTACAGTTATCATAGACAAGCATGGGGGTCAGGTGACTACTTCCTATCTGTACGTGTGCCCAGGTGTATACAGGGAAATGTGTGTGTGGTGTGAGCACTCTTGTATGGAGGTCAGAGGTCAATCTTGGGTTTTTAAACATGTATTTATTTGTATGTGTGTGCACATGGTACGTGCTATGGTGTGTGACTGGAGGTTGGTGGGCAATTGCGGGAGTCACTTCCCTCTTTCCACCACATGGGTCCTAGGGATTGAACTCAGGTTATCAGGCTTGGGTGGCAAGTGCCTTAACCCACAGAGCCAGTGACACATTTGTGTGTGTATATGTGAGTTGTTTTTTTTTTTTTCCGAGACAGGGTTTCACTGTGTAGCCCTGGCTGTCCTAGAACTCCTTCTGTAGACCAGGCTGGCCTTGAACTCAGAAATCTGCCTGTCTCTTCCTCCCGAGTGCTGGGATTAAAGGTGTGCGCCACCGCTGCCTGGCTATATGTGAGTATTTTTGACACAATGTCTCTCTCACTGGCCTGCAGCTCACCAAATAGGTGAGGTCGGCTGGCCAGCAAATCCTAGGGATCTCTTTCTCCATCTCCCCAGCATGGATAACTAGCAAATGGCAGCATGTTCAGCTTTTTGTTACTCTGTGTTTCAGCATGAGTTCTGAGGATTAAACTCAGGTCCTCAGGTGCTTTGCCAACTGATACATCTCCTCGGCCCCCAGGTGGCCACTTTTTAGGTGCTCAACAGGGTTACAATTAGAACACACACTCCTGTCAACTGATTTGCATTGAGGACTCACCTAAATGGGGCCCATGTTGGGGCAGAGGCTGGCATCGATTAAGACTTACCTTCACCTCAAAGAAGGCAGATCCAAAGGTAGGCCATCGGCAGATCCATTTCAGGAATTCCACTTTGGCCTCGGCCACTGTCTTGTGCTTGTGTTTGTCATATTCCAGAAGGAGGCTCTGATGGAAGAGAGGGACACTGAGGACCTGGTCCTCCATATAGGTGGACACCCAGGGGCTCTGAGAGTCTGGCCAGAGCAATACTCACCTATCTGGTAGTCAGGACAAGGCGGGGAAAGGCCAGGTACAGGCAGCCCACATCCCAAGCCAACCAGCCTGCCCACCTACTCAGACCCTGTTAAGGACCTTTTTCCATTCCTCTGAGGACATCAGGCGTGTGAGGTTCTGAGGTACCAGCTCCTTCAGGATCTTTGAGACACTAGCCAGTTGAGAGCTGTCACTGTCAAACTGGACTTTATAGATGAGGCCTCCTAGGTGGATGGTGTCTTCCCGGGAGCACTTGTGAAACCCACGCAGATACTTGGGTAGCTCCTGAGTGGCAGACATGCTGAGCCTCAGGTGACAGGAGCCCGGAGTGGGGCGGGTGTGTATGTGTGCCATCCTCCCCATTCGCTAACTGAGCAGGCCAAAGGCTGAGGCCCTCAGGGGAGAGACCTAAGTGAGGGCTAGCTAGTACTATGCTGTGGTGGACATGGGTTCTGTCCACATGAGGTTGTCCTTGCAAGCTGCAAGCCAGCACGCATATTGCATTCAGCCTTCTGAGTGCTTTTCTTCCCCAGCCTCACAGTGTAGACCATGTCCCCAGAGCTGCTGTGTTCTGTTGTCTCCGGAACCCTCAGGGGTTTGGCCTGCTCACTTCATTGTACCCTGTTGCAAGAACCTGGGGCAAGGCAGTCCCTCCCTGGCCCCTTCCTCTTCCTGTCTCAGGACAGATTTGGGCTAGGATGGCAACAGCTCTGGTGTCTCCAAGAGGGCCACCTGATCGCTAACCTGGTGGTAATGGAGAATGGTGTCTGCATTCACGTCCTTCCCAGGGCTCACGTTGAGCCACAGTTTCCGCATGAAGAACACCTGGTAGGGAAGTGTCATGGAGGTCCCTAGAAGAGGGGTGGCAGTGGGAACCAAGCCTATCCCAGCAGGCTCCAAAGACTCACTCCTGAAGAAAACACTCCTGGCTCTCACATCACTCCAGCTGCTTTCTGGCCTGGGAAGTCCCTGTCCTTCCACCTCCTGGGTCCCCAACTTCTCTTCATCCAGCAGAGTAGAAATGTCCCTATATCCATCCCCCAGCCATGAGCGGCACCCTGGGCTACCTCTCTCACCCTGCAGGAACTTAGTCATTTGCATGTCTAGGGAAACATGGGTTTGAGCAAGAATGGATGGAGGGTCTGGAACCAGTCAAGTGACGCAGCCGCAGCCGGCAGCCACCCCCTCCAGAGAGATGCCCCCTCACCTTCTTTCTGGGGCCTGTTCTTCTTCACCCAGTCAGATACCTGCCTCAAGCTGTCAAAAAAGAAGTCTCCTTCCTTTAGGCTGATGACCTTAGGGAAGAGAGATAAAGTAGGCGTGGCAGCTTCCAGGGTATATCCTCCAAGGAGCCCCTGGGGAGCTGGATCCAGGCTGGAGGTTCATTGAGATTGACAAGCAGGGTGTGGCACTCCAAGACTCCACCCCCTACGCACCAATAGCCTCCGCTGTGCACTGAAGGGCCTGGCTAGCACAGTCTTCTGGGCAGGCTGAGGTCTGCTGGGCATGGGAAGCCTCCTCAGCCAAGAGGATCGTGCTCAGTCCACTCCTCAGCCTACCGAGATGCTCACCTTGTCTGTGATCTTGATGAAGAGGCTGCAGCCAACCCAAGAAGCCAGCTGGAGCCTAGTGGCGATGCCCTCACATAGGTCTCGCACTCGGCTACTGCTGCCCACCTCCATGGTCTGTACAGAGAGGAGCACGTAAGGCCTAGGACCCAGCTCGGGTAAGAAGGCTTCCCAAACCACTATTCTGAGGCACATCCACCCTGTACTTTGTATGTGCATATGCTGTATCCATGTTCATGTGAATTTTTGCACACATGGGTACATGTGTATTTTGTACACATGTATATGAAGGCCAGGGGTGAACCTCAAGTGTCTGTTTTTCTTTCTTTGTTTTCTTATCTTTCTTTCTTTTTCTTTTTTTTTCTTTTGAATTAGAGTTAGTCTGTGTAGTCCTGGCTATCCTGGAACTCACTCTGTAGACAAGGCTAGCCTAGAACTCAGATTCACCTGCCTCTGCCTCCCAAGTTCTGGGATTAAAGGCACTCAAGTGTCATCCTTAACTGCTCTCGACATTTTTTTTTTTTTTAAAGACAGGGTCTTTCACTGAATGTAGAACTTGTCCATTTGACTAGGATGACTGACCAATAAGCTCCAGGGAGTCTTTGCCTCCCAAGTGCTATTGAGCCCAGCTTTTATGTAAGGGCCAGGTCCTTGTGTTTATGTGGCCAGCACTTTACTGACAGAACTGTCACCCTGGGCCTATTTTTGTCACTATAAGCCTCAGGCTGGCTGTGTTCTGTCTGAAGAAGGACAGGCCCCAGAGAGTCATCCACATAGAATTGCTTGCCAATAGCACTTACTGTCCCAGGCCCAGACTAGACCCAGGAAGTCTGGACCTTTGGATTGTATTGAGACCCTGTAGCCAGACAATGGGAAGTTTCATTACAGGGGCTCAACTATACCCAAGCCACAAATGCTCAAGGAATCCCGGGGGAGGGTGTGAGGGTGGCCTTGATCTCATTTTCCTTTGAAGCTTCTTTATCACAGCTGGGGCCCAATGGTCTCCTACCTCTTGCCTGTCTCTTCTGCCTCCCCAAGCCTCCAGGGCAAGCTCTGGGCCAAAGGACTGTGGCTGCTACTCACCATAGATGTCTCCAGGGGCCCACAAGCCCCAGGACTCAGCCTTGCTGCCCACCCCTCTGGTTTCTTCTCTTTTCCCTCCTTGGCCTGGAATCTTACCTCATGCCTTTGAACTAGTTCCCACTTCTAATCTCAATGGTGGGCTTGCTTGAGCCCCTGAACTCAGTGCAGTGCTCCCTAACGCTGGCCTGAAGTATGGAAGCAAACATCATGGCACAGATGGGAGTAGCAGCAATGGGGATCCATTTGGAACCTAGTCTGTGGATCTAATGAAATGAGCAAAGAGCATGCTGGGATGGTAAGAAGGTGCCCTGCAGCCTCCTGAGGCCTGAGACTCACTGTGGGGAGCACTCACCTCACTGGTGTCATTGGGGAGGTAGACCTCATGATGTAGTTTGGAAACAGTCTGCTCAGCTGCCTTCACCTCTATGTGATGTGGGGGCTGCTTCCGAGGTCCCACCCTGAGGAGGACAAAGTGGATTACAGTACCACTCCTGTACCCACCCCAGCTGCCAACCTTAATGGGAGATTCAGCCTGATGCTGGACACAGAGCCTTCAATGACTGGTATAGGGGAGCAGGCAGGTTCCTGTTACCCTTCCTAGGTTTGTCTCTGCCTGGTGGGCTCTGCGTGTGACCCTGGCATAAAGATGAACCCAGTCCCACCTACCTGCAAGAAGGCTGGGGACACAAGAGCTCCCCAGCAGTACCAGAGACTGCTGGCTATGGCATTATGGACAGGAACCTTCTTGTATTCACAGGTCAGGGGATTGTGCAAGGGGTAGGGGCTGCAGCATGGCTGTTCAAAGGATGCTCTTTCTCCATGGCCATGCACACTCACTGTCAACCCACATTCATCACGGTCAAGGCCAAGATAGAGAAGGCAGGAGACTGCTAGGGACAAGGGGGGATGTGAACACTAGGGCTCATCGTTTGAAGTGAAGCAAGAGCTGAAGAATGTTGGGTTTGTCCCCAGGACATGTCCATGGTGAGAGGAAGAGACCAACCTTAATCAAGCACCTACAAGTGACTGCATAAATATGTCAATTTAGGGTAAATAGGTATTGACCTAGCTCCATGGGAAGACCTGCTTGATGATAATAGGGAGGACAAAGATGACACAAGGGTTAAGAGGGACAGGCCTCTGACCTCAGCCAACCCCAGTTTGAACTAAGATGCCACAGTCATGCTGGGCCACCTGAAGACTCTTCTATGTATGTTCTGAGTAGGCAGAAGTGGGGCAGGGGACCCACAGGTAAGATGGCTATTGGTCCTGATTGAAGCATCTCTGAGCACCCAAGCTGCCTGGGACCCCCCTGGGCCTCCTGCCCTTTCCTCCACCTGGTCCCACCTTCCTGGAAAGGGACATGAGGTCACACAGGGCCATGTGCCCCTATACCTGCTCTGAGCTGGGCCAGGGTTGGTACTCTAGGGTATAAGGCAGCAGGCTTACCTTAGAACCCTGTGGAGCCTGCGGCTGCAGTCGAGAGCCAGCGGCTTCTTCTTCCGGGAGTCTATGAACTTCTGAGCATGAGGCAGCAGCATCTTGCTAGGTGAGAAGAGGCCAGTGCAGAGCCATAGTAGCTGCCAGGCTCTCTCCTCACTGAACCTGTTGGGTAGTACTGATCAGTGGTAAGGGCTTGTTCTGTGCCCAGGCCAAACAAGCACTTCAGAAGCAGAAATGGGACACTTGGGCCTCTGGGTTTGGAAGCTTGAATGGGATGGGGAGGGAGGGGACACAGTACACAAGGTCACATTGTGCCAGTTTGCAATCCAGTTGCCCAGTGCAACAGGGCACATTCATGTCCTGATGACAAGAGGGGTGGCCCTGCCTGTCTTATGGAAAGGGGTTCGGCGAGGCCACAGTCTGCCCAGGCCACATAGAAGGACAGTGGGCAAGGTAGAAGGCTTGGCTGCTGGGTATGGATCCAGACCTAGATGTGGCTGTTTCCCCCTAGTGGAGGCCTAGTCCAGCACCCAGGACAGGAGGCTATACTTTGGCGGACCTGATGGAATTGTGAGTCAACTGCTTCAGGATCTGGCAGTAGAGCTCATCCTGCAGTGCTGGGTTCTGCAGGGCTAATGAGAACATCTGGTCTGTGAGCTCCAGGCTGTTCCAGGACTGCCGGGAAGGGTAGTCGCCTGTGTACTTGAGAATGGGTGTGACTGTGAAGGAGAAAAGTACTCAGGGAGCCTCAGGCTGAACCTGCACCAGAGCCTTAACCCTGGCCCAATGTTCCTGGGAGCCCAGGCTGAATGAACCCTGAATCAACCTACTCACTGACACCCCTCCAACCCCCCCAAACCATGATCTCTGAACCACGTCCCCGATTGACCTCTGGACCAGTGCATACTCCAAACCCTGATTCGGGCTCATAATGACCTTTGAATCAAGCCCTCCACTGACCTTTGACCCAGGCTCACACTGACCTCTAAGCAGGGCTTTATCTCATATGGACATTTTTTCCAGGCCCTTAACTTTAGCCTCAAGCATCCTTGCAAGGAGCAGAGTATTGGCTCTGCAGGGGTTGGGGGGTATGCCCGCAGGCTTGCCTGCAGCTAGGGTAGGTTGGTGGGAAGGATATCAAGGAAGATCTGGCAGGCTGCATCCCGCAGGTTGGCTTTGTCGTGGACAGATTTGAGGAGTGGCTGGCGCAGCGGCTCTGGGGAGTAGGCCCACAGATGGCCCCGGCTTCGGGCTATGGGCATCGCAGCCCTGATGATAGTCTCTTTCTCTGGAGCCCTGCCAGAGAAGGCAGGTGTGAGGGTCTGTACTGGGCTTTCTCTGCCCCTGCTTGGCCTTGCAGGGTGGCTGCTGCCTTCTCCTCCTTGTATCCCCAGCTGTGCACTGGCCAGCCTAGCCTCTGGCAGTCATCAGAGTGGGGAGTTCACCTGAAGAACTGGTAGGAGAACTCCTCTAGGGTGTATGGAGACTCTGTGAGCTGCTCCTCCAGCGGTGGCTCCGAAGCTGTCACCTCCTGGGCTGCCAGCTTCCGTTTCTCTGGTGACATGGCCAGCAAGCTCTGCAGGGGCAGGCCCATGGTTACCCAGGAGCTACAGCCCACAGTAGCTGCCTCAGTGAGTCAGTACACCTACTGTGTGACCTTGTTGAGTCAGCCTATCTGAGACCTTCCTCTGTTTTAACCAGATTAGATCAATAAGTCTGTCTCACCCTGTTTTCAGCACGTGGTTGCCCTGGCTCTCCCAACCCAAGGCTCCCTTTCTAGAACATCTCTGCTCAGGCATATAGGGACTGCTGTTGATGGCAGCTTTGAGTGCACTTAATATGTGCATGTTAGAGAGTTTGCCTGTCTCTGGCTTCCCAAAGAGCAGCTCTTGGATCGGGGGAAGATGTCAACACCCCGGGCTGAGGAAGGGTGTTTGTCCCCAGGATATTTCCGTGGAGAGAGGAAGAGGGCAACCTTTACTGAGGACCTACTAAGTCCTGCATAAATATGCCAACTTCACTGACACTCTAGGGTTAACGGGGATTGGTTAACCCCACAGCTCCCCTAATGCCCATGTGGTCCTTCTGGATCTTCACAAGGAAGATGGTGAGACTCAGGCTAAGTATCCCAAGACCCTGCTCACGGTGCCCAGCTGATGAGAGATGTGCAGGAGACATACCAGCAGCTGGGCTGAGGGCTTGGTGACTGAAGGGATGGTGTAGAGACAGGCTGTGGGCACCAGCCCCGTCTTGCCGGTTCTGTCGTTCTGGCCCAGAGCCCAGTTCTCTGACGCCAACAGTCCCTGTTTCTTGGTCAGGATCAGTAAGTCACCTTTCTTGAATGGCAGAAGGGTGACATCGTCTGCAGGTCCAGGTCACACATAGAGAGAAAATTGTCATATTTGCCGAGGGCTCTCCAGAGTCCCCAGAATACACTAGCATTTCAGAGATGGTATCCTTTGACATATGAAGAAACTGAGGCACAGAGCCATGGGCCTGAGGCAGCTCTGAGATGACAGCGCACATTACTGTCACCTGCTGTAGCCTCAACCTATTAGACTTCTGAGGCCTAACCAGGAGCTGGGTAGAAGCTGGGCAGGAGGCAGAGTGAAGTACATAGCTGGTGGTTTACATGTCTGGCCAGAGCACTCTGTGGCCTGACCTCTGAGCCCATGTGCAAACCTGTAAGTCTCTGATGATATTTCCTAGATGACCATGAGTAAGGACTAACAGGCAAATGGGTCAACACTTTCTGATGTTCCTCACTGAATTTAAGAGTTCCTACAGATGTGGCCCTGAAGTGGATAGGAACTCCACAGGAAGAACAACAGAGTCAACTAACCTAGACTGTTGGGGATCTCAGAGACTGAACCACCAACCCAAGAACATACATGGGCTGGACCTGGGCCTCCCCACATATATGTAGCAGATGTGCAGCTTGGTCTTCATGTGGGTCCTGAATAACTGGTGCGGGGGTCATCCCAAAAGCTGTTGCCTGTCTGTGGGATGTACTCTTCCAGCTGGGTCGGCTTGTCTGGCCTCAGTGGGAGAGGAAGTGCCTAGCCTCACAGAGACTCGATGGGCCAGGATAGGGGGATACCCATGGAGAGAAGAAGGGGAGAAGGGGGTGATGGAAAAGGATTGTGAGACTGGGTGGGGGGGGCAGTTAGTGGATTGTGAGGTGAATAAGTTTAAAAAAGAAAAGAGTTCCTACAAAGCTCTTTCATCTGAATTGCAGCCAGTTTGTCTACAATGCCTGTAATCAGTCTGGGTGGCTGAGGTCTGGAGCCTGGCCTGGCCTACAGACTCCAGCCCAGCTCTTGTTGGAGTGAGGATTTCAGGGAAGGCTGTGCGATGCTGGGTGAACTATCCCCCTCTCTGAGCCTCTGGTTTGGTGCCTGTGAAATGGGATAACAGGTTGGTTGTGGGGATGGTGTGTACGTCCCTGCAGAAGTATGTTAACCTTCCTGGTGACTGTGGAAGCACGGGTGGCGTTGGTGGAGCGTATGTGTAACACACCTCCTTTAACCCTGTCAGATGAGGACCTTGCTGAAGCTGACCCCTAATATAGATGCTTGTTTCTCTAAACCTCACTTTGGGTCTTGTGGATATGAGAAAGCCACCCTTCTCCACTAGTCTCATGTGCCCCTTCCCTCTCCCAATGGGCACCTGTGGCCTTCCTGTCCTGCAGGGCCATGGCGAACACGGATCTTTCCTTCAAGCCTCCCAGGAACAAGGCCACCATCTCTGCAATAGCCACGCTGCTGGGGGAGACGAACTCATACTCTTCATGGAGTGTGGACAGAAGCAGCCTTTTCCCACCTGGGGCGTCCCTGAGGGCACAAAGGGTGTGGTGGGACCTGGGGCCTTCCAACTCTCTCTCATTACAGCTCCTGAGTGGCCTTTGAGGAGTGACAGTTCCAATGCCACATGTGAGGAAACAAGGGACTCCCCCAGGGTCCTTGGAAGGGGTTAGCCTGAGTACAGGTTGGCCCAAGTCCCAGGCAGCACCTTAGGGGCTGGAAAAGTGGTGAGCAGATCTCTGGGTCCAGAGGCAGCGGGGTACACCATGTCCCAGCATGAAAGGCTGCTCTGAGCAGATAATGGGGAACATCACACAGAATGTTCTAGGCCTACTCTGGAACCTGAGACAATTACCTAGCTGACGTGCCTCAGTTTTACTTCTCTCCAGAGAAGTGACTGACTGTTACCTTGTTAGCCTCTAGACCACCTACATGACAAACCTCCGGGTATACCTGATAGAGTTTCTGGACTGGGTTAGCTGGTGACCCATACTAAATGTGGGTACAGCACCCCATAGACTCAGATCCATGGTTGAATGAAAAGGAGACAGTGGGCTGAGCAGCACTCATCTCTCTGCTTCCCGACTGTGGACACGATGGGGCAGCTGCCTCATGCTCCTGCTGTCTGTCTTTTCTGCTCTGATGGACTGCACCCTCAATACTCCTCCTCCCTTACGTTGCTTACACCAGGTAGTTTCGTGTGGCAGCAAGACAATTCACTAATACAGCAGGTGATGCTGTGAGGACTTTGTCTAGGAGAGTGGACAGTTGACCCCAGGGAGCAGTGGTACTGGGAACCTGTCAGACACCTGGCAAGACTAAGGAACTGTAGTGAGCATAGGCAGGAGTTCCCAGATATCTTAGAAGAACTCCTAGCAAGTGAGGGATGGGGGTCCCCTAAGTCCCATGTGAAGCCTGGATTTGCTACTTTACGAGTTCAGGGGTACATGAAAGGGAAGTGCATCCCCTTCCAGTTAATGGCTAAAATCAGCCAAAAGGCAACCCAGAGTAAAGGCCATGCTGGCCACCAGGAGCAGCTCACTGTCCTCCCCAACCACACAGTACCAGATGCTCTCACCAGAGAGTGTGATACTCCACCCTTACATCCCCCTAGTGCTAGATAGGAAAGAAAAACGGATAGGGGGAAAAGGGGCGACATCATCATTAGACTACTTCTTGTTGATAGAGGTGTGAGTTCCCTGGTGAAAGGCTTATCTTCTCTGTCAGGATGTCTAATTTCTTCCTCTTGTTGTTTCTTCTTTGACCACGATGACTTAACAAACCATGACCAACAGCAACAAACTACCAACCAGCAGCAACCCATGCCACCTCTTGGGAACCCAACATTTATACACCCTCTGAAAAGTCCTCAGAATTCCAAATGTCACACAATTGCAGAAATTATCTGCAGCAGGCAAAATCTCGCCCCTGCTAAAGCTCGAGGCAATTCATAATCAGCTGCTGTGGGTCATTTGAAGCAGCCCCATATCCTACACTTGGGATTAAAACGCAAACATATTCTCATGCAATTTCTGTTTTTTAAAAAGGCCAGTAATTCTCCCCACATCTGTGGCTGCTACTCTTTCCTGCTACTGCCGCCTGGCTCCTGAGGACAAGTTACCCTCTCTCCATATCTGTTCTTCAGGTCCATATACACTTAAACCAAGGTCTCAGGTTGAGAAGTGAAAGACTTGAGGTTTACCTGTTGGTGACCAGACCCATGACCTCTGCGAAGGACAACCCCAGCAGTGTCCTCTCCTTCTGATCCAGGAAGTACATCCCCTTCCAGTTAATGGCTAAAATCAGCTGTGTCTTGGGAAGGCGGGGACCTGGCCAGAAGGCAATCCAGCGTGAAGACCTTGCTGGCCACCAGGAGCAGCTCCCTGTCCTCCCCAACCACACAACATCAGATGCACTTACCTGAGAGTGTGGTGACTTCAAATAACCGGGAGAAGAGCATGGGCAACAGAAGATGGGCAGCCTCCACTGTCTGCTCCCTCACCGCCAGGGGCGTGGCTTTTGACTGGGTATACTGGGCCTGGATGGAGTGGAAAACCCCGGGCTTCATATGGAAAGGTAAAGGACAACCTCCAACGGTGGTCCTCGCCTTCCACCTTGATTGACACATGGTCTCTTGTTACTCACTGCTGCATATGTCAGGCTGGCTGGCTCCCAGAATTCTGGAGATTCTCCCCCCCCCCCATCTCTCTGGAGGTGCACATTGAGATTGCACAGGCTTGGGCTATCCCATCCAGCATTTCATGGGTTCTGTCGATCTGAAGTCAGGATGTTAGCCCTGCACAGCATGCTCTTTATCCACCGACCCATCTCTATGCCTCTCTTCATAGCTCTTCCCTTTGCCTGGTTCACCCTTTCCCTTCCTAACATATCCCATGTCCCACTGGGCCGTGTCTAAACTGTCTTCAAGTTTTCTTTCTCTGTTGGACCAAATGTCATTTCTCATTTCTACATTCATGTACTGACTTTAGGCATGTAAATGGCCACAGCAGATATGAAGGGTGATTTGGCCATCTGCACATGTACCAAACACTTAGGATGTATACACGGAAACCTAAGATTTTCATGTGCCTGGTGAGGGGACATTGAGAGGCTTGGAGGTGAGCGGGAAGGGAAGAAATGATGAACCTGTGCGAGGGCCACAGAACTGTCAGAATTCAGCAGCTGTGGAAGACAGGGCCAGCGAGGTGCCGCTGGGCAGAGCAGTTTGGGACCAAGAAGCCCATCTAGAGGGAGGAGGGCAGGTGACAGGAACCTGTGGTGATGTGTTGAGCTAAAGGAGACACTTTGTCCATTGAGTCAGGGATGTGCCTGTTAAAGCTTCGTGTCCCCGGCATGTGGGGAGACTCATGGGGGAAGGGATCCATTCCTCTCATCTCCTCTCAAAGGAAAGCCTAGGGTCAGAGTAGGCCCAGAGTGCCCAGCCTGCCACAGACTGACCTTGGCATAGGCAGTGGTGACAAGGCTAGCCCACTTCTCTGGAGACTTGGTCCGGTACAGCTTGGAGGGAATGCAGCTAGGCAACAGCTCCTGGACAGCGTTACTCTTCGCCTCGGCCCCAAACTGCACATAGCAGTGCCGGGCCAGCAGCTCTACCAGCTCCTCCTCCTGTGTGCCAGGAACAGCGGGAGCATGAGAGGGGTGAGTAAGGCAGCTCCTGCCTCAGCGCAGTGGGGCTCACCAGCTTTTCACATAAGGTGGGAAGCAGGAGCAGCCTCCTGTCCTACCCTCTCCCCTACGCTGCTGCTCTAAGAGGGCTATAGTCCTCTTATGGTCTTCCATGCCAAGAGCACAGTGGGTGTCCGTCCAGGCAGATGGCTGGGTTGGCTGTGGCCATTAGGGTCCCAAGTCCAGCCTCCTGATGTGGCATGTGGTGTTTGCACCTGTTGCCACATTGTCACAGAGCACCCCCTTGTTAGAGCTCTGGGCACTTTATACATTGCAGATGTGAGTGAACCCCCCTCCTCCCCTCCTCTTTCTCCTCTACACGTTCTTCTTCTTCTTCCCCCTCTCCCCCCCCTTCTCCCTCTCCCCCAGCCCCTAGAATAAGTCTCATGTATCTCAGACTAGCTTCAAACTCCCTATGTGTCCAAGGATAACCTTGAACTCTGCTCCTCTTGCCTTCCAGTTGCTGGGATTACAGATGCTCACTACCACGCTCAGTTTACACAGAGCCAGGGATCAAGCCCAGGGCATCATCCAGCTCCAAGGCCACATTCCTCATCCCCAGGACGTGCTGCTCTATGAGCAGCTGGTGTGGGAGGCTGGGCAGCCTGGGGCAAGTAGGGAGGCCTTCCCTGCTTATGCTGTAGATGCCAAGGATCCCAGATGCCCAAGCAAAGCTGCAACCCACAGGAAGAAGAACCGGATCAGGCCTGAGAGAGATGGCTGTACCCAGTGTAGGCCCCACACCTGCACCCTGGTATCTACCTCTCTATCATTCACTCCTCAGGCTCCTGTCTGCCATTCTTTATTCCTTCCATTGCCACTGGGTCCCTGTATTGTGAAACATTCTGATGGCCACAGCCTAGGAATGGGGGTAACTCCCAGGCTCCTCACCTTCTCAAAGTTATACTCGCCAGACCACACTCCACGGATGACTTGGTGGTAAATGAGCTCAGTGCTCACAGGGTCCTCTTGGGAGTCATGCCAAGGGGTGAAGAACTCCTTCCGGAAATAGATACGCCAGGGAGCCTGGCGCTGGCTCTCTCCCCTCTCTCGGGCCAGGTGCTCACATTGGGCCACAGCATCCATCACATGGTCACAGCCGCTGCCCAAGGACCAGAACTGAGGCCAGAATTGGGGATGGGGGGGGAGATTAACAGCTGCAATATGCCACGCCCCAACATAGACATCTATCCTTAACATCGTATGAGGAAGACAGGGACCATGGTGCCTTGTGTGGGCCAAGAAACCACTCCTGAGTCCACTTGGACACCAAAATGCTTCTTTCTTTCTCTTTATGTACATGTGTGTGCATGTATGTGTGTGTGTGTGCGCGTATTTGCATGCTTGTGGAGGTCACAGGTGGATGACAAATCTTCCTTAATTGCTCTCCATCTCAGTTTCTAAAATAAGATCTCTCATTGAACCTAGAACTCTCTGATTCAGTTGGATTTGCTGGCCAATGAGCCCCTGGGATCCTCACATCTCTATTTGTGCAGTGCAGCAGCAAATCCCTCCATGCTTAGATTATTTACACTGTTCTTGGGCATTGATATCAACTACCTATGCTTCTGTAAGTGCTTTACCAACTGAACTGTCTCCCCAGCTTCCAGAAGGTGTCATGGTCATTCCATCACCTCCCAAAATGCCTCCCAAAGAATAGAGAATTTGACTCCCACAGGTGAGGATTGGGGTGTCTCAATTTGGGGGTGAAGGCTCATATCTAGTCCTATGTAGATAAAGGCACTACTGATGGCAGACAGGAGAACTGGACTGTGGTATGAGGTGTTTCTGGTGTTAGCGCATGTGCATGGATATGTGTGTGTGCATGAATGTAGGTATATGCATGCCCATATATGTGATGTGTGTGTGTTGGCTGAGGATGCAGGCATGGATGGTTATAGGTACAGATTCTAGCTTCAGGGTACCCTGGCTCAGGTGTGCATAAAAGGCATATGTAGGATATGACTCCTAGTTGATACCTTGTCATATACAGCGACCTGGAGGGAGAAGCCCAGATTGTCCCTAAGGCCCTGTTTCTGAGCAATGTGCTGGCAGACTTCCCGTGATGTGGAGGCAGAATCCACAGAGATGGTCAGGCTCTTTCCAGTTGTCAGGATGACCTGGATCGGGATATGCTTCTTGGACTTGACAGCCTAGGGACAGAGAGGTGGTACTCTGAAGCCCTGGGTCCCAGAACCTGGCCACAGAGGCTCCCCATCCCTAAGTTTGCTGGTCTGTACAGAGTCCTGAGAGTGAGTCCCTTAGAAGATCCAGGGTCTGGCCGTGATTTGGCAGGGTGTCCAATGGTCTGTGCTGCCCACACAGAGCAGGTAAGCTGTAGACTTTGTAGATGTAGTCTCTGTAGGCCTAGGGCACAGCCTGTACCCCATAATTGGTCGCACTTAGATGCAAGCCCAAGGTGCTGAGGTTGACTCAGACAACAGTATAAGTCACTGGGTCCTAAGCACAATACTATGTAGATATGAGTAGCCTCATATTTGCCTATAGTTTGCTTACAGGAATTATGGGAAGGAAGAAGTGTGGACTTAGGATCTGAAGAGAGAACATGAAGGAAATGTAGCCAGAGGAGGCCTGTCGTCTCTACATGGGGTGGTACGGAGGTCTTGAGAACTCAGGAGTGTCATGAGACAAAGCAGGTAGAGGCAGTGCCAGCTCCCAATAAATAGCAAAGCTATGAAAGATGACAGTCGTACAGGATCATTGCCTTCTAGAAGCTAGAAGCAATCAGTGTGTGCTCTCAATACAGAGCACAGTAGCTGTGTCTTCCCATCCAGGTCAGCAGGAGACAGAAACAAAACTGGGATGTGGGTTGAGAGGTGGGGAGGGTGGCTTTGAAGCCTAGGTCATGCTGAATACCAGAGGTGACTCCAAAGGTGCAACAGAGGAGCCAATCAGATCGCTCAGCTAGCAAAGACAATTTTTTTTGCCAAGACTGATGACATGAGTTTAGTTCCTGGTACCCACATGGTAGAAAGAAAAAGCTGATACCAACAAGTTATTCTCTGACCTCTGCATGTATGCTGTGGTACCCACAACCACATGCATGGGTGCACAGGCACACACACACACACACACACACACACACACACACACAAATAAATAATTTTTTAAAAAAGAAGATGCACAAAAAATGCGGAAGGACAAAGGCCTGAACACGGGGTTCTACCCTATACTGCCCTGCTCCCATCCCTGCCAGCACCTACCTGCAGCTCCAGCCAGGTGGGAGGTTCTGCACGCACCCCATTGGCCAAGGTGCGTTGCAGGCGTTCAGCACAGAAGGGCCCATAGCTGGCTGGCCCTTGACTAATGAAATTCAGCAGATACTGGTGATGAGAAGGGTGGGAAGAGGGAGACATTCAGAATGGAGGCATCCTCTATTTTTGGCCCAAGTCAATTTAAACCCTTCATTGCTGAAGGTGTAACTCAGTTGATAGTGCTTGCCTCGCATGGCTGAAGCCCTGGGTTCTAGTCACACTAAGATAGGTGCTAACTCTCCATCAATAAGTTCAACACCTTGTGGGACAGTTAAATCTGACCCCCATGATTCTATCTCCTGAGGGTTGGTACAGGCATGCATCACAATTTCTACTTTTATGTGGTGCTGGGGATTGGATCCAGGGCTTCGTGCATGCTCAGCCAGCATGCTACCAATTGAGCTATATCCCCAATCCAGCTCCAATTTAGTCTTGAAAGGTATGTGCTTGGGACCAAGGGCAGTGAGACTGTACTCCTGGATAGGAGCTTCCAAATTACTTGGAAGGAGCCAAGTAAAGCACCCTTTCAGACAGGAAAACCGAGGCTTAGAAGTTTAGGCATTGCTGTTCATTAGCTATGGCTTCTGGGCCTGCCCCAGGCTCCAGCACTCAGGGCCTGCCTCTGTTGTAACCTGCCTCCTCCCAAGGCCCACCCCAGCCTAGCCTTCATCACCTTCATAAACCTCTCTGAGGGTGGGAAGCAGCCCAGACAGAGGCTGAGCAGGATCCAGCCCCGGGCCCAGCTACTTGTTTTGTAGTTCTCTGAGAGCTGCTTGCAGATCTGGCAGTAGATTTCATCTCTGAAAGACACAGAGCACAGGCTCAGATAGGGGAGCAAGAGGAGGAGAACTTGGGTCACAGTAACAGAGGACCTCACCTTAGCCAGTCTTATTATAGCCTAGGACTGCACCCATCACCTGATGTCTTCCCAGAGCTCTGGATGTCCACCTTTCCACCTCTCCATCCCAGTTCATCAAGGTCCTGCCTTCAGTCTTCCTTCCAGGGTATTCCCTCCCATGAGTCTTTGCTTCCCATCCTGCCTCTGCCCACAGCCTCCTTGCCCTTGCTCTGTTCTTGATACTCTTTCCCTGGTTTATGTACAAGCAACTAGTTCCTTCCCCAACCTTACAGTTACTTCCAATTACCTTTCTTCTCTGCTTTAAGGCTGCGTCTCATACACTGGATAGGCATCTCCTCCAGCACAGTGAGAAAAGAGGAGGTATGGTGTTTCTTTTTGCTTATCACTTACTAGATTAAGAAATACCTCGGATGAAATCTCTCCAGGTTATTTTGTTTGTTTGCTTGTTTGTTTTGAGACAGGGTTTCTCTGTATAGCCCTGGCTGTCCTGGAACTCATTCTGTAGACCAGGCTGGCCTCAAACTCAGAAATCCACCTGCCTCTGCCTCCCAAGTGCTAGGATTAAAGGTGTGCGCCACCACTGCCCAGCCTCCAGGCTTTTTATGTAGGCACTTAGTGCCATTTAGATCAGTCTTTATTGTGTCCCATGAGTTTGGGTATATTGAGTTTTTATTTTAATTTAATTCTAGAAAGTTTTTAATTTACTTCTGGACTAGGCCCAGGTTGATAATACCTGTACCAGCCCTCAGGAGGTAAAGGCTAGGGGATCAGACCTAACTGTTCTATATGGTGGTGAACTTACGGGTGGACAAAGTAAATCAAATTTACCTTGATTTTCATCTTGACTCAATTTTCATGCAGTAGTAAGTTGTTTAACTTTCATGAGTTTGTGTATTTTCTGGTATTTCTACTGCTGATTTTTACCAACTACATGTCTGATATAGGGCTAAGATCTAAAACATATAAATAACTTGAACAGTTTCACATTCTTAGTTATCAGGGAAATGCAAAGCAAAACTACTTCAAAATTCCCATAATACACCTGTCAGAGTGGCCAAGATAAAACAAATGACAGCTCATGTTGGTGAGGCTGTGGAGCACTCATCCATTGTTGATGGGAGCACTCAGCCGTTGCTTATGGGAGTGCACACTTGTACAGCTACTATGGCAGTTCCTCAGGAAACTGGGAGTAGATCTAATTCAAGACTCAACTGCACCACTCTTGGGCATATACCCAAAAGATGCTCCATCCTATCACGCAGACACTTACTCAACCATGGTCATTGCCGATATTTTCATAAAAGCCAGAAATTCTTATAAAGCAAATTGCACATGAAGTATGTATAACATAAGCATATGTGTGTTAACATGCATAATGTAATAAGGAACTCTCTCATTTATAGGGTCCTGTACTAGAACCTGTTCTAGAATGAATATTTGGAGTTCTTGGGAGTCTGAGGCAGGAGAATCACGAGTTCCAGGCTAGCCTGGGTTACATAGTGAGGCACTGTCTCAAAAAATAAAACAAAACAAAATAAAGTGAATAACTCTCTAGCCCTTGCCAAATCAATCTTTGTTTGTTTGTTTTTTGGGTTTTTTTCTTTGTTTTTGTTTTTTTTGAGATAGGGTTTCTCTGTATAGCCCTGGAATTCACTCTGTAGACCAGGCTGGCCTCGAACTCAGAAATCTGCCTGCCTCTGCCTCCCGAGTGCTGGGATTAAAGGCGTGCGCCACCACTGCCCGGCACCAAATCAGTCTTAAACTGCATTTGACACCAGAGAGTTCTCCCCAGTCCAGTCTCATGCACAGGTACATGTGCATCTATGTGTGTGAGCTTGTAGAAGCTTTCCTTGGTTACTTTCCACCTTCTTGATTTTTTTTAAACAGTGTCTTTCAGCCTGGGACTTACTGATTTAGCTGGACTATTTGGCCAGGCCAGCAAGACCTCGGCACAGGCATTACAAGCTCATGCTGCTTTTCCTGGCTTTTTTTTTTTTTTTTTTTTTTTTTTTTTGACATGGGCTCTAAAGGATCAAATTCAGGTTGTAATGTAGATGTGGAACCAACTGAATCATTTCTCCAGCCCCTCCTGGCTTTTCTTAACAGAGCAAGCAGAGAGCCTAGGTGGCTCTAACAGCAGCTGTGCTGAGACCTAGCCTGCAGACCCACATCAAAGAGTAGTTGAATAACTGGTACCTCAGGGAGATGATAAGGCTGATGTCATCATAAGCTAAGTGCCAGGGAAGTGGCCTGATATTCTGAATAGAAGCAGGAGTGGACACTGACCTGAGTCCAGGATGCATGATGGCATAGCCCACAATGAAGTGCACCTTCTCCAGGTTTGACATGGGTCTGTCTGAGATAGGGCCATCAAACTCGAATGCCTCTTCACCAGTGTTCAGCTGGCTGCCCACCTAGAAGTCCACAGACAGCTGTTAGCACAGCTGTGACCACCGCTATTTGCCAAGGAGGAAACAGATGTATGGGATGGAAGCAATGGCCTAGAACTCTGTACCAATCAGACACTGAGCAGGGACAGACACAGCTCCTAGCTGCGCTCACTTGGCCAGTGATCTATGAGAACCACTGCAGTTATGGAGGAGATATCACTGGACCCTCATTCCCAGCTGCTTATCCTCTGTGGAGGCAGACAAGGGACCAAGGGGGTGTGAGCTCTCATGTGGTTAACCGTTTAGCCACCAGAGATAGAGTATTTGTCTTTGACATTCAGCCATCTTCTGGCTCAGTTTACAAAGTCAGTAGCACAGGTTGGGGCAGAGGATGGACCTTGTCCCAATGGCGTCATCACGAGAATTTACAGCCCAAATTAGAGCTTGGGATGAGACTGAGCTCGGGTTGAGGTCAACTCAGAGCTAGACAGCATCTCTGTCTGGGTAAAGTAGGCTTTGGGTATGGGATCTGAGTGTGAAACATTGGCTGGTTTCATGAAAGAAAGAAATCTAAGATCTGACCCCTGGAAGCCAGTCCAGTGTCTCGATGTCCACCTTTTAGAAGACAGAGTTGCCAGCTACACTGACTTTCAGAGTCCCTGCTGGAAAAGGCCCTTAGCCTACAACGTGATTTCCACCTTCTGTTCTGGCTATGCTCCTGCCTCACAAAGTGAGGCACTGTATTTTTCATCTTGGATCACTCAATGTGAAGAAAAACCATATAGTGAAGATGCTCAGATAGCTCAAGACAGGGACCACATACTGGGATGGATACACCATTCCATGATCTTGGGAGTGGACTCGGGTCAAGCCTACAGGTTATTCAAGCCAAAGTTGACAGTTTAGCGGCAACTTCACAAGAGATCCTGAATCAGAACCAGCCATCCAAGCCACTCCCAACTCTCAGAAAGAACTAGTCTGAGCTGTCTTAAGCAGCTGTGCTTCGGGGTAACTTGTTACACAGCAATTGCTACCTATCACACTCAGGCAGACCTTATTCTTCCAGAGGTCAGGAAGCTGGAGTGGCTGTGGCTTGTCCGTGCAATCAGAGCTACAGAGCGATATTAGGCTCCTCTGTAGTTGGTGGGCAAATGGATCCTCACAGCATGCCGGGTCTCAGTGGCCTGGTGTATGGAGCACTTGTGGATTTCTACAGTGGACCCCCAACTACTGTCATTGCTAAGTAGCTAATTCCTTTGGATTTTGGTTAGTTCATTGCATGAACCTGGGCCTTAAGGAGGACTTGACCAAAAGGTGTTGTGAATTGTTTTTAAATTGTGTGTATGTAAATATGTGTATAGTTGTTTCCGTTTGTGTGTGTGTGTGTGTGTGTGTGTGTGTGCAGGTATACTTGCACATGTATGTGGGTGTATATGGAGGTCAGAGGTCAATATCATGTATCTTTTTCAATCACTTCTTATATTGTTAAAATTTTTTATGTGTATTTATCCAAAGAGGTCAGAAGAGGATATTGGATCCCATGGAACAGGAATGGTTACAAATAGCCCATTGTGGGTGCTAAGGACCAAACTTGAGTCCTCCGGAAGAGTCACAAGCGCTCTTAACTGCTGAGCCATCGCTCCAGTCTCCTTCACTTTCCTTTTTGAGGCAGGGCCTCCCACCTGACCTAGAGAGCTCATTGCCTTGGCTAGGTTGTCTGGCCAGTAAGATCCAGGGAGTCTCCCTCTTGTCTTCAACTCCTTACTCTGCCAGTGCTTGGGCTACAGGCACATATTGGCACACTCGGCTTTTGACAAAGGCTCTTGTTTTTATTGTTGTAAATCATGTGTACCTGTGGATGGGCATGTGCTCATGAGTGAAGATGCCCACAGAGGACAGAGGCACTGGACACCCCCCACCCCAGCGGGACTTACAAGGTGTAATTTTGTGAGCTGCTTGATATGGGGTGCTGGGAATCAAACTCATGTTCTCCGGAAGTACGGGGACTTAACTGCTCAGCTATCTCTCTAGCACCAGTCACAACAGCTTACAAGAGTACTAGGGATCTTGAACTCAGGTTGTCACAATTGTGCCACAGCATGTTAGCAGATTAGCCATCTCTCTATCCCCCAAGGTCTATCAGAGGGCATGGTAGAACATGGATCAAGAATGTGTTCTTCGGGCTAGGGGGATACAGCTTAGCAGGCCTAACACACTCCAGGGTTGGGGTTCAATTCCAGGCACAGAAAGGAAGGAGACAGGCACTTGGTCTCTGAATTCAGCAGAGTGGGTTCAAGCCAGCTCCCACTTCTATGTGTTCAGGGTGATGTGGAGGCAAAGCCATCTTACCCGGCTGCTTTGTCAGTTTAGATAAACAAAATAACTGATGCTTTATAGGATTGTTTACCTGGGGACTAAATGAAGAAAGAATAGTGGGCTGTCTAGTGGGCTTTCTGTCATTCAGTAGTGGCCTCTGTTCTTTTGTTCTGGTGCGTGCGTGCATGCGCTTGTGCGTTTGTGTGTGGGTGTATGCATGGCATGGCACACGTGTGGATGTCAAAGGACAGCCTCAGGAGTCAGTCCCCACCTTCTGCCTTCTTTGTGACAGGGCTTCATCACCACTGCACACACCAGGTTAGCTGCTTCTGGGAATTCTTCTGACTGCCTCCCATTATCTTGGAGACATGCTAGGCTTTAGCTGCACACGGTACTGCCTGGCTTGGCTTGGGGGCATTTGATGAAGCTTATGTGGAAAATGTTCTTCTCCCCTGAGTCCATCTCCCAGCCTTACTTGTCTTCCCTCTCCTCATCTCTTTCTCTGGCCTCCAGCTTTTTACAGAGCCAATCCTAACCCTTGAAATCCTAACCCTTCTGCCTTCAGAACTCCTGTGCTGGAAGAGCAAGGTATGCCCCACCTTGTCTGGGTTGTGTGATGCTAGGGACCAACTCAGGGCTCTGCTCATTCTAGGCAAACACCTGCCAACTGAACTATAGCCTCTTTCTCAAAAATCTGTTTTTGTTTTTAATGTTAATTTGAATTTGGCTGGAGTCAAAGCCAACATTCAGAGTTCAGGAAACCAACTCCATTTGTGATTACAAAATCCCAACAGTCCTGGTGGCATTCCTTACTCATGAATCCCAAATGCAGTTTAAGTCTTGGGCAATGGGTTCAGTGGATGGTACTTCCACTCAGCTTCCTAGGTCCTTCTCTAGTGGACACCTCTCTGCTGCCCTTGCCACATACCTGTGCCGATCTGTTGTGCTGTGGACCCTGAGTGACACTGTCCTTGCCCAGCTTGTCATGGATCTGCTGCGTCACTGAGCTGCCGGTCAGGCTGCTCCTGCCGTAGACCACTGGCTCTGGAAGGTCACCCATGAACCTCAGGATGATGATCCAAATAGCCAGAGCTGCCTGGGGAATGAGACAGATGGGCTGGTTGGTTCTGGCTCTGGAACCCACGGTGATCTGGGGTCTTTGCTTATTTTCTCTGAACAATGGGTGGGGGAGCAGGTTGGGCCACATAGAAACTAGGGAAAAACTGGTACCGAATGATCAGTGTCATTTTCATGGTAGAGGAGTGGGTATCGAAGGGGCTTCTGGATGTGGGTGTGGCTGGCTGATTTCTGGAAGTAAGTTACAGCAAACTTGGGGAAGGTATACTCAGCCAGGCCGTCCACATCCTCTTCTGGGAGCTCTGTCATGGGCACTGTATCCAGATCAACCTCATGCAGTTTCTGAGTCTTTACTTCCAGATCCTGGGAGGGCGAAACAGGGAGGACATGGGCCAACCTTACAGTCAATGGAGTGCACATCACTAGTCCCAGTTAGCCCAAGAAGGGTCTTCCCAACCATGCTTGCACTGTCTTACCTCAAAGCGTGTTGGGGCTGGACCCTCCTGACCTCCAATCATGGCTGGGAGGAAACCAAACACTTTCTCCACCATCGCTGTGTCAGTGACAGTGTCATAGATGGACTTACGCTTCCTCTCATGGACTGCACTTTGACCATTTGGCTCCTTAGCCAGAATGACCTGAGGTCCCTGTACACACCCCATAGAGAGAAGGTTACTTAGAGGAATTGTCTAGATCAGGTTGGTCTGGGGGCATGTTTGTTATCTTGGTTGCATTAATTGAGGTGGAAAGACCACACACCACGGATGGCACCATTCTACGGGCAGCTGATCCTGGATGATATGTGTGAAGGAAGAAGCTGAGCGTTAGCGTGCACTCGTGTACTCGCATGCACGTGCACGCACACACGTGTGCACACACACATTAACTTTCATGGGTTTCTGCTCTTGGCTGGTTGTAAGATGGCTAACTGCTGCAACTTGCTGCAACCTTGACTTTCCTAAATGAATCCTTTTTCCTTTAAATTGTTTTTGTCAGGATATCTTATCATAGCAATAGGAACTATGGCAAGTACTTTATGGGGGTGTTCGAATGAAAGTAGCCCCCATAGGACTATAGGGAGTGGCACTATTAGGAGGTGGAGCCTTGTTGGAGTAGATGTGGCTTGTTGGAGGAAGTGTGTCACTGGGGGGTGGGCTTTGAGGTTTCAGATGCTGAAGCCAGGCCCAGTATCACTCTTTCTTCCTACTGCCTGTCAATCCAGATATAGAACTCTCAGTTACCTCTCCTGTACTATGTCTGCTTTGTGCCACCCTGCTTCCCACCATGAGGATAATGGACTAAATCTCCGAAGTGTAAGCCAGCCCCAATTAAACATTTTCCTTTATAAGAGTTGCCATGGTCATTGTGTTTCTTCACAACAATAGAAACCTTAACTAAGACATTTACCAACTGAGCTATCTTCCCTGACATTTTGTACAATCTAAATTATAGCTCCAGAAACATCTCCTTCATGGATTCTTGCTGCATTTCTAATAACTTTCTAGTAGATTTAAACATCTTTGTTTGGGAACGTTGGATAGTCTAAAGAACCTTTTCATAAGTATTCTTAATAGATGTTCATCAATTTCCTTCTTGGTCCCAGCCAACTCTACCCCCTTTTCATACCAAGTGACTACTTACAATGCTTTTCTGTTGCCGGTAGCTCCTCCGGGCAACCATGCCTCTGGCATGTGCTTGAATGATCACCACTGCCCTCCTCTTGGTCTGGACTTGCTGTCGAACCAGGTAGCCCCTGCAGCGGGCTTGCAGCTGCACTATCTTCTGTCGCATGGTCTGGAACTGTCTCATCAGCAGGTGGCTCCGGGCAATGGCCTGCAGGCGTTCAAAACCCACTAGGATCTATAAAAACAGGAAGTAGTTAGATTTATGGCAAGACCACGTTCCTGAAAAAGCAGAGAATGTTCTCCTTGGATGACCTTCAGTGTGGCTTTGTCACCTGTTTTTTGGTACAGATATAGAATCACCTTGGAGACAAACATCTGGACTTATCCATGATGAATTCTAACATAAGGTTAACTGAGCTAAGTAGATCTACCCTAAATGTGGACAGCACCATCTCATGGGTTGGGTTTCTGGACTGTATAAAATGGAGATGTCTAGCTGAGCATGGAAACTCATTGCTCTCTGCTTCCTGACAGTGGATGCAGTGTGACCAGCAAGTCTGGTATTCCTGCTGCTATGACGATACTAGACTCGACTCTTGAACTGTGAGCCAGCATAAGCCTGTTTCCCTTTAAGTTGCTTTTGTCAGGTATTGTCTTGCAGCAAAAAGAAAAAGTAACTAATGCGATGTAAGTAGTGGACTGACACGGGCTTCACAGCCGCCAGCCATGCTTACTGTACTGCTGGACAATGAACCTCTATGTGGCTCCCACTTGGGTGGGGATGCTTTAAAACAGGAGAGAAATGGATGAACACCCAATCTATACCATGCCACAAAAGTTCCTGGGTCTCCAGGATGAGCCTGTTGACTGATTGAAGACCAACTCAGTGGGCAAGCCTAAAGCTCTCAAAGTCACACAGACCCATAGATGCCAGATGTACCGCTCCTGAGCAAGTCTATTTAAGGTCTCTATGCTTCATTTCCTTTACTTATAGAATGAATACTATTAAATAAAACAATACAAACATTACAACAGACCTTCGGGTGATCCCTCTATACTTGTGAACTACCACCTAGAACTTTGTGAGCATGGAGTGCTGAAAGTCAGGGCCAGTTGTTGATGGGACCCTCTTATGCTACAGCTACAGTCATAGTCATTATGAGAGTGAGTAAGGGGTCAAGCAAAGCCCGAGAGAGAACAGTGATGGCTGCTCTGACTCGCATGGAGCAGAGCCACTCTCTGGGGCCTGTGAGGATAGAACAAAGAGGAGGAAATGTTGTAACACAGGTCCATCCATTTGGTTATCATCATCCCAGTCCAGTTCTGGGGGATGTCCAAAATTCTGGAGGGGAACACTTCGACACCCCAAACACAAGGCTGGAGGGATGCTAAGGAAAGAGTAGGTGGAGGGGGTTGTCGCTTAAGTAAGGTCTGTATTCTATATCAATCATGTATTCTATATCAATCATGTATTCTATATCAATCATGTATTCTATATCAATCAGCAACGGAACTCTTCCCGCCTGGGAGCGCTAATTCAGGGAAACAGTCGTGACTGTGTCTTTCATGGGTCAGTTTTCTGCTGCCCCTGAAGTCCATCCTCCCAAGCTCTCTCTCTCACCAGCTTGAAATTCTTTCTTTGGCTATGGCCTCGCCACACTGCCTGGAGGGTCACAGCTGCCCGTCTCTGCCTCAGGAACTCCTTCCTAGAGGGGAATGCAGATTAGAGGCATTTAATAACTCTTCTAGACCCTGCAAAGTGTTTAGGAGCCAAGGGATCTATTTAGAACAAAAGTAGGTGATAAAATATTAACGAGGAAGGAATCTGGACAACACAGGCTCAGAAGCCTTTGCAGACAGATGACAGATGTACACGCAGGTTAGAGTCATAAGACCTGCCATTAGCAACCTAAATCTCTAGGCTAAGGATGTAGCTTGGTGGTAGAGCATTTGTCTAGTATAAAGTTTAAAGTTCAGTCCTCAGCATCACAAACAACTCCCCTGAGACAATTAACAAAAACAAAAGAAGTTAAAGCAAAAGAAAAACTCCCCACATTTTTGAATGATGATAATCCAGTTTTTAAAAACAATCAAGAAATCTTTCCTTGTCCCTTTATAGTCTTCCAAGGTCTAGGAAGGAACAAAACCAGTTGACGTCTTTTCATTTCTTTCTTTTTTTGTTTTTTTCCTGTTTTCACGTGTGTGTGTGTGTGAGTGTGTGTGTGCGCATGTGCACGCGCATGAGCGCTTTGTACATGTGCGTCTGCATATGTGTAGGCACATACACTTATGTGCTTTTGTGCATACATATGTGGAGGCCCGAGGTTGATATAAAACATTATCCTCAAACAATCTTCTACCTTTCCATTCTTTGAGTCTTTCAGCCAAACCTAGAGCTTGTTGATCTGACGACTTTCATAGCCAATTCCTCTGAAGATCCTATCTCCACCTTCTAAAGCTGAAATTATAGGCAGGATGGCACACCGGTGCATCTGATGTTTATATTGTGTCTGAGTTAGCTTTAACTGTCAATGTGGCACATCCTAGTCATCTGAGCAGGGAGTCTCAATTTCTTGCCAGCCCCTCAGCCCCAGGTTGAAAGTATGACTCTAGAGAGTCAGAGACCTCTCTGATGAGCTTGGCCCACAAGGATCTTTAATTTCATACTCAGTTGTGTCTTCTTACCACTTTTAATACTTTCCTGGACGAATTTCTAAGGTTTAGAATAGTATGCCTTAGTCATATTAAAATTATACAGAGAATTTCAATATTGAGTATTCCTGGGTCCCATATAAAACATTTGTATTAGAACATTTGCTCTCTCTCTCTCTCTCTCTCTCTCTCTCATGCACACACACACACACACACACAATGAGAAAGTGAGAGAGGTACAGAGAGACAGAAACAAACAGAGAAAAGAATAAGTCAGTTATTAACAACAAAAGCAAATTGTATAGATCTGTGTTCACAGGGTCTATAGCAGTGGTTCTCAACCTCCCGAACACTGTGACCCTTAATACAGTTCCTTGTCTTTGAGTGACCCCCAAACATAACGTTACTTTCATTGCTACTTCACAACTGTTATTTTGCTGCTGTTGTGGATTGTAACGTAAATATCTATGTTTTCTGATGGTCTCAGGGGACCTCAATGAAAGGGTCATTCCAACCCTAAAGGGATCACGACCCCGAGGTTGAGTACCACTATTCCATAGCTACTGATTCAACTACCACAAACCAGAACTATTTGGAAAAGACTGCATCTGCACTGAACCTGCACAGATTTATTGTTACCAAATTATTCCTCAAATAATACATTCCAATATTTGCATTGTTATTTGCCTGATGTTGGCATTGCATTATCTAGAGTTGGGCTAATTTATACAGGAGGAAATGTGTAGGTTATATGTGCCAATAGTGTACCATCTAAAACCTTAACGGGGGCTAGTGAGACCGTTCAGCAGTTAAGAGCACTTGCTGCACTTTCAGAGGACCTGAGTTCAGTTCCCAGCACCCAGATGGTGGCTCACAATCATCTGTAACCCTAGTTCCAGGGGACCTGATGCCATCCACTGACCTCCACATGTACTAGATATGCACATGGTGCATACACATACATGTAGACAAAACACTTACATACATAAAAACATAAAATAAAATCTAATAAAAACTTTAGAGACAGGGTTTTGTTCAGACTGGCCTTGAACTCATGATCCTCCTGCCTCTGCCTTCTGAGTGCTGGTATTATAGTGCTGGTGTATCGTCATGTACCACCATGCCTGGCAATGCCATTTTATATAAAGAACTTACACCTCTTGGGTTTTGATATACCTGAGAACCTGGAACTAACCTTCCAAGTGATCTAATAGGTAGCCAAGGTAACAAGCAAAGCACCACAAAGCAAAGCTAAGCTGTCTCCTTCCAGTGTTCACCTCACCTGACCTAGCTACCTACCCAGGGCACATTCAGCAAAATCTAGGAGATTCTGGTTGTTGTGATAGGGGAGTGGGCAAGAATTCTACTTATGTCTAGTACATGAAATTTTGGTAAGTATCCTATGCACCATACTGTCTCCATGACACAAAAGAGTTGCCCAAGGGACTGGGAGTGTGGTTCAGTGATGGAGTCCATGCTTAGTATGTATGAAAACTTGAGATCAGTCTCAAGCATCAAAACTAACTAGGCAAGCAAGATAACTCAGCAGGTAAAAGTGCTTCTTGTGGTACCTGATGGCTTTAGTTTGAGCCCTAAGACCCACATAGTGGAAGGAGAGGTGCATTGTGGGGGCACCTGGGGAAGAAGCCTTTCACTAGTCTCCAGGGTAAGGCCATTCCTTCTGTGAGGGTTCATACTGATTGTTGACCTGCTAGGATCTAGAGTCCCTAAGAGACAAAGCTCTAGAAGAGAGTTGCATGAATCAAAGTGGAATGCCTCAACCTCAATGCCTTGCAGGCAGCATCATCCCATGGGTTGGGGTGCTAGATTGTATAAGGGAGCGAAAGTGGCCAGAGTACCAACATGCACCTCACTCTGCTCTTGGCCGAGGATGTAGTGTGACCATGCTTCAAGTTCTTGCTACCATGCCTTCCTGTCCATGAAGGATTAGACCACCAAACAGTGAGGCAAATGAACTTTTCCTTTGGCCTACACCTACACACACACACACACACACACACACACACACACACACCTCTGTAACTGAAAATGAACCCTCAGTGGATGGGGACTGAGCAGCAGAATGGAGAGATCAGAGGATGAATCAGTAAGATTGAAGACAGAACAAAATAATTTTTTAATCTGCAGGATGGAGAAGAAATAAACTGAAGAAAGTGAGCAGCGACCCAGTGACCAGAGGGGCTATGACTCAGGAACTAAGACTAGTGTCTTCAAAGACCCAAAAGCAAGAAGGAAGATATCACTTTACTGACAGACATGGCTCCATCAGCAAAGTGCTTGTCTTGCAAACATGAGGACCTGTACCCCAGTGTATGTGTGTATGTGTATGTGTGTGTGTTGTATGTAATGTGTGTGCATTTGTATGTGCATGTGTGTATATGTATATAGGCATGTGTGTGGTGTTTATGTGTGTGTGTGTGTGTGTGGTATGTGTATGTAGTGTGTGTGTATATGTGTGAGGTATGGATGTGTAACTGTGTATATGTACGTGTGTATATGTGTATGTATGTGCATGTGGTGTGTATATGTGGTGTGTGTGTGTGTGTGTGTGTGGTATGGATGTGTGTGTGCATATGTATATGTGTGCTGTTTATGTTTGTATGTGTGTGTATGTATGTTGTGGTGTATTGTATATTGACACATGTAAAGATGAGATTGAGATTGACATCATTTGCTAATAGGATGATTTTCCAATAATATATTAGAATTATCAACATAGGCTGAATGTCTCCACTGAGGAAATCTTGTCCCTCAGTTTCTCTCGGAGGCCAGCCTTAGGGACACCATGAACTGACTGACAGCATCTAGGCACTTGCCTGCACTCCAAGTTAAGTGTGTGAGATGCACATAGGCTATTCAGTGAATCTGGAGTCTCCAAATAGCTGTGTGGCACTTAGCCTCAGACCAATCCAAACTTGAGGATGACTTATGGGGGCAAGCACCTGTATTTGTATCCCCGAAGGACTCTCTGGATGCAGATGGCTGCTCCGTCCAGGGCCTGGCTTCTCTGGATCTCTAGTATAGAATCCTGATGGTCCTGAGGATGGGTGATATCATTGTGTTACTGTCCCTCCCTGACCCCCACTGCCCCTGCTTGGCAGCAGATCTTGGTCTCCAAACGGCAGGCTGTCCCAGACTCTCCTATGAGAACTAGCAAAGAAGGAAGCCGGATATGGTTCTGAATGAAGCAACTACACCTCACCCTAATGCCAACTTAGTCTGGCTTCTTCTTTTGCTCTTTCAATCTGTCAGTCTTCATTTCCCAAAGTCATTGTCTTCACCCATAGGTGTGTCTCTCCTGCCTCTTATTCCCCTAGTTCTCTGAGGCCTGAGACATGAAACACATGGCTGTCATCATCCTAGCCCTGGGAAAGCAGGACAGAGAACTGTGGCACCACGGCTGGTGGGGAGGAGAGGTTGGGGACTCAACTGTGCTCCTTTCCTTCTTCTCCCTCCCCCTCCCTCTATCTCTCATCAGGAAGACTGAGTCTCTTATGTGCCCTGGTGAGCTTGGGGCATAGAGCTGGACCAGACCTTGAGCATGGCTTCAAGGAACCAGGAATGTAGGGCTGAACCTTCTCTTTCCATCCCTTTCCCATCACCAACTCCACCCTGTGTTCCTCTGTGTAGCCTTTTGTGGCTACTCCATCTCTCCCTTGGGGAATTCTCTCTGTTACCCTGTCTCTCTGTTTACCTCCTTCCTGTCTAGATCCCAGATGGCCACGATGAGGCAAGCCAGTGCATGAGTCTATAGCTAGAGGAACCCACAGCCCAGCTGGGGACTAGAGTAGGCATGGCTGGCTGGGGTTCTTTCCTGTCTCTCATGCTGTTCCGAGGAAGCCAGCGGCAGCCAGTGCTTCTCAGCATCTCACCTTCAGGAAGATTTTGGTCTTTCCAACTTTCCAATCTTTGTCTGTCTCCAGGCACAGGTCAGCGATGCGCACGGTCATCGGGCGGTGCTTGTTTTGAAACTGTTGAGAAAACCAGGGATGGCGAAGGATTCTGGAGAGGGGTGGGGAGCCTTCTCCAGGGCTGCTCAAGCAGGGGTCCCCTTGCATACAGGCCACCCAACAAGGACTGTCTGTCTACATGCAGGCGCTTGCCTCCTCTCTAGGCTAAGTGGATGAGGGATTACATAAGACACTTGGCGGGCCTGGAGTCTCCATGTAGCTAGGGAGCACTTAGCCTCAAACCAACCCAAACTTTAGGATGGCTGCAGGATGCAGAAAGATGGCAGAACATCCTATCCCATAGAGCTTACTAGCCACACCTCAGATCCTGGACATGGTGGTCCCAGGAGAGCAGAGTAAACCCACAGACATCTAAAAGGAACACACAGCCACCTTGCCTACACAGACAAAATGGAGTAGGAAGACAAAAGGAAGAACAGACAGGGAGCATGTGGAAGCTGGGTATCCAGGCAGGGGAGGGTCCCACAAGTCAGGAAGGAGAAGAAGATTCAACGGGAGGCACAATGTTCTATCAGCCTCTAGATACCCAACCTGCATACGCTCAGGGCTGGGCAGCAGCATGTAGAACCTCTGTGAGAACTCCTCAAATGTGTAGCGGATGGGAAAACCTGACTTGCGGATGTGCACGGTCTCCATCATGCCGGAATAACGCAGCTGCTGAATGCACAGCTCCCGGTCAAACAGCTGTGGGTAGAGAAGACAGGGCTGAGAAGCCTAGGACCCCACCATTCAAAAACACTCACTGTTGCTGCTGCCAGGGGAGCTCAGTTTGCCTATCCAGCCATCCCCCAAAAACCAGAGGAACCTAACAAATGCTTGGATGAACTACAATGACTGTTTTTATTAGGTGTGTGCCCAGAACTTGATATACAGCTGAGCATGACATTCTGCCTTTACCTCTTATGTGCTGGAATTACAAGCATATAACACTGTACCCAGATTTCAAATGACTTTTAGAAGACAGCAGTGGGAGTGGCTGAAAGTGTCTCCAAGGACACAAGAGGCAATAGACAGGAACTGGAACTCAGGCCAATTGAATTGGTCCATACATATAACACTTGGGAGGCAGAAGCAGGATATGAGGCTAGCCTTGGATATAGTGAGGTGAGATGAGAGAGAGAGAGAGAGAGGTACAGAGACAGAGACAGAGAGATATTGTGAGACTTATAAGAATACTATGCTTTTATCATTTTTAAGACATGTATAGTACCAGGAATAGGAAAGACATTTGCAAGCTGGAGAGAGATCTCAGTGCAAACATGAGGACCTAGGTTTGAGCTCCAGAATCCAAGTAAAAAAAAAAAGCAGGGCATGGTGGTGTATGTCTAGAATCCCAGTTCTGGAGAGTTAGCAGCAGATGACTCTCTGGGGCTCACAAGCCAGCTAACCTAGCCACGAAGAAACCCTGTCTCACAAATAAGGTGGTTGATGCCTGTACTGGTTTAGTTTCGTGTCAATTTGTCACAAGCTAGAACCATTGGGAAAAAGGAACCTGAGTTAAGAAATGCCTCTACCAGACTGGTCTGTGGTGCATTTTCTAAATTGGTGATTACTGTGGGAGGGCCTGACCCACTGTGAGTGGAGTCACCCTTGGGCTGGGTGTATAAGAAAGCAGGTTGGAGCTAGAGAGAAAGCACAGAAGTTAAGAACACTGGTTGCTCTTCCGGAGGACCTGGGTTCGATTCCCAGCACCCACATGGCAGCTCACAACTGTTTTTAACTCCAGTCCCAGGGACCTGACACCCTCACACAGACATATGTGGAGGCAAAACACCAATGCACATAAAATAAAAATAGATTATTAAAAGAAGAAAAAGAAAGAAAGAAGGTTGAGGAAGCCATGAGGAGCAAGCTAATAAGCCACACCCTCCATGGCCTCTGCATCAGCTCCTGCTGCCAGGTTCTTGCTCTGACTTCTTAGAGTGTTGGACTCTACGATGGAACCATAAACCAAAATAAATTCTTTTCTCAGCTGGTGGTGGCGCACACCTTTAATCTTAGCACTCAGGGAGCAGAGGCAGGAGGATCTCTGTGAGTTTGAAGTCAACCTGGTCTACAGAGCAAGTTTCAGGACAGCCATGGCTACACAAAGAAACCTTGTCTCAAACAAAGCAAAACACACAAAGAAAACAATAACAACAACAAGAAACCCTTTTCTCCAAATTGCTTTTAGTCGTAGTGTTTTATCCCACAAAGAGAAGCCCTAACTAAGACAGTGCCTGATGAACAACATCAGAAGTTGTCCTCTGGCACACACACACACACACACACACACACACACACACACACAAATAGAAAAAGTCATTTGCATACATCCACCCTTAGCCATGCAAAGTCTTTAAGTGGGCTTTACTTATACCAGCCCGGATGTTGCCCCAATAAAGCCAGCAACACAACACTACTCCTCCATAGTGGATCTACTTAGAGCATAGACTCTTGAGGTTCTTCGTGTCCTCTCTTCCTCTGCATAAACATAAACAGCTGGACGGTGGGAGAGGGAGGGAGCTAAGGTCAGAGGCTAGTGTGACTGACAGGATTTGGGCACGGTGCTTAGCTTCCCTTCTGTCTCCAAGACTCCAGAGGGTGCCTTCACCTGAAGTACTAGGGGAGATGACACCCTTTAAATAGACAAGCCCATGGACAGGTTGGTAAGGATCACTGTGGTTAACCCTGGGTGAATGCCAGCTGTTATTGACTGAGCATGTCCTGAGAGCCTGTGGTTTCTTATTTAATCTCCACAACAATGTACATGATTGGAGGGATTGGCTCTGGTTGAAAGATGAGATATTGCTTGGTGGTGGTAGCACAAGCCTTTAGTCCCAGCCACTTAGGCAGAGGCAGGTGGATCTCTGTGAGTATGAGGCCAGCCTGGTTTACAGAGTAAGTTCTAAAATAGCCAGGACTGTTATACAGAGAAATCCTGTCTCAAAAACGAAAGAAAGAAAGAAAGAAAGAAAGAAAGAAAGAAAGAAAGAAAGAAAGAAAGAGAGAGAGACAGAGAGAGAGACACAGAGAGAGAGAGAGAGAGAGAGAGAGAAACCTGAAGGGCAAGGCCATATTTGTGGGTGGCTGAGCTCTCTGGTCCTCAACCCAGGCTTCTCCACTACAATTCACAGCAGGAAACTGCAGTCACTGAGATGACTTCTGGTCAGAAACACTCACAGGATGTGAGCCTCAGACCAGAGAAGGCACTGTGGCCACCTGCAGGAATTCTAAGCAAGACAGTTTTCCCAGCATGAGGAAGACGAGTTGTCCAGCTGCTGTCTATAGTAGCTGTCTACTGGCTTTCATAAAATAGCTTCAACACATAGAATTGCATCCTATTTCAAATATACCCACATATGGCTCACAGCTGTCCGTAACTCCAGTTCGGTTTCACTTCTGGTTTTGATGGGCATCAAGCATTCATGTGGTGAATGCATACATGCATGCAGGCAAAACATCCATACACATAAAATAAAATAATTTAAAAACTATGAAAGTTGGAGAGCAATAAAGGAAAATATACAATATCAAACTCTACCATCTGCGTGCGTATATGTGACACCCCCACACTTAGCCACACATGCATATATACACTAACATGCATACACCAATATTTTCCTAGTCCCTATGACATGGTTTCTAGTCGTTTTGTCTTTGCAAATCATATTGGAAAGCCCGTGTGCTTCTGGCTTTTGGGGGGAGGTGGATTCTATAGATCAGGGTATCACAGGCTTCCTTTTGTCCCACCACACGTGGAGAAAGCTCCTGCAGGTCTGGCTCTTCAGTACCAATGCTTGAAATAGCTGATGCCTTTTGCTAAGTGTGGCTTTTACGTGGAAGATGTGCCATACCATTTGCTCCTTAACTTGTTTTCTGAGAAACACAGTGTCTCTTGTGTCAAAAGGTGAGCTGAATCAGGACCACTGGGGTTTAAGAAAAGGTCATCTTTTAAACCCCTATGTAAGTTTCTAGTTTCTAGTTGTCAAATGTAAGTTTTGATTCTCCTGAGCTTTGCCCTTCCAAATGTCACCTTTGGCCCAAACTGCACTGCTCCATACAGATGAGCCCATTGTGTGAGGAAAGGAGGCCAAAGTCTGACCAACAAGAGCACAGCGTGGGATCCTAAAGCCCCAGTGGACTCCTGCCATGTGTGCTCACTTGCCAGAGCTTGTCACTGCAGACCGCCCTTCTACAGATTCTTCGGGTTGTGTGGGCAGCTTCGTTTCTAACATCCTACAGATAAGAGTAAGCCTGACTTTATGGAGGAGCCCTGGACCTGGGTAAGCACACACAGCTGACAATGGACTAAGGAGCTGAATGTATCAGTGTGAGGTGAGTGTGCAGGTACCGAGCTGCAGCCAATTCACACCAGTGTCTGTAAAGTGGGGACAAGTGACAGCTATAATGCTGGCCATGCCCTAGGCGTCAACTCTAGGGGTCAAACTCAGCCCGTTGGAACGCTCCCCTATCCTGGCGCACCCCCAGTCTCTCCTAGTTACCAGCGGCTTCTTGTACTCATTGGGTTTGATGCAGCGGACAAAGTAGGGCTGGCAGTTGGTCAGGATTCTCATCAGCTGCTCCAGAGACTGCTTGAACTGGCTCGCAAGGGTGACGGGGCGCTTGGTGGAGTCTGATGTCTGCAAAGAAGCAGCAAGGGGGCATAAGGGCTGGGGAGCTGTGGCTGCAGCACTGTGGCCCATGCCACAGTGAGGGCTGCTACTCAGGCCGCATGTGCACACTTCCTCCTTATCCTTCCCCATCCCTTCTTCCTTCTTTCTCTTCCTTTTCCACTTCCTTCTCCCCCTCCCTTCCCTCCTGTTCATTCCTTCCCTCTGTCTTCCTCTTCTCTATCCCCCCCCCTTTTTCTACTCTCTTCTCTTCCTCCTTCCTTCTATATTTCTCACAAGCTACACGCTGGGGATGCTGCATGCTACGGACTCCTGGTGAGTAAAGGGTCTCCTTGGTTATATCTGTCTGGCCCTGTGCCTGGGAGTGAGGGTGGCAGGTAAGTAGCTCACCTTGAAGAGCAGACTTCCTGCCTTCCCCTGGAGGATGGTACCACGCCCCAGCTTTGTCTGTGATGAGTCCAGGTTAAATATTTCCTTCAGGAACTTGTTTTTTGAGGAGTGAATCAGGATGAGGATGTCTGTGCTCAGCACATCTCGATTCTTCTCCAGAAAGCCTGTGGAGACATCAGGGCTACCCTTCAGGCCAGTTCAGCCATGCATGGAAATCACTTTATTAACTGAGCTACCACTGGGCCTGCCTGAGAGAGAGCCTTTAATGATTAACATAAAGTGTAGTCCTGAGGGTGGGCCTTGACCCAGTATGGCTGGTGTCATTAAAAGAAGATATTAGTACATAGACCCCCAAGAGAGGACTATGTGAAGTCACAAGGACAGATGGCTACCTATGAGCCATGAGCACATGAGGTCACGGGTACATCCAAGTATCCCAAATGAAAACAAGACCCTTTAGCATTTTTGTTTGTTGCTTTATGGTTGTTGGGTTTTGTTTGTTTGTTTTTTGTTTTGTTTTTTGAGACCAGGTCCTGTATAGCTCCCGAATTGCTTTGTAGCTGAGGATGATCTTGAATATCTAATTCCCCTGCTTCCACCTCCTGACTGCTAGGATTACAGGCATATATCACTGTGCCTAGTTTACTAGTGCTGAGGATCAAATGACAGGGCTTCATGCATGTGATGCAAACATTCTGAGCTAAACACATAAGCCTGCTTCTAAAAATGTGCACGCGTGCATGCGTGTGTGCGTGCGTGCGCACTCATGTGTGAGATTGTAGACATGAGCGTGCCATGGTGCCTGTGTGGAGGTCAGAGGACAGCCCTTCTGTTTTGTTTCAGGCTGGATCTTTTGTTATTCAGCACGGTGTAGGCCAGGCTAGTTGGACCTTGAACATCCAATGATTCCCCTGTCTATCTCCATTTCACCACAGCGGTGCTGAGACTGTGGATGTAAGTAAGATGTGTCTGGTTTCCATGGATTCTGGCTTTTTGTTTGTATGTTTTTTAAGATTTATTTATTTTATGCATGAGTACATTGAAGCTGTCTTCAGACACACCAGAAGAGGGCATCAGATCCCATTACAGATAGTTGTGAACCACCATGTGGTTGCTGGGAATTGAACTCATGACCTCTGGAAGAGCAGTAGTGCTCTTAACCACTGAGCCATCTCTCCAGCCCTTCCATGGATTCTGGGTATTCTAAATTAGATCCTCATGCTCGGAGAAAGAAGTTTCCTGAATCTTAGCATCCTTATAGGTTTCATGTCACTTACAGAAGCAAGCAAGAACACAAAGAAACAAAGAAAACCTCACTCTTGAACACACAGGGGTGTTAGGGATGGGTTCAGTGTCCTCTTCGGGTCCTGGGACTAGGTTACAAATATTGGCTATTAAATTGACTACACCTGGAATCAACTAACATTTAAGCAGCTAGCCATGCCTGTGGGAAATTTTGCTTAAGGATCATTTAAAGTGGGAAGAGCCACCCTATGCCAACCACACCTTCTGGTGGCAGCCTATATAAAAGGACATGGCAGAAGGAATCTTTTGCTCTTTGACTGCTTGTCCTTACTCTCTGTGGCAAGTTCATCAGTCCTGTTGCTGAGACAACTACTTTGCTGGTATTAGAATCTTATTCTTCAGGATTCCAACATAGACCAAAGACCAACTGAGACATCCAACCTCATGGACTGAATGACTACCAAATCCTGGCCTTCGTCTTGGGAAACAGGCATTGTTGGATGAGCTGAACCACAGTCTGTAAACTCCTCTGATAAATGTCCCTTTAATACAGTTAATTCTGTTCTTCTAGAGAAGCCTGGCTAATACAGGGACTCTCCCTTTCTCAAGAGCTTAAAGCCAGGATGTGGCAGGGACTGGGAAAGAGCTGCACCATCTTCTTAGGTTTCCGATAGAACTCTCCTACCTCTCTGCACCCTGAGTCCTCTAGGTAAGCTGCCAGCCTTTCGGCCCCTTTGTCACTCTAAGGAAAAGCATGTGAAGATTGTCCCTAGATTTGTTTCTCTACTTAAAGACTCCACACAGCTATGGATGATGCCTCCTTACCATGTTTTCCTGACCACAAGAGCACAGTGGCCACCATCTCATTCTTCTAAGCCAAACAGACTTAGACCTTTGTTTCTCTGCTCAAAACCATGTATATCCTGACTGCAATGTAAAGTTAGTTCATGGATCTAAAATCTAAGAGTAAAATCTAGACCTATGGTAAGAATATGTAGGAGAGGAGCTGGGGATGTGGCTCAGTTGATAGAGTGCTTGCCTAGCATGCATGATCCCTGGGTTCAATTCCCAGCACCATATGAATTGCGCATAGTGGCACAAATATCAGCCCTTGGGAGATGGAGGCAGGAGGATCAGGTGTTCAAGGCAGTAAAACAAAACAATGAGCAACAACAAAAGAGCATGTAGGAGAAAGCCAGGCAAAGGGACTCATGACTGTAATCCTAGCACTCAAATGCAGGGGTATTAGAGGGTAGCCTGAGCTACATAGCCTATTCCTTGGCAGGAACTACATAGGAAAACCCTGTCTCAAAACAAAAACAATGAAAAGGAAAACCTTCATGACACTAGACCTGACAGTGGACTCTAAGCTACAGCACAAGGATAGATAGAAACAAGGCTTCTTCAAAATAAAACCTTTGGCACAATTAAGAAAGTAAAATGAGCCAGGCAGTGGCCAGCCTGGTCTACAGAGTGAGTTCAGGAGTTCTGGGGCTACACAGAGAAACCCTGTGTCAAAAAAAAAAAGGAAGGAAGGAAGTGAAATGAAGCCAGGTATGGTGGCCCACACTCATGATGTATGGTGGCCCACACTCATGATGTGTGGTGGTCCACACTCATGATGTATGGTGGTCCACAAATGTGATGTGTGGTGGTCCACACGTGTGATGTGTGGTGGTCCACACTCATGATGTATGGTGGTCCACACGTGTAATGTATGGTGGTCCACACATGTGATGTGTGGTGGTCCACACGTGTGATGTGTGCTGGTCCACACGTGTGATGCCAGATATTTTGGAAGTGAAGGATGAACTATTCATCATGCCAGATCTAAAACTCTAGCAAATAACACAACAACAACAACAACAACAACAGGAAAACCAAGGACTTGGGACATGGCTCAATGGAAAAGAGCACTTGTACTGTGTGTCAGGACCTGAGCTCCATCCATAGTCACCAAAGCAAAAATGAAAAGATGGGCCCTCAGCATGAGACAAGTTTTCTGAACTATATATCTGATGAGGTACTTACAGTCAGAATATAGAAAGTGCTATTATAGGCCAAAGAGATGGCTAAGCAGGAAAAGACACTTGCTGCCAAGTCTGATGGCCCGGGTTCTATCCCCAGGCCCTACACTGTGGACTCCTCAAGTCAGCCTCTGATAACACAAGTTCAGGAGGATGTGGAAAGCTTGGCTGTCTCCTACACACCTATTAAGAGTATAAAATAACACAGCTACTTTGGAAAAGAGTTTGGTGGGTCCCCCAAAATTGCACACAACCTAGCTAGATATATGCTGAGCGAACTGAAATCCATGTCCACACAAAGAACCGCACTTGGATGGTCACAGCTTGTGTTATATAAAATAGCTGTGATGTAGAAACAATTCAAATATCCATCAATTGAAGAGAGAAAGAAAATATGGGCTGGTGACACAGAATAATCTTCTGCAATTAATAGAAACAAAGGGGGCTGGGGAGGTGACAGGAAAGAGCTTAGCGTGCAAGCAGAGGACTTGTGTTTGATCCTCAGCAACTTCAGTAACACAGACCAACCTCAAAAATCTGAGTATAGCCAGGCAGCGGAGGTGCACGCCTTTAATCCCAGCACTTGGGAGGCAGGGGCAAGTGGATTTCTGTAAGTTTGAGGAAAGCCTGGTCTACAGAGTGAGTTCCAGGACAACCAGAGCTACACAGAGAAACCCTGTCTCGAAAACAACAACAACAACAAAAACAAATAAAAAAGAACCAAAAGCCCAAAAAACAAAAACAAACAAACAAACCCCTTTGAGTAAGTGAAAGAAACCAGCTCCAGAGAGCATACGTGGCATGTGCAATGGTTAGTGTTTTATCATTTGACAGAATCGAGAATCACCAGGTAGACTGGCCAGCCTGTGGGGGATTATCTATGCTACATTAACTGAAGCAGAAAGACCCACCCACAGTGGGTGCCACATCCCCTGGTTGGGATCCTGGACTGTGTAAGCAGAGAAAGGAGGCTGAGCAGCAGTCTGCTTCATCCTCTATTCTCTGACAACTCCTTCTTATGGTATCCTCAGTTGGCTCCTGGTAGGTCACACTCAGAGCTGTGCTCACCTTCTGCCTGGTAGTACACATCGCCCGCAAAGTGTGCGATCCCAAATTGGGTGTCATGGATGCTCCTGGGGCTCAGGAAGGACTTGTTGTTGGCATGGATACTGTTCAGTTTCTGCAGCATAGTGACATCTGTTCCCTGGAAGAACCCAGATGCTCTATGGGTTTAGGCCCCAGAGTCAGGAGGAGGTCAGGAGGCCAACCCACAGGAGACAAAGCAAGCTGGGCTCAGGATGATTGATGACTCACTATTGATAGACAGCTAGCTCACACTGGCTGGTGACTTGTGATAATCAGGGCTCAGGAACAGAGACTAGGGACTACTTCTTCACCAACCCTCCCACTCTACCCACTGGAAAATTGCCCAGGTCCTTAGCAGTCTGGGAAGCCTTCCTGTAGGAGTTGTGCTGAGCCAGAAGGAAGGTCTGGTTAATCAGCCTTGTTAGGCAGAGGTTTTGACAACCTTGAACAAGTTATCAAGTTTACCCACTACGTCCAGCAACATGGAGTTGCTTGACCTCTGAGGAGAGACTCGGGAAGTGAGTTCTATTCAGAGGATGATAAAGACACATGCCTGTGGGAAGCGGCTCTCCTCATCTAGGAGAGAGATGATGCTCATGGGCTTGAGCGCCAGCATGTCTAAGATGGGCTTGTTGTCGGTGTAGTGGATGTAGTTCCAGGTGATGTTCTCAGACAGGTACTCCTCCTGCTCCATGGTGAACACGTGTTTCACGAAGAATTGCTGAAGGTGCTCATTGGCAAAGTTGATGCAGAGTTGCTCAAAGCTGTAGAATCAACAGCACCATCATCTCAGGGTACCACGGTATACCGTGCAGCTCCAGCAGGGAGCCCTGGAGTCAGGAGGCTTCTTTGCCCCCAGACATACGCCATGTGCACACAAAGCCTCATGTGTAGGTCCACCTCTAAGTACATGCTTCCTTTTGTTCTGACTCCAGGGGGCTTTGGGGTCCAGGCTCTGGTCCCAAAGGCTCTGGGACAGCACCGCCTCCTTCACCTCCCCACTGGCCACCTGTTGCCTTTGACTCTGCCCTGAATATCACCTGCCCAGATTTGGCCCTCTGCCTACCTCATTCCCTTCCCCTGCCTTTATCACAGTGGTGTCTGGTAGAATACCCAGCCTGCTTCTGATTGCCCCAGGGCACTGGATCTGAGATGCTCTGCCTGAGCTCACTCACTTCTCAACTCAAAGGCCAGAAATGGTCCGTAAAACCCTAGATGGGTCAATGCTACTGTTTCTGTTATCAACTGACCCCATGTGCTAAGTTGACCTAAATCAGGAACAGAGTCAGTGGCCCAAGGGGGTGAGTAATGCTAGGAAACAAGCCTGGCTCTTGTGTGTGGCTTTTAGTGACGTAGACTTCTTTGGGCATTGGGGTATTAGATGCACTCAGGCTGTATTTGCTGAAGGTCCAGACATGCTTGTAGACACCCCAGCATTATGAGTTGGGAATGTGAAGTCCTTGTTCCAAGCCCAATGGCCAGGGTAGTGTGAAGGAAGGAGACAGATACTCTCAAGCTTGGTCAGAATCACTGCTCATCTTCGTGTGTGTGTATGTGTGTGTGTGTGTGTGTGTACAAGCATGTGCATGCACACAAGTGTATACATAAGTATACTTGTGCCTGTGTGCATGTATGTGGAATCAACCTTAGATATTGGTCCTTGATGTCATCCAGTTTTGATTTTTGAGACTGTGTGTCTTTACCAATTCAGCTAGCCTAGCTAGCCACTGGGCCACAGGGATCTTCCTGTTTTTACCTCCCCAGTACCTGTGTGACAAGCATGTGCCACCATGCCCAGCTTTTCCCATGAGCTCTGAAGAGATAAGTTCAAGCCTGCATGGCAAGCCAGTTTCTGGCTGAGCTTTCATCTACCATCTTCAGAAATAATGTAATTGAGATTTTCATACCTATTGTTCTGGAAGTTTTCAAAGCCAAATATATCCAGGAGACCGATGGACCTCCGCACATTTTGGGGATCCTGGGCTTGGGGAGTGAAGATCGCAGCATTGATCTTCTTGACAATCCACAGGAAGAGGCGCCCATAGATGCCCTGGAGAGACACAGGGAGAAGCTTTGGTCTCTAAAGCAGAGGAAGAAGGCATTACCTCTCCAAGTTCACCCAGAAAGGCTGCATGCAGATTGGCAACACTGACCTCCTAAGGGATGTTACCACAAAAGCTGGGACTTGCCCATCCAACTGTGCTCTGCCCTGCTCTGTGGCTTTGTACCTTGACAAAGGCATCTCTCCGGTCTGTAGCCTGTGCGATGTTCAAGGGCCTGGAGACGAACTCTCCAAGGACAGGGATTGTGTGTTTGATCAAACAGTCTCGGAGAGCCTCGTGCTGCACCTGGGAAGAGAGTGGGCCTGTACCGCGCCTGTGCAGCAGAGCCTGGCTTGGGACTCACACCTGTTCCTAGTCCCTCTTGTGACCAAAGACAACTTAATGGTGAGAAATGCTTTGGACCATAACCAGGCCCATGAAGGTCACAGCCTTGGTATCAAGAGTGCCTTGTACAATGTTTATAAGACGGTCTGTTGGTAAATCTGAACATGCTGTTCTCCGGGCTTGGGAAACGGCTAGTGCAGGGAGAGCTCTGAGGTCAAACTTTGTTATGTCCTAACTGAAACCCTCCCTACCTCACTGGAGGCTGAAAACCAAAAGAAGCAAGGGAAAGTTGGAGGGGAGTGGGCCCTCCACACTGTGCAGAGAGGACAAAGCTGGCTCCAGCCAAAGTTTTGGCACCCCCACTGTAGTTTGAATGTATGTTCCTGAGTGGCTATGTTGATCATATGATCTCCAAATTTATGTATCAATGATGGTTGGAAGTGGGACTTTAGGACATGACTGGTTTTTGCTTTCTAGGACCTTCTATGCTGAGCCACAGACTAATTTGGACCAGAGACAGCATGGCTCATGTGGGTTGATACAAAATGGATATTCTGGTGAGTATGGGGTTTGGAGCCCAAGAGACTGTAGGGAGTGGGTGGGTTAAATGGGAAGATGCTGAGTATAGAGCCACTGAAAGCAGGAGAAGGTACAGAAAGAGGAAGAAGACACATGCGCTAAAGTGCCCTGGTCAAGTCAATTGTTTCAGTTCACCCTCTCCCCAACCTTGGTGCTTACCCTCAGGAGCCCACAGTATGCAGATAGGCTCAGAGCCTAGAAGAGTGTGGGAGACACGTGTGGAGAACTGGATGTGCTATGAGAACCAGGTTTTGGGCTCTGTCAGCCTAAGCCTTCAAGGTCTTAGCCACAAGAACCTGAACTAGCGAAGACAAGGATACAATACCTCTAGCAGCTTCATTGCCAAGGGGAAGGCTGGAGTTTCCATCACGTCAGAGGAATCCAGGTTCTCAAAGACTGCAGCTGGGGAGAGAAGCAGTAATCTTGAGAGAGACTACTTGTGATAGACAGAGGGCCCAGGAAGGTTGGGGTTCTTGACAGCCCTGTGTCTGCACCCTAACAAATACTGTGCTCAAGGGGAGTACAGCACTTATCCAGGGACCTTCTCTGGGAGAGCTAATCTCCCCACTGACCAGTAGTCAGTATCAACTTAGCTGAATCATTGAAACAGGGCCTGGACCCTGTGTCTGGCTAGGTCAGGACCCTGGAACTATGGGCTTAGTGGTGGGAAGACTGAGTTTAGATACTGAGCAGTCACTGCATTTGTGAGCCTCACTGGGCTCTGTTCTGAGGGAAGAGAGATTGCCAGCTTGCTTTGTCTCACTATGCTGTCTCTACTAGCAAAGACGTTTGTGTATTTATGTAGTCAGATGCTATATTAATGGAGCACCAGCTGTAAGCTGCAGTCTCCTGACTACATCTCTGCTTTCAGTTCTGCCTCTGTGAGCTACTGTCCACCTCAGAAAAGCTGTCTAACAGGGACAGAAGGCATTTTTGTCTTGGCTTTAAAATCTGTGAGAACTAAAAACAGAGCATAGTGGTAGAATGCTTGCCTGGTGTGCATAAGAATCTGGGTTCACTCCCAAGCATCTCACACACACACACACACACACACACACAGTTTCATGAAAACCATTTCTTTGCTTTTTCATTACCTTTTAAATTTCCTTTATTATGTCCCTATATGGCACTTAGGAGGTGTGTGTGTGTGTGTGTGTGTGTGTGTGTGTGTGCCTGTGCGTGCACATGTATGCAAACAGAGATCAGGTGGCTTCCTTGATCACTCTCTACCTTATATGTTGTATTTATGGGCATGCACATGTGTGTGTACATGCATGTGTGCCTGTAAGACACAGTGTACATGCATCAGTGTGTGGGTGTGGGTGAATTTACACATGCATGCATGTAAGTACGAAGGCCAGACATTGATGTTGAGTATCTTTCACTAAGAGCTCTAGGGGCTGCCTGTAATGGCCAACACCCTCCCTCCATCACTGGAGTTACAAACACACAAACTCCACTTTACTTTTTTGAGACCTCTCTTATTGACCCTAGGGTTCACTCAATGTGTCTTGGCTGACTGACTGGTGAGCCTCGGGAATCCCCTGTATCTGCCTCCTCAGCACTGGGATTAAGGTATACACTGCTGTACCTGGCCTTTTGTGTGGGTTTCAGAGATCCATATTCAATCCCTCAGGCTTGTGTGGCAAATATTTTACTGACTGAGCCATCTCTCCAGCCCTCAGGCCATGACTAAGTTCCAGGTTGGCATGGTCTCTCTGTCTGGTGATCTGAGCCTGGCACATCTTCCCACGACCAAGCTACGCTCAATTTTTTTTTCATTGTTCCTTTTGTTTCAGGCTACATGCTGGATTTGTGTTTTAATACCCATTACAAAAGGCCCCATCTACTGCGAGAATGAAGGCCATTCTCAGCAATCAGACTGTCAGACATTCCAGAAAATGTCGGCATCGCTCTGAAGGGACACACAGTCATTGTGAAGGGCCCCAGGGGAACTCTGCGGAGGGACGTCAATCACATCAATATAGAGCTGAGTCTTCATAGAAAGAAAAAGAAAAGGCTCTGTGTTGACAACTGGTGGGGTAACAGAAAGGACCTGGCCACTGTCAGAGCCATCTGCAGTCATATTCAGAACATGATCAAGGCTGTTACACTGGGCTTCCGTTACAAGATGAGGTCTGTGTATGCTCACTTCCCCATCAACGTCATTATTCAGGAAAATGGGTCTTTGGTTGAAATCCAAAATTTCTTGGGTTAAAAATACATCCATAGGGTTGGGATGAGGACAGGCGTTGCTTCTGTCTCTCAAGCCCTGAAGGATAAATTAATCCTTGAAGGAAATGATATTGAATTTGTTTCAAATTCAGTTGCTCTGATTCAGCAAGCCACAACAATTAAAAACAAGGATATCAGGAAGTTTTTGGATGGCATCTATGTGTCTAAGAAGGGAACCATGCAGCAGGCTGACGACAAGTGAGAACTCAGTTTCCTAGCTCCAGAAACAAGATCCTGGTCACAAGTACAATTTGGGCTCTTTGGGAACAATAAAAGACTTATATATTGAAAAAAAATTACAAAAATGATTACTGCTCTAGATTATCCATATTTTCCTCCAGAGAAGATTGTCAGTAATGGTCCAGTGTCTCAGGATGCCACTGACCAGGACCCTTTAATCTTCATGGCACTTTGATTTCTTACAAACTGGTTTTGGAGGTTCATGAGTGGGTTTGTATACTTTGGTTCACCCTGACCGTGAGTGGGTAAACCTCTGGAGTCCCAGACAACCATGGTATGACTGACCTGATTCTTTTCTAACAGTGGTTCTCAACCTTCCTAACGCTGCAACCCCTTAATATGGTTCCTCATGCTGTGCTGACTCTAAGAATAAAATTATTTCATTGCTACTTCATAACTGAAAATTTCCTAAAGTATTAAATTATAAATGTAAATATTTAATATGCAGATAGTCTTAGGAGACCCCTGCATTCAACTCTCAAAGAGGGGGTCACAACCTACAGTGTTTTAAAAATATCATGTTTGTTTGTGCGCGCACGCTCGCACATGTGGAGGCTGGAGGTTAATGTTGGAAGCCTTCCTTACCCATTCTTCACTTTATTTTTTTGAGACAGACTCTCTCACTGTAATGGGGCTCACTGTTCCAGCTAGACTGGCCTGTCAGTGAGGTCTAGGACCTTGCTGGCTCTGCCTATCTACCACTGGGGTTGCAGGCATCTCTGGTTTTTGTGTGGATCTTGGAGATCTAAACTCAGTTTCTTATGCTTGCATGGCAAGCACCTTACTGATAGCTGTCTCCACAGCCCATCACTGGCTCTTTACCTGCAGAGGCCCTGTGCTTTCATGTCTTACCCTCAAACCTCTGAGGACTGCAAAATCATAGCCACAGTTTTAGGATGTATTTTTCCAAAACTGGGTTGGATCACATGATCCTTTTGGCACAAGGACCCAGAGATTTCTCTCTCCTGCTGTCTCTGTCCCTCCATTCTCCCTCCTCAGGGATGTCACCAAGACAAACGTTACCCATGAACCCCACATTCCCCAGGTGGAGGATGGCTGCCAGCAGCTTGCTGATGTCCCAGTTCTCAGAGTCTGAGAACTGGAGGATCTTCATGGCCGAGCGAACATGTGCGTAGTCCTTGGCATCACTGAGCCCCTCATAGGATGTGCAGTTCCCCTGCAGGAACAGAACACTTCAGTTGAGAGAGCCACCACAGATCTCACCCTCCTCCATCCAGGAGCCAGCAAGGCCAAGATGGCTCAAGAACTTAGTTAAAGTTCCCTGAAAAGTCACTGTCTTAGCTCTGGGTGGACTCTGAAGGGCAACATCCATGTATCCAAGCTGAGCAAACAAATTAAGGGATTTCCAGAGGCAAACCCACATGGAGATATTCAAGGGAGACACTTGTACCTGCCATTTGATTTCAGACTATTGAAACAATGGACCTCAAGAAACTAGAATGTACCCAGGAATTTCCTCCTAGGAGAAGTAGGTCTAGTGCCAGACAGAGGGAGAGACTGTCTCTCAAGAAGAGATTTCCCATAGTTGTAACATCTTGTCACACTACCTCTCAGGAGGACTGAAACCAAGACTAGGCTGCTTAGTTATGCTTAGAAGAGCTCTTGCCTTCCATTGAAACCTATATTTCCTGTCAGGGCCCCAAGAACAGACTGGCCTGGAGGACACTTGACTTTTTTGTGCTTCTTCCCAGTATAGCCACACTGAATAAATTCCCTTTCTCTGCTTTGTCCATGGTCTCTTGTCTGTTTAATTAGCTCACTGAAGGTGGTGGCTGAGATCAGCTTGTTAGAGCTGCCTAGACCCAGGTTCTGACTCTGACAGCTCTGGTAGCACCACAGCTAGACACACCTGGGCTTTGCCGGCAGCACTGGGTGACCATGAGTGAGTCCCCTTTAAGGGCCTCTATTTGTCATCCATCCACCTTGAGCCTGCCTGGCTTGTCTCTAGGGGATACTGTGAGCTCATTCCCATAGAAACACTTCTCAAGGCTGGCTACAATTCTTCACAGCTACTATATATCTAAGAGAGGCAGGTAAGAGGCCAATGACTCTTAACTATGGACAGGGCTAAGACCAAAGAGACCAAAGCTAGCCCTACTGGGAGACAGGGAGGTGCTTTCCACAGAAAGTGTCTAAGCTGGACCTTCACACGGCAAAGGGTGGTGAGACAGAGTTGGGAGGTGTGATCCAAGGGCTGCTGTAAGGAAGGTCAGATCTTTGAGAAGTGTGAAGCTATGTCAAAGGTCTTGAACTTAAGAGTGACTAATTGCTATCAGGGGGTTTGCTCTGTGAGATGATTGACAGACCAGTGGTCAAATCTGGTCACAGGGACAACCCAAAAGAAAACTACTGCCACATTCTAGGGAAGGACTGGTAAAGACCTTGAGATCATGACCACAGGTAGTATAGGAAATTGATCCAGGGGTAGAATATGTCACCCCTTATTAACTAATGCAAGCCCATATCTGCTTGAAGCTCACTCTCCTGGAAAGGAGGGATGAGGGAGAGCAAGGCTTATGTTCTGAGAGCCTGGAGTCTGGGTGAACCTACAAGGACGGATTTGAGAGTCTGTGGACAACTATCTGTCACCCACTGTGCTGGGAGGCTCTTGTAGGCCTGGAGGGATTCAAAAGATGGGGTACATGAGAAAGGACCAGAGCCTTATCTTGGGGCTCCAGGGGTACCAGGAGCAGAAGGAAAATAGAAAGCAGGCCATAAAGGTAGTCATAAAATTATTTCCAAACAGGAAGGAAAGGGGACCTAGCACTCACTCAGGGCCCAGCTAGAGAAGTACCCCAGCAGCCAAGGCTGAGATTTGAACATGCGCCAGCCCTTCCTTTCCTCCCTTTGTTTCTGAGGAATAGGTTGGGGAAAGGCATAAGGGAGCTCACCATGGTCAGGTAATGGTACTCAGAGGGCATGCCCAGACCCAGCATGTTCTTCTCTTCCAGGCTCATCCCCATCAGCATGCAGTAGAAAATGTGGTAGTTACGTTCCTCTGCAGCCTGGGAGAAAAGGCATTGAAAGAGGCATGTGAGCAAGACCCTCAGATCTTCTCCAGTTTCAGCTTGAAGAACTCTCAGCCTATGTGGCTGTGGCACTTACCCAAGGTCCAGCCTGTACTGCTAGGTCACCTATGTTCCAAGAAGCAGAGGATTCTGGGTCCCATGAACCAAGTGACTAGTCTGACCTTAGGTTCATCCTGACCTCACTTCCTAGCCCAGAAAGCCACTCAGAGCTCTGCAACTCATTGTCTCACAGAATTTATAGTCACTCAGTGACCATCTAGAGAGCCAATGGCCATGGGCTTGTGCAGACGTGGGGTTTGAAAATACTATTTATAACCACATCCTCACTGTGAAAATTCAGACTGTCTTTAGCGTGTATTGTCATAAGGTAAGCCTTCTTCCACCCTGTCTCTCTGCCTCCTCAAAATCTCTGCTTCCCACTCCACAGAAGCCCTTCAAGGTTTGTGTTTCTTCTAGTCCTTAAAGTCATATATAGAATGTATCTATAGTTACAGTTTGGTTTATGAGTGTGTTCTTGTGTGTGCAAGTATGCATGTACAAGCATGAATGAGGAGGACATAGGACAATCTTAGATGTGGTTCCTGGGAATCTACCTTGCTTTTTGAGACAGGGTCTCTCATTGGTCTAGAACCAGAAAAGTAAGCCAGGCTGACTGGCCAGCAAACCCCAGGGATCCTTCTGCCTCTGCCTCCTCAGTCCCAGGCCATGGCCCTCCATACTGTTCTCCAGGTCTCTCAGCCATGGCCCCCAAAGCACCTTGACTTAGATTTGTTCTAGCTAGGCCTCAAAGTTAATTCCAGTGAAGGCGAAGCATGGTAAGCACCAAAGAATGAAGAAAAGTACATGGATGAACAGAGAATTAGAAGGTCAAAGTTACATACAGCTACACAGCAAGGTTTAAAACAAAACAAAACAAAAACATGTTGGGGCTAGGGAGATTGCTCAGGTGGTAAAGTACTTGCCATGCAAGCACAATGACATGAGTTCAAATCTCCACTATTCATGTAAAAAGCTGGATATGGTGGTATACACTTGTAATCCTAGTGCTGGGCAGACAGAAACTGGGTCCCTGGGGCTTTCTGGCCAGCTAGTCTTGTTGAATCAGTGAGCTCAAGATACAGTGAGTGATCCTGTATCCAAAAATAAGGTGAAGAGTGATCAAGAAACACAACCAACACTGGCCTTCTGCTGTCACACAAATGTGCACACATGTCTATCTGCACATACACAAACATGTATACTTGTATATACCATACATGCATATATACAAGGTGTATGGGCAAGAAATTCAAAGCTGGGAAAATTCAATTGCTCCCTTTGCAGCAATACTGAGAAGCACACGGAGTCTGGGAGGGGACAGAGGCAGGAGGATGACAGTGAGGAAGTCCCAGGGAGAGGGGAGTCTCACCTGCCGGCAGACTCTTGACTTTTCCAGGAGGAAGTGCTCAATGCTTGCGCCCTCAATTACCCCGCTGGGGTTGAAGTGAATGTCAATGTACTTCCCAAAACGGCTGGAGTTGTCATTGCGGGTGGTCTTGGCATTGCCAAAGGCTGAGGGTAAAGGGAGATTTCACAACAGGAGCAGAGGGAGAAAATTTCCATTTATTTAGGGGTCATCTGGGTAGGTTCTCAGAGGAGGGTGAAAGGTCTGGCGTCTGGGGTTCAAGAATCAACAGTGAGGTGGTTATTCTTTCAAGGAAGTAGTTCATTGGAAGAGTTACTAGTGCTTTAGACAGACAGACAGACAGACAAATAGACATCATGACCAAATCTGTAGATAGACAACATGTATGAAGCTGAGGAGAGTTCAGGTCCATGGGGCAGAGCAGGGGTCCCTTCTTATAGGTCTCAGAGGAAGGGGAGGTTTGCTGTCATGTAGTTGAGGAGTAGCCTGTGTCTGGGGAGGACTGAAGATGTGGGATCAGTGAAGAAGAGGCACATCTCTAGTTGAGGCGCACCCCTTACTCCAGTAGCCACCCTGGGGTCTACGGTTCTGAGTTGGTAAACTCTCTTGGGGAGTTGATAATGGAATCCAGGCACCATCCAGGGAGAGGGTTAGGAAGCTAGACACTCACAGCCAGGCTTTTGATAGGAGAACTGGTGTTTCATTTTCAGCAGTGTGCGAAATGGGCTGTTTCAGGCAAACATGGCTTGAAAAGCCCCTGGTCTAAAACCTGACAGCGGAGAGCCTGCAGCTGAAGGTGAGGAGGGTTGTCCTGGTAGATGAGGTAGAGAAGAGGCAGTACAGCCGTCTGGTCAGAAGACAGGCGGCTCCTGTAGAGTAGGAGTCTGGCCTGAGTGCAGACTCAGGAGAGAGAAGGCTGGCCAAAACAGTGGTAAGCTAGGGGACCTACGGCTGGGAAGGCTAGGCTCAGAGTTTGAGATTGCCTCCTCAAGGAGGCAGGGAGGCTTCTGAGGGCCAACAGAGCCATGTGCTTCTCAAGTAGTCAGCCCGAAATACATATACATATGTGTAAAACTAAATAGACTCAGCATGTCGTATTTACACACACACACACACACACACACACACGCATGCACACACACACACAAAGAAAATAGCTGGAGAGATGGTTCAGCACTTAAAAGCACCGGATATTTTTTCACAGGACCTGGGTTTGATTCCCACATCCACATGCAGCTTGAAAACCATTTGTAACTCTAGCTTCAGGGAATCTAACACGGTCTTCTGCATGAATGTGGTTGGTGCACAGGCATACGTGAAGGCAAATCATTCATACACATACAATAAAAACAAATAAGTAAACTATAAAAGTAGAAGAGATCATGAATTTAAAGGGGAGTTGAGATTGGAGGAGGGAGAGGGGTGGAAATGCAAATACAGTATTCATGAAGAAATTCTTGGTAGGAAATAGAAAAGAAAAAGATGTCTCATGTGATGAGACAGAGGTGGGATGGGAAGTGTGATTGACAGGGGCTGACTCCACCCCAGATGGAGCAGATGGCTAGAGAAGGAGTCTTGTGGGTTGTAACATGGACCCAAAGTATTTTTTGTAGAGCTATCACTGCAGGCTTTTCCGTGTCCCACAGAAGTGGGAAAGCTGTCCGAATGAAAATGGCATCATTCACACCAAAGCTTTAGCAATCACAGTGACAATAAAGTAGAGATACTGGGAGGGCTCATGCATGTGTGCCTATGATGGAGAGGCAGAGACAGGAGGATCTCTGGGGCTTCCTGGCCAGCCGGTCTAGCCAGTCAGTGAGCTTCAGATCCAGTGAGGTGGAGCTGGAGAGATGGCTCAACAATCTGGAGCCCTGGCTGCTTGAGGACCAGAGCTTGGTCTCTAACACACGTTTGCTGGCTCACAACACCAAGCCTATGTGGTGAAGTTCCAAGTCAGTGTCTCAAACCAAAGGTGGAGTGCACCCAAGGTTAACTTCTGACCTTCGCAGGCTTGTGCATGTGAGCTTCTGCACACATGGTCAAACACCCATAGATAAATAAAATAACAACACAGAGATGAGGGAAGAAAAAGAGATTAACTGTCCAGCAGCTACTAGGCCTGGGGCCCAGGGCTACTAGGCCTGGGCCACCTTCACCAGGGACTACAGCCAAGGGTGGGGGACCTAACACAACTCTTCTAAGGGAAGTTTGACCCACAGCCTGTCACTAGGTGAGCTTCCTGCAGGATCTCTCACTGTACCCAGTAAGGCAAGGACTGCAAGACTCTGGTGCAAGGCATCCAGTTTGACCTCCCCCTTGCCCAGTTCTGGGTCCTCTCTTCCCTTCTCAAACTATCTGGTCAGCATCGGAGTCTGACTCCTTGCTGTCTGCTCCTGCTGCTTCTTCTTCGTCTCCTTGAGGGTTCCCTGTTGCAGCCTTAACCACATGTGGCCCAGAAACAACTTCTCAGAAACACATAGACATTTCTCAAACTGGTTTGAACTTGGAACCCTATTTTTTGTTTGTGTTTTTGGTTTTCTGAGACAGGGTTTCTTCATGTTGCCCTGGTTGTCATGGAATTCTCTCTCTGTAGACCAGCCTGGCCTTGAACTCATAGAGATCTGCCTGCCTCTGCCTCCCGAGTGCTGGGACTAAAAGGGTGCACCACCACTACCCCACTTGGAACCCTATCTTTAAAGGAATACAGTTGGGTTTTTCCCCTTTTGTTGTGTACATTCGTGTGTGTGTGTGTGTGTGTGTGTGTGTGTGTGTTTCCATGAAGGCCAGCAATCAACCCAGGTGTCATTCTTCATCTACCTTGTGTTTTTGAGACAGAGTATCTCACTGGGAGCTGAGGCTCACCAGTTAGGCTGGGCTGTCTGGCCATTGAGCTTCAGGGATCTACCTGTTCCTGACTCTCCTGTGCTAGGTTTTTGTGCCGCCATGCCTGTTTTTTTATGTGGGTGCTGGGGATTGAATTTACGTCCACATGCTTATATGGCAAGCATTTCTCCAGTTAAGCTATCTCTACTGCCTCTCCCTTCATGCTGTCTGAGGATCACATACTCCTTCCTGTTCACCCCACCCTTGTTTGAAGGTTATGACTTGTGTCATGGCTACACATGGCTACCCATGGCTACCCCGTGTGGGGAGGATCCTTCGTATCCAAGTCTTCAGGACCATAGCTTACCTTCCAAGATGGGGTTGGCCTCCAGGACCTGTTGCTCGATCCACGAGTGCTGGCCGCTGACTGTGGCCAGGAACTGAAGAATGAGCTTGGTGGTCTCGGTCTTCCCGGCCCCAGACTCACCACTGTCAGAGAGTTCAGGGAAATGAGACCTCAGACGGAGACTTACCACTATCTAGAGCCTCTCCACTCTCTATAAATGACCTCCATGTCCCCCCACTCTTACACACCCTGTCCCCTGGACCATGCTGACAGGGACACACTTTCCCATGAAGAAATTCCACTCTGCCTTTGCCCTGAAGTCCCCTGAGCCTCTCAGACTATCTATGATACAGGCATATCCATGTGTGTTCCAGAATGACTATATATAGCTCATTTGTAGAAGACAATGTCAAAAAGTTGAACATCCCTGGTAGAAATTCTGCGTTGTCTTTTCTTTCCTGCTAGGCTGAAAGACTCTTGGCACACTATGATTTGGGGGCTACCTGCAGAACAGGTAAAAAGACTCAGTGTCTTTCTGATGAAAGTGTGGCTCCCAGGCCAGCGTTATCTGTATCTGGACAGAAATCTAGGATCCCAGGTTCCCTTAGCCAGACCCAGTCAGAATCTGTGTATAGCCTGTGATGTTTACTATTGATTGTCAGTTTGGTAGGCTCTCGAATCACCAAAGAGGCAAGCCTCTGAGTGTGTCTGAGAGATTATCTAGATTCGGTTACTGGAAATGGGAAGACACACCCTAAATATAGTTGGCTGGGTAATTTCCACAGGCTAGGGTCCTGGATGGAATAAAGAGGAACAGTCAAGCTGGAAAGCATCAGCATTCATTTCTCTGCTTGCTGACTGAGGACACAGAGGGAGCAGCTGCCTCATATCCTGCCTCTGTGCCTTTCCCACCATGAAGAAACTGCCAGTCCTTTCCTTGTTTACTGCTCTGTTGGGTACTCACTTACTGTCCTGGAGAGCCAGCTGCTATGTGGCTTCAATATTCACTCCAAGGTCATGTAGAACTGGGCATGCTGCATACCTTTTATCTTGCACTTGGGAGGCAGAGAGACTGATCTCCAAGAATTTTAAGGCCAGCCTGTTCTACATAGCCAGTTCCAAACCAGCCACAGCTGTGAGAGACATAGCTCTCAAAAGCTTAGTAAGACCCAGTCCCAAAATGAAACCAAAATAAACCCCAAATTTGCATTTAAAAAGACTGGCAGAACAGTAGTAGCCCACACCTTTAATCCCAGCACTCAGGAGGTTGAGGCAGGCAGAGCTCTGAGTTTGGGACCAGCCTGGTCTACAAGCAAGTCTCAAGACAGCCAAGAGAAACCATGCCTTGAAAACCCAAAGAAGGAGGAGGAGGAGGAAGAGGAGGAGGAGGAGAAGGAAGAAGAAGAGGGAGAGGAGGGGAGGAGGAAGAAGAAGAGGAGGAGGAGAAGGAAGAAGAGGAGGGAGAGGAGGGGAGGAAGAAGAGGAGGAGGAGAAAGAGGAGGGGAGGAAGAGGTGGAGGAGGGGGAGAGGGAAGAGGAGAAAGAAGAAAAAAGAAGGAAGAGGAGAAGGAGGAGGAGGAGGAGAAGGAAGAAGAGAAACAGAGGGTCACTGTATTACTTAAGCTAATCTTGAGCTCATGGCCTCAAGAGATCCTTCTACCTCACCCTCCCAGGTAGCTGGTCCTGGCGATGTGTGCCTCAGTGCAGTGAGCTCCTGCTCAGGGCTGAAGCACTTGCTTGACTGTGGTTCTGTGGTTTGTGGCCCAGCACTCTTAGAACACATGTTTCCCCCCAGCTTGCTTGCCAACTCCCATTCTTGGAAGTGTATTTCCCTTCTTGAAAAACGATCTCTATTTCTATTTTTAACCATGTGGCCTGTGACCCAGGAGCCTAGAAACGTCATCAGGTGTACATGGGGCTTACATCCTCACCTGTAACATCCCTGGGCCTGAACCACAACCTCTCCAATTGGAGGGTTCCCTAACACTAAGATAAGAGCCCAGTTGGAAGGCTGACTGAAGGCATGCAACAGCACTTAGGCTAGGATGCCGTTCTGGTGCCCTGCTCAGAGAGGCAGCATCCCCTGTCTGTTGTTTACCTTGTACCTATTCTGCATCTCTTAATGTTCTTAGCACCTGTTCAGACAAACACATTACTACTGCCTGCCAGTCTACTGTGACACGAGCCCTGGGACAGAAGGTGAAGTCTCTTTCACCTGCTGCTGTTTCCTGCATTAGGACAAGGAAAGTCAATAAGATCTTTTTGTTTATTACTTATTTTTATTTTTGAGACAGTATTTTGTGTAATGCAGGCCGGCCTAAATTTTGCTATCTATCCAAGGATTAATTTGAATTTCTGATCCTCCTGTCCCTACCTTCTGAGTGCTAGGATTATGGGCGTGCACAACTGCACTTGGTTCACGTGGTGCTGCAGATAAAGCCCATTGCTTCAGCATGCTAGGCAACACAGTAGCGACTCAGGACATCTCTAGCGTGGGTATAGACAGATCTTGAATGAATGAATGAATGAATGAATGAATGAACGAACTCATACATAAGTGAATGATGATTGCAATTCTTAGTTAGGAACTCAGGAACCGAATCCTCACTCTTATTTTTTCCTCAGCAAGAAGGTCTGTGTACAACATGGCCAGGATCGGGCAGGCAGGGAAGCAGAACCATGCTCCAGGTTACAGGGGCATTTGTCCCTCCTAGCCCTTAAAGACCTCAGGGTATGGAGAACACGTCTTCAAGAAACATATCCTCAGGGTGTGGGAAACATGTCAGGGTGTGGAGGACATGTTCTTGAGGTGTGAGGGACATGTCATTGGGAGCAGGGCAGTAGGAGCAGTTTTGAGCAAACACGTCTGCTAAGAACTCTGGTCGAGAAGAGACTCTGTGAGAGCTTTAGGGAGATGAGTGTTCCTTTCTGGGATCCTCTGCGGCTTAAAGGCAGTAGCTGACCATCTGGCCCAGGAATGGGGTCTGAGGCTCACCTGATGATACAGCACTGGTCCTTCTTGTTCTTCTTCATGTTGAAGTAACAGCTGTTGGCAATGGCGAAGACATGGGGAGGCAGCTCACCCATGTGGCGGCTGTAGTAGATTTGTACCTGCTCCAGGGTGTACAGGGGCAGCATCTGGAATGGGTTCACAGCCACCAGGATGGAGCCTGTGTAGGTCTGGGAAAGAGAGCAGGTAATCAGTACCTGCCAATCCTGGGACAGAGCTGCTGGGTTGGGTCTCAGCCTTGGCTGCCACTCCTCTAGAGCTGTGCTTGGCTGCCCAGCTCCTTCCTCTGGGAAAATGGAGCATCCACTAGGACCATGAGTTTTTGGGAACTTGTTCCCAGTAATAGTAAATAGTGTCGTACCCTACCTAGTTTTAGAAAGGGCTCAATAAAAAAGGGTTGGATAAATAAATGGGCTGCTCAGCACAGAAAGGGAAGAACAGACTCAGTGGGTGCTTACAGAAGGGGCAGCACTTATTTATTGACTACCTACTGTGTGCCTGGCACTGTGCTATCTCTCTGCACTAGCTGCCAATCTCCCAAATTATAATGGCCCAGTTTTGCTTTAAAAAAAAAATGAATAAACAAAAACCCAGTCTCATGTAGCCCAGGCTAGTCTCGAACTCATGGAGCTGGGAATGACCTTGAATTTCTAATGCTCCTGACACTATGTCCCTAGTGCTGAGATTAGAGGTGCATGTGACTGTGCCCAATTTATATGGTTGGGAATCAAACCCAGGGCTTCCTGCACTCTAGGCAAGCATCAACTGAGCTACATTTCAGAAACTGAGCTTGTTTCTGTTTCTTTGGGTAGTAGCAGAGGCTGAGAAAGCCCGAGCACCTGGACCACCTCACTGAGTAAAGATAAAGGGAGCAGCGCCAAGCCCAGACCCCTCAGCTTCCTCGAGGACATAGCATCAGTGAACTCACATAGATCTTGTGCTGCTGGTATCGGATCAGGAGGTTGTGTACCACACCAGCCTCATTCAGGTCTCCTAGGCGGATCATGTCATCCACTCCTTGGGCTGAGTTGGGGTGCATAGGCCTGAGGGTGCTGAGGTCTTCTGCACATATCCAGTGTTCCTGTAATGACAGCCACATAGGCCTGCCCTCTACACCCTTCTATTCTACATTCTCAGGTCTGAGATGTCTCTCTGGCCAGGCTTGATCTTGGTTTGGGTCACAGGAATCTGTGACAAAGTCAGGTCTATCTATGGCTTTGGTCAGCATCTCTCCAAGGGGCTGGGGTCCATGTGGAACTGGGACTGGGCTAAGCTTCCGAGAGGCATGTGAGAGCTAGCAGCTGGGAGTTTGCAAATGGAGACTTGGGGAGTCTTTGGAGCAGAATGGTGCAAGTAATGGCAGTTTTAAAATTCCACAGCACTGTTCAAGTAGGAGGAACCATGTTACTGTTGGTGGTGGTGGTTTTTTAAGACATGGTTTCTCTGTGTAGCATTGGCTCTCCTGGAACTCACGCCATAGACCAGGCTTCAGACTTACAGAGCTCCATCTGCCTCTGCCTCTCAAGTGCTGGGATTAAAAGCATGCACCACCACCACCTGGCTCATTGTTATTATTTTATTGACTTCAAGTCTTTGGTGGTCCTAGGCACAGTCAGAACCTTCACTTTGTAAGTCAGTATCTGTATGTGACTCTCCCTAGAGCCTCTGGGGGACAGAGAGGTTGGCCTGAGGAGGAGTTAGTGACCAGCTGAATGCTTACCCCCTCACTGTCCTTGGCTCTTCCTGTCTTATACTCATTTGTATTAGCTTCTAGTCCAACTGCTCTGAGCTGTCCACTTCTAACCTGGACACTTTTGTCCCTCCTGCCTCCACCCCTCTGCACGTCAGCTTTCAGGCCTCTGCCCTCCCTGCCGCATCCCATCTCCTCACCCCCCCCTTCCTCCCCTAACAGTCTTCAACTGTTATTCCCAAAACACCAAGACAAACCATCCTTCCATCAAGGCAGGACTCCATTGTGCCCTGCCCTGCCCAGGGGATCAATGGATTTCCTTGATGGTATTGATGAGCAAGTGCCTGAGTCCCTTGGGGGGGGGAATTTGGAGAGGAACCCCAATACCAACCTTGCCCTCATCATCCTCAATCAAGATCTTCCCCAGTTTTGTTTCTTTGACAACGCCCCCAATGGCTACACCAGTCTTGCTGCTGGAGGGAGGGTCCAGCCACACATGATCACCCTAGAGAGCAGGGAAGAGACAAGGGTCTGAGTCTTCTTCTTCTTTCCCTTTTCCACTAGAGCCTTACCTGTCTTGGGGCTGTCACCTGCAACCTCAAGCACCCAGGTGTCAGTAGTTCTCTCTCTCTCTGTCCTCACATGATCCCTCATTGCCAGTCAAGCTTCCTTGTGATTATTCTGTCTACATCAATGAACTTAGCAGGGCCAGGGTTTAACCTTCCCCATAGCAACTCTTACTAAGAGGGGGAAAAAAAAATCAAAGGAAATAAATAACATCCAGACTTTGTCTCCATCATGGAAGGCAATGAGGCGAGATGGTTAAGAACAGACTTCTTCTCACACATGAAAATGGTGTGCTGGGGGAGATGACTTCAATCCCTGGCAACCACTTTTTAAAAAATGCTGGGCATGATGGTGTATGCTTGTAACCCCGGTACTAGGAGAGTGGAAACAGGAGGATGTACAGGGTTCACAGCAGGTAAGAAATCCCTTTGGTGGGATAACGTGGTTTTGGCTAGCCTACCATATCACCTTGACCCCATCACCACCATCAATCACCACAGAAACCTCCTTCTGATTTAAGAAAACGCAGTGCAACAGAAGTGATAGCAAAGGGGCCAACATAGGAAGATGTTGTGTGTACATGTCTCTCTGTGCTCAGGGCAAGGGTGTGTGTGTGTGTGTGTGTGTGTGTGTGTGTGTGTGCATGCACACGAAAGTATGTGGAGGCCAGGGATCAATGTCATATGTCTTCCTCAGTTGATTTCTGTCTTATTTATTTTGTCTGAGATAGAGGCTCACTGATGTTGACGGACTGGCTAGCCAGCAAGCTCGAGGGATTGTCTTACTTCTGCCTTCTGAGGGCTGGGATTACAGTCACACCATTATACTTGAGCTCCAGGCTTTGGAACTTATGTCTTCAAGTTTCCTCAGCAAGCAATTTGCCAATTGAGCCATTTGCCCATCCCTGAATAGTAAGATGTTGGTGGTGACAGGGAGGAAATGAGAAGCAAAGAAGGAAAACGCTGCCAGAAGACCGGCTGTTGTGAGCAGGTGCTAGAGGACCAGCTGTTGTGAGCAGGTGCTGGAGGACCAGCTGTTGTGAGCAGGTGCTAGAGGAC
>JADRCH010000133.1:0-39297 GCA_019843965.1 Rhynchomys soricoides | reverse complement strand
GGAGTCAGAGACAGGAGATCCCAGAGCATGCTGGCTGGCTAGATTAGCTGAATCAACAAGCTTTCAGTTCAAGTTGGTAAGTGATTGAGAGACATCCAGCATCACCCTTAGGCCTTGATGTGCACATACGTATGCACACCCATGTGTGCACATATGCCTACACATATGAACATGCTTTAACAGACATGTATACTACCTACACGTATACACACAGGAAAAGAGAGATTGAAAGTTATCTTTGGCTCCGTAGAAAGTTTGAGGCCAGCCTGAGTGTCTTCTAGAAACTATGATTAACCCTTTGTGGAGGATGGATAGGGACTGGAAGCATGCAGGTGGTGGGGCTGGCACTGGGGGAGGAGCGAAAGCCTTTCTTATGCTTAAGGAAGCCAATAACAGAGAACACTTAAAAATAAGACATCAAGCAGCACCATGCGTTCTCTAACAGGTAGAGGGGAAATCGAAGGGAGTCACTAGATCAGTGGTTCTCAACCTTCCTAACGCTGTGGCTCTTTGATACAGTTCCTCATGTTGTGGCAACCCCCAACCATAACATTATTTTCGTTGCTACTTCATAATTGTAATCTTGCTACTGTTATTGAGATATTTAAAAAGACAGCATAACTCACTCCATCTTGATTTTCAGATTCCATTTTGTGCCTGACCTACTCTGAGGGCCTGGGAACCTAAACTCCTGGACTGAAGGTGCAGAATGTTACAGGAACTAACCACATCCTTGACCAGCCTTGTGTAATGTCATTGTTCTACAAATCTTGATGGATTGCAAGCCTTGATGCAGTTCCCAAGCCCCAGTTTCCAAGCCCCCACCTGCTTGTGGATTTTGCCCTTAAATATTCAATCATTTCTGCCCTCAGGATTACCATTTCATGGTGGTCCAGCTCGAGCTGTCTAATTAAAAATCCTTCTTTGCTAATTACATCGGTGTCATGTCCTGTTGGTCTCACGGGGGTCCCGAGTTGATGGTTCTACACTGTAAACTGTAGTGAAAGTGTCTGCATTTTCTACTGGTTTTAAGCATCTCCTATCAAAGGGTAGGTTGACTCCCAAAGGGGTCATAACCCACAGGTTGAGAACCAATGCACTAAAACCTTAAGCAGTCTGCAGGGAACGAAAGGCTGATCTTCTAAATGTTTTGTCTATATGACTTGGTGTGTATACGTTCATGATGTGTGCATGCATACACACACATGCATATTCATGCATGGTCATGGGAAAGCAAAAGGACTCCTCAGGTGGCATCTGTCTTGGGTGTGTGTGTGTGTGACAGGGTGTCTTACTTAACTGCAGCTCACCAGGTAGGCTAGGTTAGCTGGTCAGAGAGCCCTAGTATCCATTTCTTGCACGGCAAACATTTTATAACTGAGCTGTCTGTCTTCCAAGTCCAACTTTAACAGAAAAAGAATCTATTGCTGTCTGATGCATAAGATGTTAGGGGGTAGTTTTCTGAGTTCAGCCATCTCAGGAACAAGTTTCACCCTGCTGACAGGACCAAAACTGAGGTCAAGTTCTCAGGTCCCAGAACTCAACCCTTCTTCTCCAGATGGTTCAGATTTGTCTGTGAACTGGGATGTAAAGAGGGAAGATGCTGTTATCCCGTTATCTAAACCAAGGCACACAAGTCATGAATGTACGGTCTGTCTTGATTGACTGCGTGCAGCTTGCCCACTCCTTTTATCACCATAAATTCCAGGTCAGAGTCCAGGACGGGATCTAGCTACAAAAGCTGATTCAAGGACCTTGAAACCATGTGACCTCAATAAGGCCCAGTCACCAATGATAACTTCCTTGCTTAATTAACCCTTTGTGTCAAAATATGATTGGTCAGTGCAACAGCCCACCCCACTCCTCCTTGCTCTGTGTTCCAATCCTTTAAAAATTTGTACGATCTCCCTTTGGGGTCACAGTCCAGATCCCAAACTGGCTGCCTCCCTGCACGCACAGAAACTAAAGCTTTCATTTTAAGCTTCTGTTTCTGAGATGAGTTTTCTTGGATTCCACCCCAACCCAATAAAAACAATGGGAATAACACACTGCAAGGCTGAGAGTCAGTGTGAATGACTGAACCAGGCAGTAGAAACAGCATGTTCAATCCAAAGTAAGACGAATAAAAGTCCAGGATGGATAATAACCATCTTGCAGAGAAACCTACATTAACCAGAGATGAAAGAGAAGCAGGTAGTCCCAAGGTGTCAGCCAATGGGAACTGAAAGAACAAAGAAGCAGAGTGTGTGGTCTGTAAGGAGAGGAATGATTGGTTTGCCCCTTGGCCAACCCTCACTAAGGAATAAATGAGTAGCAGCCAAGCAGCCACAAGCAGCTTGCTCAAGAATTTGTAGGTGAGCAGACAGTAGCAGAGAGATCACAGTTTACACCACTCCTGGGAGTCAGGTCCAAAGGAGCCTCCGATTCCACAAACTCCAAAAGGCAGCCCAAATACCCAGAAATGACCTGGACCATAGGAGGATTTCTGGGTTAGATAAAAGCCAGCATTTCTCAGGAACTTGTGAAAACAGTTCCTATCTGCCAAAAGGAGTCATTTTTCCATACTTGTGGCACAAAGGGCATATGGCTCCTTCGGTATATACTTGTATTGGCATATCAAAGCACAAAGTCCACCAGGCTCCCTCAGTGTCACAAGTACCTGTTACACATTTCAGAGTCCACCCTAGCATCTTAGCCCTTCTCACCTCTCCAGACTTCCCTCCCTCCACCTCCAGATACCAGTTTGTTCTAGTTACAAGGCTTTAGCCTTGCTCCTGAATTCTCTCCATTCTCTCCCCCCCCACCCCCCATTATTCTCTCTTCTCTCACAGATAGCCCTGGCAAATGCTCAGTTTCCGTCTTTCTCTCTCTGCTCTGGACTCCTCCAGATGCCTCCAGATGTTCCCTCTCATATCTACAATAAAATCCTTAACCATACCATGTCAGCAGTTTCTTCACTTTGTTCCTTCACACGCACTGGGCACACCCAAAGGACTCTGTGTCCCGCCACGGAGATGCTTGCATATGCATGTTCATCATTGCTCTATCTACAGTAGCTAGGAATGGAATCATCCTGGATGAAAATATTTGTGGTTGTTTTATTTGTTTGTTGTTTTTTCTATCAGCCAGACAAGGGCTCCTGGACTTGTCCCTTCCCCTTTGTATCAATTAGCCACCTGATGAAGTTAGTCTCCACCAATGGGGTAAGCTGCAGTCACCATCTAGGTTAGGGATAGAAGGTAGCAGCCATTGTGGTGGGTATAGTCACTGGTGTGCTTTGGGTTCTGGCACTTCCTTTTTGCAAAAAGAGAATTACCCTTGCCAAGTTACTTTCATTTTGTATGTTCCTTTATGAAACAGGGATTGTTCTTCTCAACAGTTTGGGGGGCTCTCTGGGATTTCAAATTCATACCCAAGAGTATTTGGATCCCTTACTTGGGGGAGGGCAGAATACTTCACTTCCGTTACAGTGTTCCCCCACCCCTAGGGTCTAGGGTAAACAACACTCTTTTAAATCAATAAAGACACCAGGACAGAAAGTGTCTCGGCAGTGTGGAGAGAGCCTAGAAAATACCATAGCAACAAAACAACTCTTGTGCACAAGACCGAGGTATGAAACACAAAAAATTAGCAAAGCACTTCTTGGTTGGCTGGGACATTCTGGAGGTTGAATAAGGGTGAATGAGATGCTGTTGACACAAAGCAAATGTAGAGTCCTGGCCTATAGCTGCCTGGGTAGCCTTACTGACTTCTTTTTGCTTGCTGACTTAACAAAGGACAATTTTGTCAGAGATAGACAAAGCATTCCAGACCAGAATTAAAAACAAAACAAAACAAAAAACCCTCCGTTAGTGGAGGTGAGATTCTGATTGGTTAGCAGAGTTTGAGAAACTTCTATTGCATGAAGTTGAGACTCTAATAGTTTAACTCCGACAAAGCCAGGACGGACATAATTAGGTAGAGAAATCTAAGGAAGCCCCCCACCCTCAAGACAGAAGGTAACCAACTCTCAACCCCTGTGGCCAACTCAGAGCTGTGAATTCACAGATCCACCTGATCTCAGCCCACACCACACTCAGGTGGGACAAAAGGACACACACACACACACACACACACACACACATTTCTCTTCCAAGTTTCTCCAGGAGCTCCTATTATGTGTGAGATGTGTGAGATTTGGGGCATGCCTCCTTGTTCTTTCTACTTCTTCTATGAGTTCCTTTCTCCAACAACAGCTTGTACCTGGGATCTCAGGGGAGATCAAATCATGATCTAGATGACACCACTCGGAGTTGGCAGCCACAAACAATGTAGTAAGGTCCTATAGCCCCAGGGTGCATGAGCTGTCACCTAGATCCATGCTGATCTAATTGGTGCATTTTTTAAATTTTATTTATTTATTTATTTTTAAAGAAAAGGAGTAACGGTCTACATTTAATCTGTAATGTGTATGGTGGATCCTATGAGTCTTGTGCTCTGATAGGAGCACGTGGTCATTTTATCATAGAGCTGAGCTCACCATAAACAAAAAGTAAACATGTCGTTTTGTCACCATCTTGGCTGGTGGCCTCATCAAGATGGAGACAGCCATGTGATTTGGCTACCATCTTGGTTAGTGATACCATTAAAATGCTGACCACCTTGTGAATTTACTGCCATCTTGATTTATGTACTACACAGAGTGAACCAAAATGGTGGCACCCATTAAGCTTCTTGGTACCTCTGAGCCCCTGGGAGATCACTACACCCCTAGATTTTCTTGTACCATGGGTAGTTTCTCACACATCACAATCTTCTTCTCCCAGTTTCTTTTTTCTTTTTCTTTTTTTTTTTTCTTTTCCTTTTTGGTTTCACCTTCCTGATGCCTGTTGGGATCAAAGAAATGGGAGACCCAAAGGAGACTCCAACACAGGCTGTATCATCAAGTCAAGATCATCAAGTCAAGATCAGTGTATTTCACATCAGACTAAAGAGAAAATAGCAGACCTTCGCGGTGGGGTTTTTATTATTGTTGATGATATTTGTTTTAATTATGACACATTATTTCACACCATATATTTACTGGTTTCTAGAGAGGACTTAGGAGTTTTTCCAGCCACATGCCTCCAACACTAGCCAACATCAAAGGCAGCTGACACTTTGAGATATCTAGACTTGGAAACCTTGTGAATGTGCAAAGCAGCTCAAGACAAACTTAGGGAGACACAGGCTCGGCCATATTCTAGAGAAGAGATTTCCAGGTGTCAGACAAGCTGCTGCTAGGTGGGCAGCTACAATACCTGGATACAAAGAGAGGTCAGCCTGCTTGGGCTGGGGTCAGGGTGATGGGCTGGGGGTTCAAGTGATGGTGCTCTCTTTATGCCTGCTCTGCCTGTTATCTCCAAGCCTGCTTTCTTCTAACCAATGTAGAGTATTTTCCTCCTTCACAAGACTCCTATGCCCTGTTTTCTGTTGACTTGTTTCTACCCCACTGACCCCTGAATGTACTGGATTTTTGTCTTACTGTCCAGTTCCAGATATGAGATCCAGGGCAATACCATCCCTCTCTAAGGTCTTTTAACTTGCCAGAGTCACTGTTTTGACAGAGTTTTCTTAGCTGCACTCTTCCAGATGCTGTACTCATGAGTCTGCTGTGTCTGCTGTGTCTCTCTATCAGCTACTTACACTCATTCAAAACCAAAAGCATAGTTATGGCGAATCACTCTGTGTGCCATAAAGAGCATCTTGTGTTTTTATAAGGTTTGCTGGGGAACTTACAAAGCCATATAGTTTAACAGTGTGTATACAAGTGATATAAATTTATTACATTACCCTAAGTATATAGTTTGGATTAAGCTTTCTTTCACTAAGGTAGTATTGCACAAGGCTGCACTCTGCGTGAGACAATTGCCATCTTTCTATGTTCTGTGTGGGGCTCAGCTACACACAGTATACTTGATCTGAACCCCACACTACCTGAGAATAAGTGTTCCCCCACTTTTATCTCTTCTGAATTTCTCTCAGGCTCTGGCATTTCCCCAGTGTTTCTTGTTCCACACAATTAACAACACTGCACTCCATTTCCTACACGCAGAGCCATTACCCCAACATTTCCTGAGTAAACAGCTCAGGAAATGAGTGGCTCCTTCCCACCCTGTTATCCCCAGGCAAACTCTCTGCACCTGCCATATAAGACAACAAATGGGAGCTCCCCATTCGTGCCCCGAGTGTGTAAAGGTGCATGTAAGAAGGTGGTGGGATGTACATCTCGGCTGTTGTTCAGGTGCTGCCCACTGTGTTTTTTGAGCTAAGATCTCTCTATACTGTCTGACTCAACTAGACTGGCTGACAACTGAACTTCAGAGCTAGGATTACAAGCAATACTGCTCACATCTGGCATTTTTTGCTTTTTGTCTCTTTTTAAGATGGGCTCTCAGGTATCACACACACAGGTGTATATATATATAAAAGCATTTCACTGATTGAGCCAGCTCCCCATCCCAAGACCCCACCTTTTAAAAATATAAGTGGGGAATTTCTGTGTACATGTGGCCACTTTGCAGAAGCCCAATGTTAGCCACATTTGCTTTCTTGCAATAGTAGACCCTTTCCTAGTCCTTAATCACCACCCCTGTCTCTGGAATTGGCCTTCTGGGGTCTCTCTCTTCTTTCCTTGAAAGTGACTTGACTCAGCCATAGGAAATGTCCACAGTAAGCACTGTTCTTACCAGCCGGAACACAGACATTCCAAGTCAGCAGCTCCTTCAGCCTGTAGGAGGAAAAGCAGAAGGTCAGCCCCATGGCCTATCTGTGGCGCCCTAAAGAACAGATGCTGTGTGAATTGTCAGCCTGTCCCCACGTGTTTTGACTGGAGCTTGCCTCTAGAAACAGCTCTGACTAGTTGGAGGTGTGAGCCATATTCCCAGCCTCTATGTAAGAAGATGTTTCCCCTCTTCTTCATCTACTTCCCCTTTAGAGAACACCTGGTCCTTGGCTCTGGGCGTCATTCAAGGAGTAAGGAAGTGCTCTGTCATCCAGAAGCCCAAATTCTGAAGTAGGGGAGAGGGAGTATTCTTATGTGTGCACATGCATAGTGTGTGTGCATGCTTGTGGGAGATAGAGGCCAACTCTGGGTGTTGTTCCGCAGGAGCCACCACATTGTTCTCTCCCTCCCCCTCTTTCTCTCTCTCTCTCTCTCTCTCTCTCTCTCTCTCTCTCTTTCTTTCGTGTACACGTGATGTGCGTGATTGAGGGCCCACACATGTCTACATACATGCAGAGCAATGGTTCTCAACCTTCCTAATGCTGTGACTCTTTAACGTAGCTCCTCCGGTTGTGGTGACCCTCAATCATCAAATCATTCTCATCACTACTCCATAACTGTGACTTTGCTAGTGTTGTGAATAGTAATTATGTTTTCTGACGGTCTTAGGTAACCCCTGTGAAGGGGACATTCAACTCTGAAGGGGTTGCGACCCACTGGTTGAGAACTGCTGGTTTAGAGACCAGCATTGATGCTGGGTGTTTTCCTCTATCCTCTTCACTTTAAATACTGAGGCAGCATCTCTTCCTGAACCCAGAGTGCACTGATCCAACTAGTGTAGTTAGTCGGTTTTCCATGGGCATCCTTGTTTCCACCTCCAAAGACTGGGGTTATAGATGGGCAGCCTCACACTCAAGGCGCTTGCACCCAAAGCCCAGTTGACATATTTGTATAGCAGCTGCTTTACCCAATTCACCATTTCTTCAGTACCCAGCTCAGTTTTTGAGGCAGGTTCTCTCACTGGGACTTGGAGCTCAGCAAGTAGACTAGGTTGTCTGGGCAGGATGTCCTAGGGACTCCCCTGTTTCTGCCTTCCAGTTCTGAATTACAAGCTTGTGCCACCATGGTCACATAATCCAGAATTTTAACTGGTTCCGTATCCATGTAAACCAGTCATCACCATGCGTCCTAGGAGGGGCTCCACTACACACAGGTTGTTTAATTGTGGTAGTTAGAACAATGGCTCCCATAGGCTCCCATAGTTGAATGTTTAACCACCAGGAAGTAAGGTTAGAAGGCTAAGGAGGTATGACTTTGTTGGAGTAGGTCTGTTATGGTTAGAGGAAGTGCATCACTGGATGTGGGCTTTGAGGCTTCAAGAGCTAGGCTCAGCTCTCTCTGTCTCCACTTACAGATTAGGATATATCTCTCAACTACTTCTCCAGGACCATGTCTGCCTGTTGCCATGATGATAATAAGCTAAGCCTCTGAAAATGTAAGCAAGCCCTCCTCCCAATTAAATTCCTCCTCTTAGAAGAGTTGCTGTGGACATTGTGTCTCGTCACAGCAATAGAACACTGACTAAGATGGTTCTTGATCAAAACCTTTTAATCAGCATCTCATTGCATAGTTGAGCCTGCTCTTGAGCTAACATTCCTCCAGTCTTTCCATTGCTGGGATTATAGGAGTAAAAGAAGAATCCTGGCCCCTTGATTTGTACTTGGTGTCAAAAAAGGGAAAGTCGCTTCATTAATGAACCACATAGTTAGGAATTAACCCCAGATCAACCACATTCCAAACTTGCCCCAGCTTCTGGATGCTCCCAAGTGCTATGGAGCATTCAGACAAAGGATAAAAGTCAGATCCCCAGTCTTCCCCCTCATGGGGATGCCCTTCCTGTTTACTCTGACTTGAGTGCCATTGTCTTCCCTTTTCTGATATGTTATCAGTGTGAGACAGGTGCTGAATCTGTGATGTTCATTTCCCCTTTGCCTGCCTCCTCTAGCACAGGCCTACACCAGAAGGGACACAGTCAATGGTTATTTACTGAAAGAGCATGTCAAATATCTGGAAATGGTGTTGCTGCAGTAACGGCTGATATGGTTTGGTAAGGATACCCAATTGTGGGGCATCTCTGAGATAGATGACATCAATCATTCTACAGGGAGAACATGGAAGCTGGGGAATGCTGAGACTTTCCCAAAGCTTCGCATGTGTGTGTGTGTTCATGTATGTGTGGGTTTGTATGTACATGTGTGCAGATGTATGTTCTTTAGTCATTTCCTCCAAAATAAAACATTTAATCTTGAAGGGAAGCTCATTAAGATGTAGGATGTTCTAAATGGAGATAAAACCTCCCATCTTCTGTCCTGCAGAGAAGATTGCTAAAACAGGAAGGCATCAACTCAATAGCCTCATGAGGCCCTTACAACTCAACAGATGTCACAAGCTTATATAGCACTTAGAACTGCTAAGCCATACTTTCTGACAAATTGAGATGCCTAGAGTAGGCTCAGACCAACTGAACCAGCCAGGAAAGGCTGAGATCAGCCAAGTGGCCTGCAAGAGTTCCAGAACACGGGGCTTGGAGAAATGGTTCTGTGGTAAAGAGCATGGGCTGCTTTTCAAAAGGGCTTGGGTTCAATTCCACATGGTGTCTCAGAACTATCTGTGATTCTACTCCTGGGGGATCCGACATCCTCTTCTCTAGGAGCACTCTCTGCACATGTGCACAGACATGCATTTAAGACAACACTAATACACATAAAATAAAACAGGCAGATAGACAGACAGGCAGGCAAACAGAGGCTCAGACCAATAGAGCTACCCGGAAAAGACACTCTCCAATTTGTCAAGCTGCCTGCAGGCTGTGCAGTGTGCTCCAGGTTTTCAGTTGACCAACTTGGCCTTCGGTGGTATCATTAGTTTGGTCTGTTGTGGGCTCTCTATCTAGGGTAAGTAAATGCTTCTTTCACACCTTCCCAGTATCATGTCTCACATCAGGAGGCCAGAGGACAATCTCAGAGGCTCCTCAGGCACCATCCATCTTGGGTTTCTTTTGAGAGACAGAGTCTCTTATTGTCCTGGAACAATGGCAAGTGGGTTGCCCTGGCTGTCAAGGCAACCCCTGGGATCTGCATATTTCTGCCTTTCCAGCACTCACAAGTGTATGTCACTATGCCCAGATTTGTAATGTGGGTTTGGGTGGGGAAAATCTGGTTCATGTTACAAGCTCTTTATCAACCTTGCTTGCCATAGATTTTCAACTGGTAAGCAAAGAAGGAGAATCTTCTCCCTAACTCCAAAATCTGTCTCTTGTCTCTATATCCTCTGCTCTGAGGAAGTGTAAACATCTATTAAAATGCTGAGAAGACCTTCAGCAAATCTCTGTTCTTTAAAGGGAGGCTGGTCCCTATGTTCATCTCACAGAACCTGGGGAGATATTGGAAAGAAAAGACATAGAGGACCCTGCTACTACCTTGGTCAGTCCTTTTCAACAGACAGAACAAGAACTATCTTTCAGATCTCCTTCCTGATATTTATTCTGTACATGTTGGCCTGTTGAATTACAAACAAGAAATCCATAGGGGCTAGTGAGTTAAAAAGGGCAAGGATGCTTGCTGCCAAGCCTAATGACCTGAGTTCAATACTTAGGGCCCACATTGTAGAATAAGGGAACTGACTTCCAAAAGTTATTCTCAGACCTTCACATGTGGCACCATATGCTCCCTGCCAGATACAATAAATAAACACATATAAAATATGGAGAGCAAGGGCTGGAGAGATAGTACTGTGGTTAAGAATACTGGCTTCTCTTCCAGAGGACCTGAGTTCAATTCCCAGCACCCCACATGGCAGCTCATAACTGTCTATGACTCCAGTTCCAAGGGACCCAATGCCCTCTTCTGAATTCCTCAAGCATAAGACATACAGGTACATACATTCAGGCAGAACATCCAACACATAAAATGAAATAAAAATTGAGAGAAAAGGAGAGAGAGAGAGAGAGAGAGAGAGAGGGAGAGAACCCCCTCAAATTCCAGTTCCACTACTCCTTGCTTTCCACTATTTCTCTGCATGCTGAGGTGGCATCCAGAGGAAGGGGCTTCTTCCATCAGAACTCTAGTTTAATTAGCTACTGTGGTAGTTCAGAATAGCTCATCAATTCTTTGTCACACTTCTCTGGCTTGAGTCTAATTTGAATGTCCTTCATAGGTACCAATGCATAAGCTTGGTCCTCAGGGTGGTAGAACTGAGAGGTTCTGTGAACCTTTAAGAAGTGTGCCAGTGACCTTAGGTCATGGAGGGCAGTGAGCCCTTGAGTGGGAGTGTGTGAGTCCATCTCATCCATCTGGCTTTCCTTGCTTCTTGTCTTGAAATGATGACTTGGATTGACACTCATCCCTGCTGTGATATGCTGCCTTCACCAGAAGTCCAAACTAATGTAGCCTCCTCATCTTGAACTTGAATCTGCACAACCATGAGTCAAAATTACCCTTTTTGTATTTCATAAGTAGTCTATGTCAAACATTTCACTAGAGTGATGGAAAGCTGACTAATAAAAACATACCTCCTTTTATAGATCCTTTCATGGAATGGAGACTGGTCCTCTCTACTTTGAGGGTAGATCTAATGATTTACTTCTAATAAAGAGAATGCCTAGCAGTGATGGAGACACGTTCTGAGACACATTCACAAAGACTCTGTAACACAGACTCAGAAGATTGCCTGAGCTAGTAGCTGGGAAACTTGAGACTCAAGAAGGGCTGATGTTGGCCAAGGCTAAGATCAGACAACCTTTTCCACTGAAGTTTCCCACCATGTGGTAGGAGTTAGTCCAAGTTAGTTTGAGGTAGTTAGTCCTCAATCCTTGCTGGGCCCTGGATCAGCAAGCAACTGTGTGGCTGTGTACTGGCTAGTTTTGTGTGTCAGCTTGACACAAGCTGGAGTTATCACAGAGAAAGGAGCTTTAGTTGAGAAAAATGCCTCTATGAGATCCAGGTGTAAGGCATTTTCTCAATTAGTGATCAAGGTCGGAGGGCCCCTTGTGAGTGGTATCATCTGTGGGCTGGTAGTCTTGGGTTATATACAAAAGCAGGCTGAACAAGCCAGGAGAAGCAAGCAAGCCAGTAAGCAGCATTCCTCCATGGCCTCAGCATCAGCTCCTGCTCCTTGACCTGCTTGAGTTCTAGTCCTGACTTCCTATCGTGATGAATAGCAGCGTCGAAGTGTAAGCTCAATAAACCCTTTCTTCCCCAACTTGCTTCTTGGTTATGATGTTTGTGAAGGAATAGAAACCCTGACTAAGACAGGCTGGAATCACAGGCTTTAGCTTCAAAACTGTGCCTACAAGAAAGAGGAAAGGAGGGGCATAAAAGGCCAGATTATATGACCTTACCAAGGTCTAGGGATGCAGCCCTAGGGATGTCAGGGCCTCAGAGACTTGTTGAAGAGGATTGGGCTTAACCCTACAGATAAGATTTCTTCTGAACATCTCTGCCTCTCTTCTCAGGTCATATCAGATCTGCTTTACCACTTGGTAGAGCAGTGCTGCCACCATGTAGCTATTATGCTACATTTCACGGCTCAGTTAGTTCACTTTTTCATTAGGACTTCTACCAGACTCACTGGTGGGAGAGCAAAGACTGAAAGTTAAAGATGTGACTGGGTGGAGCAAGGTCAGCTATGACCTCATCTCATTGCTTAATCATAGTCAAGAAAGTCCCCAAGTCTCTTGTCCTAGGCTTGATGTGGGCTACAGAATTCTAGCTGACCTGTACTCTCTTTCAGTTGCATATTCCTCTGTAAAACCTTGCCTAGGGCCTAGGGTTACTGTCAAGCTCATAACAATGCTAGGTCCAAGAGCAGCTTTTCTAGTGGTCATATACGTCACCAGACCCCAATGAAGTCCTGTTTCTCTGGACTTCTCAGAAGATGCACCGTGAGTACATCGAAGTCTATATGACTATAGTACTTCATCTCTTTAGTCCCCAAATTGCTCTATTCATGCATTCTTTATCTCAGTGAATGCCATTAGCAGCTGCTGAGGAAAACACATGAGTCAGTCTATCCCTTACATCCAAATAGTCACCACTCTTTTTCTTTTAAAAATTAGTGGCTGCCAACTATATGTCATTCACAAGAAGCCTACACTAACTATAAAGTCACAAGTTTTATTAAGGAGATGAAGAAAGTTTTACTTCCCTAATACTCACCAAAGGGAAGCTGTAATAGCCATACAAGTTCATAGAAAACATTCCAAGTTAAAAAATGATGAGAAATGAAAGGAAATATGACATGACAGAGAGGGATTAAATCCTCAAAGAAAACATGATCCTTAACATGTATGCGCCTAACAACAGAATACCAAAACACATAAGGCAAAAACCAATAGAATGTAAGTAGTAGAAGAATTGACCTTTGCAGTAGGAGACTTTGATGTATTTCTATCAGAAATGGGCAGAATCAACATGCAGAAAATCAGTAAGGATAACAAACAAACTCAACATCATCACCAATCAAATATGACCCTACAGATCTATGAATTGCTATCTTTATACACTGATTTGTCTAACACAACAGAACATTTAGTCTTTTCAGCCTCACATGGAACATTTGCTAAGAGAGATCACATTCCATTCTGGTCCACAATGCATACCTTATCAAATTTAAAGAAACAAACCGTGTAAAGCTTCCCTCAGACCACAATGTACCTAAACTAGAAATCAATAACAAGAGCCAGGCAGTAGTGGTGCACGCCTTTAATCCCAGCACTTGGGAGGCAGAGGCAGGTAGATTTCTGAGGTCAGCCTGGTCTACAGAGTGAGTTCCAGGACAGCCAGGGCTATACAGAGAAACCCTGTCTCAAAAAACCAAAAAAAAAAAAAAAAAAAAAATCAATAACAAAATGATAAATGACAAATCATAACATATTTGGAGATTAATAAATATACCTGTGGATACATGGACCAAAAAGTCACGAGGAAAAAGTGAAATTGTCAGCAGCCAAACCCATGAAATTCCCCGCTGTTCTGTGAAGCCTCGTCAGTTACAGTGCAAGGTTAGGAAAGGAGAGGGTGTTTGCGGTCTTGGGTCCCAGGAATTGAAAGAACGTCTGGTATTTCCTGGAAGCCCATGTAGTTCTGGCTTTAGAGTCGAGAGTATTATAAGAATATAGGAATATAAGAATATAAGTTACAGATTCTCAATCCACAACTAAGGCAAGCTGCTGAGGTCAGACATGTGTCAGGGGTGTCCCTGCATAGACACCCGAAAGGCCATTGCCTGAAGCTGTGAAGGTGAAGCCTGGATTGTCTTGGAGAACCCAAAGTATTGGAGATGCCCAAATTGTGAAATGCCTACCAAGGAGAGCTGCAAACAGGGAGTAGAACCAAGCCAAGAGACAGAAGATTGTTGCAGCCAACAAAGCTGAAAGGAGTTGGAGATCGGAAGAGCACTTTGACATCAGACATGGAGATGCAGAGTTTGGAGTTTGCCCATCTGGTTTGGGTCTTGCTTTGGTTCAGTGTTTTCTCCCTTTACTCCCTTTCCTCCCATTGGATGGCAGTGCATATCCTGTGCTGTTCTATGTTGGAAGTATACAATCTGCTTTTTCAGTTTGATTTAACAGGAGTTATAGTTAAGAGATTGCCATGAGTCTCCAAAGAGACTTTGAGCTTTGAACTTTTAAGAACATTGAGAATGTTGCAGACTATGGAGGCTTTTTAAGTTGGGCTGAATGCAGTTTGGCATTATGGTATGTCTACAAGTCTATGGGACAGGGATTAGAAAATGGTGGTTTGAACAAGAATGCCCCATAGACTCATAGATCTGACTGCCCCACATTTAAGACTCTTGAGCATCACAACCTGCCTGCCTTTTACTTTTTATACTTCATGCTCTATCCCATACCGCACCCCTATACACAGGATCCCATGAACTTCAAGTCTTGAAATACTACCTCTCTGATCTTTGTGTCTCTGTATGTGATCTGGGTTTGGAACCTGCACTTCATGTAAGCACACGTTCATGTACATACACACAGACCTTGTCACATTACACTCCTACCTTAGCACTTGGTCCTGTTTTTATGTGGCCTTGTGTGTGGTTCTCCCACAACTCTGTGAGACTTGAGAACTCACCGTGCAGCGCTCACAGAAGCAGCTCACATCTTGCTTTCTAAATAAATGGATGGATGAACAAATGGATTGAGGTGAGTAAGAGAGCAGATTAAAGAGGATATTAGTGGACTGTAGATGGGTGGATAGATGGAGGTGAGGGTTAGCAGATGAACAAATGGGTAGATTGATGATGATGATGATGAAGATGATGAAGATAGACAGACAGGCAGACAGATCTGTGCAGAAGGGCAGATGAGGCACTGTCCTGAAGAGAACATTGTTATATTTGAAAGTCTCTGCTTTGGGGGGATGTGAGGCATTTTTCCTAGCCTACATCCCCTTGTGAACACTGAAAAAAAATGGAATTGAACACATTGGGCCAGCATCCCAGCCAATCTGAAGAGCCATAATAGGGTGGCCATCCTCAAGGGGTAGGGTATGAAAACCTTCTCAAAACCTTCTACAGCATTACCACACTGGTGTCTCTCCCAACATCACTGGACTTGAGCATGGGACAGTAGAAGAGAAAGTACCATGAAATGTGGATAGGAAGAGATCAAAGTGGAAGGAGGAGTGGGGGCTACATGTGGGGGCTTGTGCTAGAACATGTGGGGACCTTGGTCCAGATTCCCTCATGGAAGCCATAGAACCTGTGCTCTTCTTGAAGACCTCTTGCCTCAGAGATGAGGAGATGGAGTTCCCAAAAGGAAATCCAGCATTGACCCTGGCTTGTGAAATCAAATGATATCAAAGTTTTGCCTGCTGAAGAGATATGAGTATTCTCTGGGCAGAAAGGACATCTGCAGCTGGGTAAGACATGAGCAAGCCATGGAAGCTATCCTGGGCTAGCAGAGATTGCCTATTCCCCACATAGTCCCAGGCCCAGAGGCCAGGACATGGGAGTCACCACCTAAGGAAATGGCAGGTTGATGCAAGAGCGATGAGCCACAACCCAGGACTAGGTCTGGGAAGGCACGTCAGCACATGCCAGCAGGTGATAGGATTTAGGCCAGACTACCCTGAAGTCAGGACCAACCCAGCCTGGCCAGTGGTCCCAGAGCAAGCCTATAGAAAGTCACTCCAGATGGTCAGTATTAGAGAAAGGGCCTGCCAGAGTCCAAGAAATCAAAAGCTGTTACGTTTCTCTTATACAAGAGCAATCTTGTTTCCTTCCTGCCTGCCTTCCTTCCTGTCTTCCTGCTTCCCTTCCTGTCTTCCCACTTTCCTTTTCTTTTTTCCTTTATCTCTATCTATCCATTTATCCATCTATTCTGAGACAGGGTCTCGTGTATCCTAGGTTAACCTCAGTCTCATTCTGTATCCAACAATAACCTTGAATGTCTGATCTTCCCTTTGTCAAGTGCTGGGATTACAGGCATGCTTCACCACAGCCAGTTTATGTGCTGCAGGAGACTGAATACAGGGCTTATGACATGCTAGCCGGACAGCCACCAACTGTACACACCCAAGCTCTTTTTGTTATGAAATTTATTAGGGTACACATTTCTTTCCACTTGAATGATAATTCTCTCTCTCTCCCTCTCTCTCTCTCTGTGTGTGTGTGTGCATGTGCGTGTATCTCTTTTCCAGTTGCACTACCTTGCTTTTCTCCTTAGCTTGCTTCCTAATTTATTTTTAATGCCCTTCTGTTATTGGTATATATGTGAGCTAATAAAGACACAATTTCCTCTTTCAACAAGGCAGGTGTTTGTATGAAAAGAGTCTTTGTCTTTCTTAGTAATTGATCTCTATTTCTATCATTATCCACGAGTTGTTACAGAATTTTTTAGTTCACGAGCTGTGGATACAATCTTTCTTTCTTTACTGATGGTTCAGTTCTTTGTTTTGGGATACAGAACATGAAAATCTTAGTTGATTCCTTCTGGACTTAAATTAATGGGATATTACCAGAAAACTATCATGGTTCCTGCTTGAGTCCCTGCTTTGTTCTGAAAGCTAGAGACAGTTCTGGGGGTTCAAAATAGGAGCCAGTGTGTCATAGAAGAGACTGGCATGTATTAGTACACCTGCTTCCAATTGACCCTGAGCTTGAGATAGAAATCATAAAGAGCAAGCAAACCAACTGAATGAGCTTTTCTTGAGGCTCAAGCACAAGGGAAGGCTGGAACGATGGCTCAGTCAGTAAAGTGCTTACTGTATAGCATGAGAACCTCATGGTCCTCATGGGTTTCTCTTTAAAAGTTACAATCCTAAACAGAGTTCAGGGGTCTTACGAATCAGAGCAAAGTTGACACCCACAGATAGAAAGTGGATTCTGAGTAGAGACTGAATAAGAGGAAACACGCACACCCAACTTAGGAGACTTAGGGTGGGGCCCCACACTACCAGCTATCAAACCTCAGCAGGTCACTGCTGACTTCTGTCTCCATTTTCCTCACCCATGAGTGGAGATATTATACATCAAGCCCACAGCTGGGGTGCCTGCAGCTATCTCTCTCTTTTGCCATCGAATCCTGAGAAGGCTCTGAGGCCAGTGAGTGCCTGCTTTGCCTCAAACCAATGCCCAAGCCTCTTAGACTAAACATATAACCTGCCTGCATGGATCAAGTGATGACCCTAAGTGGAAGTGAAGAACCAGCTGTGCTTGTTGTGGAGGCGCCTCAGCCCCAGACCTCAGTCTCCTGCCTATAAAATGGAGACAGTATCACTATAGTGTTTTGAGACTACAGTGAGCCTCTTCATTCAGTACAACATGGCCTCAGCATGGTACCTGGGCTGGTCTCAGTCTCTTGAATTTCATCGGAGCCCTTTCAGCAGGGTTGGAGGAGCAGCAGCAAACGCCCACTTCCCTGAGTGGTGCTGACCCTCCAGTAGCACAGGACTTAATAGCCCTTTTCACCTGCCGGACCAGAGTAAGCTTGCTACCCAAATCAACTGCCCTATCAACTGCTGGACTGAGGTTTTGGATTTCCTAGGTCTGGAGGGGCACCTCGAGCCCTCTGTTCCACAGGCCTGCCCCATCCTGTGTCCCAGGTCTGTGCCTCCAGACCTACTTCCTGCTTGGAACCCCTCCTTCCACGTATTCTAGGATTCTCTTACCTTGTCAGGATCAGAGTATAGTGGCCCTATTGACTCCACTCTGGGTACCCCGGAAGATCCAGGTAGGGAGACAGTTTCAGAGCTCCTGGCAGTATGGGAGAGAAAGGACAGGAAGGGCTCCAAGCGGAAATGGCTAAGCACTATGGGCATACGTAATTTATGATAGGACTTTGTCCTCTGTCTCAGGAATATCCACTCCCACAGGCCCTCCTGCAACCCCAGCCAGCAGTCTGGAAACTGTCTGCTCTTCAGCTGAGCAGTGGTTAATCACTCCCTAGAGGCCTCAGGGTCTATGCCCTGAAAAGCTCTGCTTATCACCTGCCAAGCCCTGGGTGACAATCAGCTGACTGTCCAGATAGTTCAGTCTCTTTGAGGGTGGTAGAGGCTCCAAGGATGCAGGTCAGGAGTTCTGTTCTCAGGCATCTGAGTACTGGCTAGAGGCTGAGATATAGTATAGATACTGGAGAATCAGAATTCCAATATCCCAAGCCAGCTAGGCTAAGCCACCATCATCGATAGGACAAAAAAATTTTAAAACTAATAACCAAAAGCAGAAGAGGAGGTTTATTCACTGTCTTAGTGTTCTGTTGCTGTGAAGAAACACCATGACCACAACTCTTATAAAGGAAGACATTTAATTGGAATTGGCTTACAGTTTCAGAGGTTTAGTCCATTGTCATCATGGTGGGGAGCATGGCAGCACACAGTAGACTTGGTGCTGGAGAAGCAGCTAAGAATTCTACATCTGGATCTGCAGACAGCAGGAAGAGAGAAACTCTGAGCTTGGAATGGGCTTTTTGAAACCTCAAAGTGACACACTTCTTCCAACAAGGCCACACCTCCTAATCCTGTGCCACTCCCTGGTGGCCAAGTATTCAAATCTATGAGTCTATGAGGGCCAGTATCATTAAACCACCACATTCATTACAGCCCAATTGTGTAGAGGGTCCCCTCCCAAGTCCATTTTCTGGATTCTGATATAGGGTCTAGGTTTAACCAGAGGAAAAGAAGTGGGTGTGGATGAGCACTCCTTGTCAAGGGTATGGTACTGCCTACCATTGACCCACCAGTCTTAGCACATCTGTTTGGAATAGGTCTAACACATTATGAGAAGTGTGAAATCTCTTCAGAGGAGACAAGGTCATCTTCTGACTGGCAGTGGGCTTCATCCTTATCCCAGCATGAGATTCCTGAAAGAGAATAAAAGAAAGTTTTATTTCTTGGGAGATTTTGTCTCAATACTCTGATAACCAAAGTGGGACACAAGTGTCTCTTTTGAATATCTTTATTCACAGTTTGTGTCACAAAACTTGTAAAAAGTCTAACATTCCCTAAGTGTGCAGAGTGTGTGAAGCAATTTATAGCTCTCTGATAATACTTGAGATTATGTTCCAGTTCTGGAGTCCAGAGGGCCTTGGGATGATACCAGTCACCTGAGAGGCTACTTAAGTGGAGAGTTGAAACTTTCCACCCCCACTGACCTCTAGGAAGGTAAAACTCTTGGATAAGACTCCATCGGCTTTCAGATACTAAGCACAGGAGATGCTTGGAGAGAGGCAGCCAAAGAGGACACAAAGGATCTGTGCCCTGCCTCTGCATCTCTTTCCTTGGCCATGTATCTATAGCCTTTGTTACATCCCTTTATAACAAGGTGGTAACCGTCTCTAAGCATTTACCTACTTCTGAGAGTCCATCTCAACAGAGCTGAGGAAGGGGGCCTAAGAGATAGATACATAAGCCTGACATCCTCAGTTTGATTTCCAGAACCTGTGTTAGAAGGAGAAAATTTACATTTGCAAATTGCCCTTTGACCTTTGACCGTAAGCATATGTGCTGTGACACACCCATACAGCCACCCTTACACAGACATACCCAGCAACAGCAATAATAAAATAACCAGAAGGAGTTGGCGCCCTTAACCTTCGAGACCTAACTTTAAATCCAAATAAATAGTGACAGAATTAAGCTGCATTGTAGGTGACCCATTTGGGGGACACTGTAGAAAAGCTCGGACTTCCCCACTAAGGTGTTCAGTGTTACATGTAGAAAGGAGGAAGATTTTGTTTTTTCTATATAGGACTTTCCTGGGTCAGACTGCAACTCTTAGAACAGAAAAGGGGCTGACTGGGCAGCAAGATCCCCAGGACCATCCCTGGAGCACAAAGTTGACTAGGACTGACTTGAATGATGTGAGACTTGAGCTGTGCTGCATGTACAGACATTTTGTTTGTTTGTTTGTTTGTTTTGCTATGGGTTTTCCCTGTGTAGCCCTGGCTGTCCTGGAACTCTGTAGACCAGGCTGGCCTTGAACTCAGAGATTTGCCCCTTTCTGCTTCTTCAGTTCTGGGATTAAAGGCATACACTACCACTGCCTGGCTTTATGTTTTATAAGACAGAGTCTCATGTATCCTTGAACCCATATACTATACCACCAATGATGGTCTTGAACTCCAAGCTGGGATAACAGGTGTATATCATTATACAGGATCTATGAAGTGTTGGCGATTGAACCCAGGCCTTTACATATGCCAGGCAAGTGCTCTACTAACTGAGCCACATCTTATAGCCCCCAGGTACATATATTTTTTAGGAAAGTGGATCAAGGAGTGTTTCCTGGGAGGAGCCAGACTAGAGAACTGGCCACATAATGAAGTGTCTATCCAAACTTACACAATCAGGTAGGCAATATAAAAGCATAACAAGAGGGCCCCAATAGTCATTGTAGTTGAACTAGAGCCAGTCCCTCTTTCCCCCTCTGAATTTGGGAGATGATTGGCCCTGCAGGCTCAACCTTGGAAATGAGCTGAGCTGCTAGTCGAGATAAAATTGAGGTCAAGGCAGGGTGGTGGCCAGAACCATTAGCGTTTACTAGGAACATAAACTCAGCACTAGTAGGAAAGAAAAGGGTAAGGGGAGTGCTGCAAAGCGGAGACTTGCCAGAAAACCATAGTCTGAGAACTTCCTGTGCTCTCAGGGAAGTCTCCAGGAAGCCTCTAGCCTGCTTTTTCTAAAGGTTCCTGTTGAGGGACTGGGGATGTAGATCAGTTGGTAGAGTCGATAAAGTGCTTGCCTAGCAAGCATGAAGCCCTATATAAACAGGACATAGTGGCTCTGAGCCAATGTGTAGAGGCAAGAAGATTGGGAGTTGCAAGTCATCCTTGGCTACAAAGCAAGTTTGAGACCTGTTTGAGGTACAAGAGACCCTGCCTCAACAAAACAAAACAAAAAACTGTAAATAACAACAAGAGGCATAAAAACACAACAAAAAGTGTTCCTATTTCAGAAGTGTGTCTAGGCCTTTCTACCAGACAGCACTCCTCAGTCAGAATAGGAAATTGGGAGGGGACTTGGGGTTCTTGGAGAAAGCTGTCACCTGTTCCCCTAGCCAGGGTTTCATTCAGAGCACATGCCTGCTCTGACTACCCCTTGAGAGAGGTCAGTGGAAGGAAGAGAGAATGAAGTAATAGGTGTGTGTCCAGCTAATGAGCTTCACGGCCCTTCGTAGGACCCACATCCAGATGGCAGGGTTAGTGGGCTTTGAACATGCTGTTTGGGGCACTCTGGTGTCAAAGAAGCCACCTGTGGTAGTTTGAATATGCTTGGCCCATAGGGAGTGGCACTGTTAGGAGGTGTATCCTTGTTGGACACAGTGGGGGTTGGCTTTGGAGGTCTCCTCCTATGCTCAGGCTCTACCCAGTGTTGAAGAGATTTTCCTCCCAGTGGATGACAGTCTCTCCTGGTTGTCTTGGATCAAGGCTCTCAGCTCCTTCTCCAGCACCATATCTACTTGGACACTGCCATGCTTCCCACCATGGTGATAATGGACTGAAGCTCTCTCTGATACCAGCCCCAGTTAAATGTCCTTTGTAAGCATTGTGTTGTTCATGGTGTCTCCGCAACATTGGAAACCCTAAGACATCACCTGTCAGATATTTGCAAAGGTCCACTTGAGGGGCAGTTCTTTGTCTGGTTTCTGATGTACAGAAGAGGCGTATAAGCTCCTAAAGAGCCATCCAGTAACCATTCCCATCATGGGCCCCTGCGGTATTTCCTTCAGCAATGCTCAGAAATCTAACAGTACCAGGCTTTGCTTCACAGTCTCCAAACTTGGCAACTAATGTGCGTGAGCCCTGGGTAAGAGGCTATGGTGATAGAATGCTTGCCTGGCATGAAGGAAGCCCCAGGTTCCACCCCAGCACCACACAGACTGGGCACAGAAACACATATGCCTGTGATCCCAGCACTCAGCTGGTGGAGGCAGCAGGATTAGGAGTCAGAGCTATCCTTGACTGTATACGGGGTTAGAGGCCAGTCTGTGATGGAGGCTCCCTCAAAAAGAAAAAGAAAAGAAAGGTGGGTGAGTAAGGGCCAGAGGATCATCCAGTGTTCCTATAGTTTCACTTTTGGGGGGCTCTGTAATTTACAAAGAGATCATTTTATTTCTCTGGAATTACAGCAGCTGATGTCAGAGATCCCAGAGATGGTGAACCCCTTGTTTTCCTGCTAAACATTGAACTTCTGTGGCCCTCTTCCACTGCACCTAGCTGAGCAAGACGCCAACAGATACCCGAGCAGCACAGAAGCACATGGATGACATTTCTGTCCAGAGCTTGCCTGATGTGATATTTGGTAGAAATTCCTTTTATAGGGACTGGAGAGAGAATTCAGCCATTTAAACACTTGTTTTGCAAATAAGAGGACCAGAGTCTTATCTCCAGAAACCCTGTAAAAATCCCTGAGTGAGGTGGTGCACACTCGTAATCTCAGAGAGACTGAGACAGGCACAACTCTGGGGTTAGCTAGCCAGTCCTGCCTACTTGGCAAGTTCCAGGCCAATGAGAGACAATGTCTCAGAAAACAAGGTGGAAAGTACCCAAGGTTGCCTTCTGCCCACACACACAGACACGTGCACACATGCGCGCGCGCGCGCACGCGCATACACACACACACACACACACACACACACACACACTTCACTTTACAGATGTGTAAACCTGTCTCCTTTTCATCCTTTTGTACAGTCACAATCCTCTCTGGTCAGACATCAGAAGGTATCTGACCATCTGCTATCCTATACACCATGGTCAAAACCAGATCTGTGCCCAGGTCTGTTCCGCAGGAAAGCCCAGAAGGAACTTCCTGAAGCAAGGGCACTAATGTTTTATGGCCAATCTCTCTCAAACAGCATGCAAGCACTCTGCCTTGTCCTAAGGAGGGCATGTGAATTCAGGTTCTTGGCCTGCTTGCTTTGTGAGTCAGAGGGTGAGTTGGGGGGGAGGGGGAAGACATCCTGAGAGACAGATCCCCTGGAGCTATATCTGAAGGACCCCAAGCCTTATATATCAAAAAGGGGGACAGGGGCATGTAGGGCAGGCAGGTCCTTCTGGATCAGACCAGTAACCAAGTTGGCTCTCTCCCAACCTAGTGCTATTTTAAAAATTCTGCTCATGAGGTAAATGTTCTGCCAACCTTCATTTCTCATCATTTGGTGTCACGTGCTCACTTGTACCTGTACATAGGTGCGTATATGTGTTTGCATGGAAGCCAGAGGTCAGGCTGAGGAGTCTTCCTCAATCATTTCTTCACCTTATTTTTTGTTACTTTTCAAAATGCTTGTTTGTATGCTGTGTTTGTGTATGTAGGAGTACATTTATGTAATTTATGTAGGAGTGTGGGTGTGTGCATGTCACAGCACATGTGTGGGAATCAGAGGACAACCTTAGGTGTCTGCTCTTGCTCTCCACCCTGTTTGAGACATGGTCTAGTTTCCCCCATTGCTTATGACAGCCTAGTTGGCTCAGGAGCTTCCAGGGATTCTCCTATCTTGCTGGAAGGGCGCTGACGGATTCACAAGTGCTGCTGCGCCCAGCTTTTGCACGAGCTCTAGAGATTCAAAGTCAGGCCATTACAGTTGCATGACAGGCACCCGACTCTCAGAGCTGTCACCCCAGCCCCATCTCTGCTTTATATGTTGAGACAGGTCCTCTCACTGAAAGCCCCAAACATCCCCAAACATCTCTGCCTTCCGAGATGTGGAATACAGGTGCGTGCTTTAGCCAACTCTGTACATGGGTGTGGGATCCAACCTCAGGACCTCATGTTTGCACAGCAAACACTTTACTGACTGAACCATCTCCCCAGCCCCATAGTCTGCTAACTTTAAAGAGACATTTCTGTGACGAGTCAAAAAAAAGCCACAAGACAAACGATGCAACGACTACCCATTCTGGCATCACCACAGCAGCTAAACCAACACAATGAACAGTCCATCTGTCTCAGCTCTACCGTCACAGCCTATAGCCACCTTCCATCTTCCCATCTGGCTTACAAGAACCACGCTATCCACCGACTCTGTACAATAGTAAAGCTGTTCTTCATGATGTTCTGCCGAGCTGGGATAACAAGTGCGTTCTTCATGCCAGCCTCTTTGCAATCTTTCAGTCCTCTTTAAAACTGTACTCATGGAGTTTATTTCCATGTGCACAGATAAATCATAACCCAAAGTCTGACGCCATGCCCAGCGCTTATTGCATTGGGTTGCAATGACCCAGCCCCACTGAATTAGACATTTCCTCCTCTCCTCCTCCTCCTCTTCCTCTTCCTCCTGCTCTTTATCTTCCTCCATCTCCTCTTCCTCCTCCTCCTGCTCTTTATCTTCCTCCTCCTCCTCTTCCTCCTCTTCCTGCTCTTTATCTTCCTCCTCCTCCTCTTCCTCCTCCTCCTGCTCTTTATCTTCATCTCCTCCTCTTCCTCCTCCTCTTCCTCTTCCTCCTGCTCTTTATCTTCCTCCATCTCCTCTTCCTCCTCCTCCTGCTCTTTATCTTCATCTCCTCCTCTTCCTCCTCCTCTTCCTCCTCCTCCTGCTCTTTATCTTCATCTCCTCCTCCTCCTCCTCTTCCTCTTCCTCCTGCTCTTTATCTTCCTCCATCTCCTCCTCCTCTTCCTCCTTCTCCTGCTCTTTATCTTCCTCCATCTCCTCCTCCTCCATCTCCTCCTCCTCTTCCTCCTCCTCCTGCTCTTTATCTTCCTCCTCCTCCTCTTCTTCCTCCTCCTCCTGCTCTTTATCTTCCTCCTCCTCCCGCTCCCCTACCCTCCTTGCAGTTTTGGTATGTGAATCCAGCAAAACTTAAACTTTTGCTTTTGAAACAGGATCTCACTAAGCTGCCCAGACTTTGCCTTGAACTCACTTTGCATCCCTGGCTGGCTTGAAACTTACAATCATCTTGTCTTAGTCTCCCACAAACTGTGCTTGCAGGCCTGTACCACCAGGTCCAGCTTGAGACAACCTATTTTAGAGACCTTCAGAGAGAGAGTTGGGATGGCTAACAGTGACTGTCAACTTGGCTGGATCTGGAGTAATTTAGCAGACAAGCCGCTCAGTGTGTCTGTGGGGGGGGGAGGTTCTGGGTTAGGTTAATTGAGGAGAGAAGACTCATCCTCATTGTAGGCAGAACCATTCTGTGGGTTGGAGTCTCAGACTTCCTAAAAGAGGAAAAGTAAATCGATTGCAGGTTCCTGACTTAGGATGCAGCACAACTTGCTGTCTCGTGCTCCTGTTGCCGTTGGCTTCCCACTATGGGGGCCTGTATCCTCTGTCCCTGAGTTCAAGGCCAGCCTGGTCTACAGAATGAAGTTTCATGACAGCCAGGGTTACACAGAGAAACCCTGTTTTAAAGCAAACAAATAACAACAACAATTACAACAACAAAATACCAAGCAAAATCCCTCATAGACATGCTCAGAAGTTTGTTTTCTAAGTGAGTCTACACATCTAGTCAAGCTGGCAATCAATAGTAAACATCACAGTCTTCTCTGAGAGTTTCTACAATACAATGTCTAGTATTTTGTCAAGTTGTTTTGTTTCAGCAACAAGAAAAGCAACCAATAAAACCTACTAATGTGCCTAACCCAGTGGTAGCAAATCACAATATCTCCAGACACAACTGTCAAGTGTCTCTGCAGTGGCAAAGACCTATCTAGTTGGGAACCACCTATGGGTCATAGATGCAATCAAGGGTGGGATAAGGAGAAAGCCAACACAGTCAGGTAAATGTCCTGGAATCTGAACCCTGCCCTTGGCTGCCTTAGGAGGTAGAAAGAGTCAGCAAGGAGGAAAGACACTGGGAATGGAGGTGGCTACCCATGATTCCTAGAGGACTTTGAAGTACATGTGAACAGTACTTTCTGGACCAGCAGCGCTGACACAGCCCTTTTAGAATGGATGAACATGGGAACCAAAGTCCTGATGGATCAGATAGCACCTTCATTCTCAGCTCAGGAGGCCTTTGCTAATGTCAGTTTATTATCAGAGAGCATGGGAGGTCATTGCTGAGAGGGTCATCCAGGGCAACAGGAGGTAGGGGAGAGGTGCTCAGAGTGAAAAGGTCACTTTCTTTTCCACATAGAGCTTCCAGGACCCACCCTCTCCATCTCCCTAGCACTGGGACTCAATGCACATGCCACCTTGTCTGGCTCTTGTGTGGGTGCTAGGGATCTGAACTTGGGCTCTCATCATTATGCAGAAAGTACTTAACAAAACCAAACCAAACCAAACCAAACAAACAAAGCTGGGCAGTGGTGGCTTGCGCCTTTAATCCCAGCACTTGGGAGGCAGAGTCAGGTGAATTTCTGAGTTCGAGGCCAGCCTGGTCTACAGAGTGAGTTCCAGGACAGCCAGGGCTATGCAGAGAAACCCTGTCTCGAAAAACCAAAACAACAAACAAACAAAATGAAGCAAAACAAAACAAAAACATCTCCCTAGCCTCTGATCTCATTGACCTAGAGAGACTGAAAAACTTGGGAGAGAGGAACAAACCTTGGTGGTATGGGAACTCAACACGTGAGTCTACTGTCACTGAGGTGCTCATGGCTTGTCCCTAAGGGCTATTGATGTTTGTGTGACTAATTAATTAATTTAGTTGTCACCATGGTTATCTGTGCTGCTGGGGATGGGACCCAAGACTTGGTCCATGCTAGGTAAGCACTGCCATTGAGTGGACACCGAGCCCTGGAATGGAGTTGCTACCCAACCCTGGAGCACTTGCTGCATTCTAAGATCAATGTCACTTTCCTCTTGGTCCACAGCTGTAATTCCCTTCCCAGCCTCATGCATGCTTAGGAGCAAGCACAGAGCACATCTAGGCAGCTCCTTCCTGTCCTGTTTTCTGTAGCTAAACTCATAAAGAAAAGAATCTGGTCTTGACTGCCCCCCAGTTCTGGCGTCTGGAAAGTTCAAGGGCATAGAGATGACGTCTGACAGGAGCTTTGTAACAGGTGGAAAGCTAAAGGGAAAGTAAGCATGAGAGAGATGAGTCACACGCAACTCACGAGGGTTGCTGTGGTATGTGTTAAGGGGTGTGGGTGTGGATGGGTGCAGTTTGCACACTCACGTGGGAGGTAGCTATGCAGGCCAGAGGCCTCAGGCGCCCTACTCCGTCGCTCTTTACCTCATTCCCTTGAGCCTGGGAACCTCAAGGGAATTCACTGAACCTGGAGCTAGGCTGACAGCCAGCAGGCTCCAGCAATCTTGTCTCCCCTAGCTCCTGGTATGGGGTTACCGGTATGTACTGCCCATATCCAGCTTTTTATGTAGGGGCTGTGATCCAAATTCTAGTCTTCATGCTTGCATAGCGGTCTTACCCACAGAGCTGTCCATCTAGCACCTGGACATGCCTTTTTTAAAAAAAAAATCATGAACAGTTTTCATTTATTTGCTGGTAACTTTAGTCGAACACAGCAGAGGTCTGTCAAGGGGGAGCCTTAGCTGGTCAACAGCCACAGGGCATCATAACCTGAGACTTAGACTCTGCCTGAGGCCCTAGCCCCAGGCAAAGAGCTACACAGAGACCTGTCTCACTAGCCCATAAAAGGTGAGAAACTGTTATTGTTCTTTATATGTATAAAGAGTGTGTGTGTGTGTGTGTGTGTGTGTGTGTGTGAAGAACTTAGGCTTTATATGTTTCGAGGCTTCCCTTTGTTGATGTGCTCAAAGCACAGTTCTGCATTCTGACAAAAGGCATGCTGAAGGAAAAGGACAGCCATGACAGTGGTGAGGGCAAAGGTGGAAGTCTATGGAACAGCAGGGAGTCAGACTCAGGGATGTCTCCTCAGGGGTTTTTCTTTTTTAACCGCTCTTGTACAGACCTAATTGTCTCTGAAGGCCCTATTTCCCAACACTGCTACAGTGGCAATCAAAATCCTAACATCTCTTTCAGAGAGGAGAAACCAGATCGAAGCCACAGCAACTTCATTTAGAACCTGTGCCAACCCTCACCCTCCCTTGGGTGGTCCGCTGGCATATAGTAGTAGAGCCAAATTCTCCATGAGAATAGCAGAGCCAGACCTATTGACAAGAGCAAGAACTAAATTTTTGATAGGTCAAGCCACTGGAAAATCATGGTTTTGATATACACTGTAGGGCAAATAGCTGACCTCCCAAACATTGGCAGAGTGCTTGCTGACATACATGAAGTTCTGAGTTCAATACCCAGCATTAAATAAACACGTAGCAGATTAACAGAAGTTCAAGGATATCTTCAGCTACATAACAAAATTGAGGCTATACCCGCATAAAAAGGAGCAAACAATTCCCTTAATAAAGTAGCCAGCCTCGGGCATTTTGGTATAGCAAATGAAAACAGATGAACAGGAATCTCGGATTAGATTCTTCTGTATCTTCACCGTTCCTAATTAAATAACGTTGGCAATGTATGTTAGATCCTATAAATCACTCTTAGTCATCACAGCAACTCTACCAGATAAATATTACTGTTATTCCTAACTTATGGTTAAAGAAGTTAATACACAGAGAACTAAAATTAATGCTTTTATTTTTTAATTGAACATTGATTGATTGATTGATTGATTGATTGAGAGATGTGGTACAGCAAGAATGTGGAGGTCAGAGAACAACATGCAGGAGAAGTCACTTCTCTTCCTGTGTGGTCCCTGGGCTCAAACTCAGGTTGTCAGCCTTGGTACCAGCCACCCTTTTATGCTGAGCTGTTTCACTTGCCCCTTCGTCTTCATTTTTGAAACCGTCTCTTTTATGGAATCCACCCTTTTGTTTTGTTTTGTGTTTTTGTTTTTCTAGACAGGTTTCTCTGTGTAGCCCTGGCTGTCCTGGAACTCACTCTGTAGACCAGGCTGGCCTCGAGCTCAGAAATCCGCCTGCCTCAGCCTCTCGAGTGCTGGGATTAAAGACGCATGCCACCACTGCCCGGCCCTTTTATGGAATCTATAGCTCAATGTTTTGGCTTCACTTTCTGGTCAGTGATTTCTGTACTTATTTGAAATCTAACCGTGATTTTCATTTTCATGTGTTAACCCTTCCTTGCATCCCTAGAAAAAAGCCAACTTGGTCATGGGGTGACATTTAAAAAATGTGATCTTCCTGCCAGGCAGTGGTGGCGCACACCTTTAATCCCAGCACTTGGGAGGCTGAGGCAGGTGGATTTCTGAGCTCGAGGCCAGCCTGGTCTATAGAGTGAGTTCCAGGACAGCCCAGCCAGGGCTACACAGAAACCCTGTCTTGAAAAACAAACAACAACAAAAAAAAGGTAAAATTAAGCAGTAAATCTACCTGTCCTGGGTCTTATTGTTTTAAATGGAGGACTCCTTATTACGAAATTAATGTCATTGCTTGTTATAGATCTGTTTATGTTACTTGTATCCTCTTGGTTTAATTTTGTTAGGTTGCATGTGTCTAGAAAATTGTCTATTTTTGTAAGCTTCAAATATACTGAAATATGCACTTTTAAAGTGTTCTTTAATGATCCTCTGTATTTCAGTGGCATTTCTTATAATATCCTCTTCCAGCTCAAATTTTATTAATTTGGGTCTGCTCTTTCTTTTGTTTAGTATGACTAAGTTTTTGTTAATTTTGCTATGATATGGGATTTACTCGAAGAATTGGACCATGTGATTACAGAAGCTGATAAAAGGTAGGAGCAATGGCTCAGCAGTTAAGAATGCTGGCTGCTCTTGCAGTGGACCCAGGTTCGACTCCTAGTACCCACGTGGCAGCTAACCTGTAGCTTCAGTCACAAAGAATCTAATGCCCTCTCTGACCTCCACAGACACCAGGCACACATGTGTCAAACAAACATGCATGCAGGCAAAACATTCAAACAAAAAAATTAAAAGTAAATACAAGTTTTGGTTTAGTTTTCAAGACTGAGTTTCTCTGTGTAGGCCTGGCCATCCTAGATCTTGCTCTGTAGATCAGGCTGGCATCGAACTCAGATATTTACCTGTTTCTGCCTCACTAGTGCTAAGATTAAAGACCTGTGCCACCAGTGCCCAGCTAATTAAAAAAAAAGACGAAAGCTGAAATACTTCTCAACCCATCTGCCAACTAGAGCCCCCAAGGTGCTTATAAGGTGGCTTATGCCACATCCATAGGCCTCAGCCCCAGAGAAGCTACTGGTACAATGTTCACTCTAAGGCAATATCCTGGGAAACTTGAGGACTCTTAATGCAAGTCTTAGAGTCCAAGGCTGGTCATCCTGGAGATCTGATGTTCAAGGCAGCAGAAAAATTCTACCCCAGGTGTTACAGAACAGATCTGCTCATCAGCATTTGCTCTTTCTGGTCTCTGACCAATTTAATGGAGCTCACCCACATCGATGGCAGATACTCCCCCATTTAGACTCTCCAGCCACATAGCAATGTTCTCCAGAAGGCACACTCAGAGGTTCCTAAATCAATTGACATGTAAATTTTCCTGAAATTGAATGTGCCTGGGTTCCAGTAGAGGTCAGGGTTTGGTCTATCATAGTCTAAGCCTCTGTTTTCACACTTGACAATATTTCTGAGATGTCTTCCTATGTAAGCTGCTACAAAAGATCCTCCTTGATTGAGTTGATTAGATTCATGATGTGTAGTGGCACCTGAGGAAAAACAGAGGCAGGCCAAGTCTTAGAAAGCAGGGACTTCATTTGTTTCTTCTCAGACAGGGCCACCTAGTGGTTCAGTACAAGAATCAGGGTCAGAATGAAATCTTTGACTTCTCTGGACTCAGCTAAGAGGACTTGAGTTTCCTCCTTGTACACAAAGCCCTCTGTGGGGATCGAGGCTTACAGAAAGCTAATGGCATGCTTCAGATCACCAAGGAACGCACTCCCAGAATGAAGCCCAGAATTTTGGTCTCTATGTCCACAGTTGTAGTTCTGTCCAGCTAACCCTTAAGTTTTGCAGCCTGTGTTTCTCTGGCATGTTCAGCAGGTTACAACGCCTTATGAGACTGTTGAAAAAAAATCTTCTATTCATTCAGGGAATCCAGTTTCTCTGTCTCATCAGCTAAGGGAAAGAAAGGCTTCTGGACTGCTGCGAACTGCTCCTGTTCTCTTCGTTCTTGGTGATCTTGGTAGTTGTATAAGGTGTGACTCTTTTTCCTGCTTCTCCAGCCCAATACAATCCTTGCTTCTTTGCTATTTGCTTTAGAAAGCTCTGGGATCTTAATGATGACTAATCGCCCTGGCAAATGGACAGCATGTAGCCATTCTGAGATCTGTCAACTCTTACATAGGTTAGCTGGAGGGAGGTAGAGACTCTCTCTGTTTTTATATTTCTCTAACTACACAACTATCCGTGTAAACACTAGCTACTTTGTTTTCTGCTGAGGGTATTCCCTAGTTAAAGCTGTGAGTTCAGCCATTTGAGCATATTTAACTACTGATTATATCAACAGTTATGCAGCCACACCCTTCCTGGAACTATCTTTCCTCATTTCATAAACAAGAACCATCTGTAGCCGGCCTGGTGATTCACAGCTTTAATCCCTACACTCAAGAGTTAGAGGCAGGCGGATCGCTATAAATTTGAGACTAGACTTGTCTACATAGTAGCTAGCTACTATGTAGCTGCTACACACCTCACACCCCAGGCTAACAGGGCCTAAATACTGAGACTCGGCGTTAATACTAACCAAACAAATCTATAATAAACAAAGTTATTTTGGCATTTTCTTTAAAAAATTAATTTTGTTTAAACATATATGTATGAATGTATTATATGTACATGTGGTGTATGCATGTATGCACATGCAGGTATGCACATTCAGAGGTCAGAAGAGAACAGTTCTACCACTCTCTACCTCCTTCCCTTGAGACAGGGTCTCTCATTGAACCTACAACTAGACTGACAACCAGCAAGCCCCTGCCATCCTCTAGTCTTCATCCCCACAAATCACAAATGCTGGGATTACAGGCGTGCACACAGCCACATCTGGCTGTTTTACATGGGTACTAGACACCAGAGTTGGGGCCCCCAGGCTAGTATAACCAGTACTCTTTCCTGCTGAGCCATATCTCCAGCCCCTCATTCTACATTTTCAATGGAGGTTTCTGATTGACCACTTTTAGTAGAAGGGAGTATATCTATTGAGCTTATATATGGAGGCTCTTGTGAGCTCACAAAGAGAGTCTAACCAACCATGATTTGGACATTTTAAAAATCCATCCAGACACCAGTCAAGAATTTCCTTTCTGGGCTGGAGAGATGGCTCAGTGGTTAAGAGTACAGACTGCTCGTCCAGAGGACCTGAGTTCAATTCCCAGCAACCACATGGTGGCTCACAACCATCTGTAATGGAATCCAACGCCCTCTTCTGGTGTGTCTGAAGACAGCGACAGTGTACACATATACATAAAATAAATAAATCTTAAAAAAAAAGTCCTTTCCTCCCTACATCTGACAGTTGAGTTCTCTTAAATTGGCCTTATGGAGGGGTACCCCCAAAATTGCCACACCTGACACCCCAAGTCCCGCTCTAAGAAGCCTAATCAGTCGTTGCTCTGAGCCCATAATGGCAGTTATGGTAGAGGGTTGAAGGCAGGAAATGGCTGGGCAGTTGAGGGTAAAAAGGCCACAGAGAAACGTAACCAGTTCCTTCCTTGACTAAAAGCCAGAGATAGCCATAGGACTCTAGGAGTTTCATCCTTGCCAGAGGCCAGGGATACCAAAAGTGTTCTGGGAGCTCTGATATCTGATTTGGATCCTAACTGATTCTAGAGTCTTTGGGGAGGTGAACTCTTAAAGTAGCAAGGAAGGTTGTTCAGACAAAGTAGGGCGAAACTTGTAAGAATGACCTTCTAAAGAGGGGTGGATACTGGGTCCTTCCTTTCAGGTACCAGCTACTGAAACAGGAATGTTCAAACAATGAGCTCCAGAAGTATTTCATTCTGGAGGAAAAGGGAGAGACTACAAAAGCCCAAGTCATACAGCGCCCAGAAGAGAAAGATATGTGTGCACCTGTGTTTTTAGGTTTCTTGTGTGCAGGTGCCCTCGGAGGCTAGAAATGGGCACTATATCCCCTGGATCTGGAGTTACAGACAGATGTAAGCAGCCATGTGAGTAGTGGGACCCAAACTTGGGTCCTCTGAAAGAGCTGTTAATTGCTGAGTCATCTGTCTGGTTGTCCTGTCCCCTTCAAGCTTACTTCAAATCAGCTGTGTAGCCAAGGACAACACTGAGCTTCTGATCCTTCTGCCTCTACTTACTGGGTACTGGGATTTACAGGCTTGTGCCTCTATACCCTGTGTGGTGCTTAATATTGACAGTCCTTAGAATCATCTTGTAAGGTTCCATGATTTGCCAAAGAGTGATTCCCCAGACTCAAATAATAGGGGCAGGCTTCACATGGGAGGCATGTATCCAGGTGGCGATTCCTTCCACTTTGACAGCCGTTGGTGTGGTCAGTAGCACCAAGTAGGGTCCTTTCCAGCTGGGTTCAAGCGTCTGGGCACAATGTCACTGCACATAGACCTGGTCTCCAACCTGGAGCTGGTGGAACGTCTTGGGGGTTCCTGGCTTGCAGGCAGCTGCCAGCTGCGTCCACACCTCTTGTTGTACCACCTACAGGCCTTTTAACCTAGCATACAGATCATTGTTACTATGACAAGTGGGTTCTATGATGTCCCCGAAGAGGGTTAGGGGTGCTGGAGTCCCATACAGGATTTCAAAAGGGGTTAGACTGAAGCCCGAACAGGGCAATGGGAAGGAGCACCACCCAGTCAGCGCCAGTCTCCATGGTCAATTTAGTTAAGGTTTCTTTTAGAGTTCTATTCATCCTCTCTACCTGCCCTGAGCTCTGAGGTCTGTATACACAATGAAGTTTCCAATCGACCTCTAGATATCTGGCCACTCCCTGACTTACCTGGGCAACAAAGGCTGGACCATTGTCAGATCCGTTTACCTTGGGCACTCCAAATCGGGGAAAGATTTCTTCCAGTATCTTCTTGACAACCAACCACTGCAGCAGTTTCCTTTTTTATAGGAAAAGCTTCTACCCATCCTGAAAAGGTGTCTATGAAAACGAATAGGTATTTGCAGCCATATTTGCCGGGCCTTACCTTGGTGAAGTCCACTTCCCAGTATACTCCTGGTCTGTCCCCTCGGTATCTCTTACCAGGTCAGTCCTATTTTGGCAGGCATTCACCTTTTGGCAAGGCTTACAGCTGTGGACTATTTGTTCCACTAGGTGTTTCAGTCCTGGAATTTACTTAGATCTCGAGGCAGTTTGGGTTAATTTGCTTACCCCCAAATGGGTCCACTGATGCATTTGCCTTATCATTGCTCGAGCTTGTTCCTGTGGCAGGATCTTTTCCCCTGCCGATGTGTACCAGAGTCCTTTTTCTTGGTCAAAGTGGTTCCTAGGATCCCTTGAGATAATCACCAAGTCTCCAGTGGAGTATTGGAGTTTGGGTCCCGAGGGATCAGGATCTCGAGTCACTATCACAGGGACTGCCTCTGAGGCTATTTTTCGGGCCTCTTGGTCAGCCTTGTTCTTCCCTCTGGCTATCAAGGAGTTACCTTTCTGGTGAGCTGGACAATGTATGATGCTTACTTTTGCTGGCTCATATAGAGCTTTTAGCAAGGCCAGGATCTCAGATTTATGTTTGACCTCCTTCCCTCCCAAAGTCAGCAACCCCCGCTGCTGGTAGATGACACCTTGAACGTGTGCTGTAGCAAAGGCGAACCTGCTATCTGTATAGATGTTAATCTTTTTGTCCTTTCCTAGTTCAAGGGCCCCCGTGAGAGCAATAAGCTCAGCCTTTTGTGCCAAGGTTCCTTCTGATAGGGCGTGTGCCCACATGACTCAGTGTCCATCTACTTTCATCTTCCGTATTTCAGGAAGTTACTCCAGTCTATGAACCACGTAGCCTCAGCATCCGCCAGGGGCTGGTCAGACAGGTCTTTGTGCCAGCCATGTGCTTCCACAAGCACTTGTTGACAGTCATGAATAGGAGGTTCGAGGTCAGGGGCAGGGGGCAGGGTGGCCGGGTTCAGACCCATTGGGGGAGCGAACGTGATTTGGTTTGAATTAAGCAGCAAAGTCTGCTAGTGGGTCATGTGGGCATTAGTGAGCCACCAGTCAGGGGGATGACGGACCATACTCTCAAGTGCATGAGGAGCAGACATTACTAAGTCTTGTCCCAAAGTCAACTTGTCTGCATCCTTGACCAGCATGGCAACCGCTGCTATAATCCCCAAACAGGTGGGCCACCCTGCTGCCACAGGGTCCAGTTTCTTAGATAGGTATGCCACCGGCCTTTTCCATGGCCCCAGTTTCTGGGTCAGAACCCCTTTTGCTATGCCTTTGCTTTCCAATACAAATAAATGGAAAGGCTTTGTCATATCTGGGAGGCCTAGAGCGGGGGCTGACATTAATGTTGCTTTAATGTCACTGAATGCCCATTGTTCTTTCTCCTTCCAAATAAATGGTTGTCTGTCCTTAGTAAGTGGGTAAAGTGGGGCTGCCATTTCAGCAAACCCTGGTATCCATAGGCGTCAGAAGCCTGCTGTACCCAGAAATTCTCTAACTTGCCTTTGATTAGTGGGCGGTGGAATATGGAACAGTTTCTTTTCTGGCCTCTGACAGCCACCTTTGTCCATCCTTTAACAGATATCCCAGGTAACTGACCTGTTGATGCAGATTTGGCCTCTTTTTTTTTGCTGAAACACAGTAACCCAGTTCTCCCAGTTCAATGAGAAGGCGTCTGATCCCCTCGAGACACAGTTCCTTGCTGGGGGCTGCCAGGAGGCGGTCATCTACAAATTGTAAAAGCGTTACCTGGGGGTTGGTGGTATGAAATGTGGCCAGATCCCAATGCAGGGCCTAGTTGAAGATAGTGGGTGAGTTCTTGAAGCCTTGTGGAAGGCGAGTCCACGTGAGCTGGCCTGTCATCCCAGACTCTCTGTCCTTCCATTCAAAGGTGAAGTACTCTTGGCTTTTAGGAGCCAGGGGCAGGCAGAAGAAGGCATCCTTAAGGTCTAGAACTGTGTACCAGGTCCTGGAGGGGGGCAGAGAGCTTAACAGGTTACATGGGTTGGGGACTGTTGGGTGGAGGTCAGTTACCCTCTTGTTTACTTCCCTGAGGTCCTGGACCAGTCGGTAGTCACTAGTCCTAGGCTTCCACACGGGAAGGAACGGGGTATTCCAGGCTGATTGGCACTTTCACAGGATCCCCAGCTGGAGGAGTTGTAAGATGTGGGGTCAGATTCCATCTCGAGTCTCCTTGAACATGGGATACTGGCGGACATTTATTGGACTAGACTGGGCTTTTAGTTCCACATAGACAGGGGGTTGGTGCTTGGCTTTTCCCATCCCTGCTATCTCAGCCCAGGCTTGCGGATAGTTCTGCAACCACCACTCCATGTTCTGAGTCTTTTGCTCTCTATTTTCAAAAAGTTTATACTCATCCTCTATTTTGAGAGACAAAACCTGGATGGGCTCTCCCTGCTGGTCTTTAATCTGTGACCCCTCTGGGAGGAAATGAATCTGCACCCCCATCTTGGTGAGGAGGTCTCTCCCCAGCAGGGGGTATGGACATTCAGGGATGACAATGAATGAGTGGGATACCCGGCCCACACAAAGGTCTACTGATCTTCTGGTAGTCCATGAATATTGCTTATTGCCTGTAGCTCCTTGAACCCAGGACTTTTTACTTGAAATGGGTCCATCAGATTGCAAGAGGACCGAATGTTGAATTCCTCTGACCACAAGAAACTGAGTGGGCTTCCCCTCCACTCTAAGGGTTACCCTGAGTACGGGAAGTTGGTCCGAACCCTGTCTCCCCTAATCGCTATCCTCCTGCATAGGCAGTATTCTAGGGTCCCAGAGCGCGCTCTCTCTCTCTCTCTCTCTCTCTCTCTCTTCTCGGGGTCATAGGCCCCCTTTTTCTTCTTTAAGGGACAGTCCCTTGCCCAATGGCCTTTTTCTTTGAAGTAAGTGCATTGGTCCCTTGCCAAATGTTCTCTTCTGTTGCCAGGCATTTCTTTACATGGCTCTCTGGTCTCCTTAACTACAGTGGCCAATGTCTTAGGTAAACTCCTCTCCTGTCTCTTGTCTCTTCTGAGCTCCCTATCTTCTTGTTCCTTCTGTTTCCTTTCTTCTTTCTCTTCCTCTGTCTCTCTATTATGAAACACCTTTTCAGCTACTTGCACTGGTTCTCATAATAACTTATCCTGTAATCAATCAAGTTTCTACAATTTCCTCCTAATTTCTCTGCTGGTCCACAAAAGCAACAGTAAACATCGCCTTGTGCTCTTCACTACTAGGATCATAAGGAGTGAATTGGCGGAAAGCCTCCATGAGTCATTCTAGGAAAGCAGAGGGTGACTCATTTGGCCCCTGCATCACTCTCTCACCTTGGTCAAATTTGTGGGGCGATTGGCCGCCCCACTGAAACCTGCCATCAGAGCCTGGTGATATACCTTCAGGTGCTCCCTACCTTCAAAAGTGTTGAAGTGCCAGTCTGGTCTGGTTAGTGGAAACCCTGCATCAATATCTGCTGGTAAGAGGGAGGGCCGCCCATCTGACATCTCTTGAACTTCAAGGAGAATACCCTGTCTCTCTTCCTTGGTAAAAAGGACCTGAAACAACTGCTAGCAGTCATCCCAAGTGGGTTGGTGAGAGAAAAGAAGGGACTCAACCAGGTTAGTCAGGCCCTGTGGGTTCGCAGAAAAAGAGAGAATATGAGTTTTCCAGTTATACATATCAGCCGAGGCTAGGCAGCTGGAATTGCCCAAGGCCTGGCCTCTGATGTTGCCTGAGACTGGACAGCAGGGGGGTATGGAAGAGGAGGTTCATGAAGGAGTAGGTCAGTATCTGAGGAGGGGAGGACATTTTTCGTGGGTCCCTCTCGAAGAGCCATGATAGACGTTCCTGTAGGCCGTGGAAGAGGGACAAAAGGCTGCACCCACAATGGGAGGTCAGTGGCTAGGCTTTTTCAGACAGTAATGTATGGAATCTGATCTAGGTGGCCTCTGGAGCCCATCCCAAAGACAAACCTTTTGACAGCCACTATATGAGGCAGAGAGAAGGAGCCCTCCGCAGGCTAACCGATCTGGATACTTGGCCATTCTGAGGAACACAGAGTTTCCCACTTATGTTTCTTAACTTCTGGTGAAAGATTATGAGCCCTAGCTCTAACATCTGTCCAATATTTAAGAGTCCAACCTAGCGGGGTCGTCACAGTCTGTCCCATTTCGTCCAAAACTGTCCTCAGTCCAAGCACAAACACAAAAGGAAAGACAGAAAGTAAGATGCCAATGCGTCTCTGCAACGGACAACTCAGCAGAAAAACAGAGGACCTCGGCAGTGACCTCCTTGTCACAGTACCCAGATGGAGTCAGGTCCTCTCAGACCCAAACTCCCAGATGGGGTTGGAGCCTCTCAGACCCGATCCCCCAGATGGGGGTCCAGAGCATCCTCTCAGACCCTACTTGCCACGGTGTTCACGGACCGTCTACCCACCACCTTTAGCAACTACAGACACCACAACTCCCCAAGGGAGTTGCAAAACCAAACCGATTAGCAGAGGCCTCCCAGAAACAAAAAGACAGGAAAAAGAGGAAAACACAATCACAATAGATGCAGACTCACAGACACAGACAAACAAAACTTCAGTACCTGCTTATCCTCTGGTCTCAAGTCACTGGTCCAGCCAGGAGGAGTTTCCCGGTCAATGCACCAAAATGTAGAACCCGAAGGTCAAAACTACCAATAGTTTCCCCTTGCAAAGACACAGGGATCAAGATCGATGCAATCAGCAAGAGGTTAATTATTTCCAATGTATTTGGGTCATCCTGCACACAAGACACAGGTGACCCCGAAGTCTCAAAGCTCACACCTTTTATACATTCTTGAGGCAGATTCTGGTCACAGCCTGAGTTGGCCAGTTTGCCTTATCTCTGGGGAGGGGAGGAGGGGAGGAATGTCCATCCCACAGGAAATATCTGCTAGCTAGGTGACCTTAACTCTGGAGTGGAGAAGAGGGGAGGAAAAGCATTTCTTTCATTCCAGGACCATTGTTGTTTGGGAGAGCCCAGGTTGACCAAGAATATCTGCTGGCCAGTTGGCCTTATCTCTAG
>JADRCH010000132.1:4369891-4465559 GCA_019843965.1 Rhynchomys soricoides | reverse complement strand
CTGAGTGGGTAACTGATGGCCAGGTAGCGATCATAGGACATGACTGTGTAGAGGAAACACTCAGTACTACCCAGGAAGTGGAAGGAATAGAACTGTGCCACACAGCTATGGAAAGAGATAGCCCCACCCCCGGGGGACACCAAAGTCATCAGCATTTTGGGCACTGTGACTGTGGAGAACCACATGTCAATAAAGGAGAGGTTGGTGAGGAAGTAGTACATGGGTGTGTGGAGGTGGGAATCCATCCTGATCACCACCAGGATGAGAAGGTTTCCAAGCACAGTGAGAATGTAAATCACAAGGAACATTGCAAAGAGCATGGTGTCCAGGACTGGTGGGTGGGGAATGCCTGAGAGGAAGAACGTGGTCACTATGCTCCCATTTAACATTTCTTCTCATCTTTTGTTCATCTTAATATGCATGTAACTGAGAACAGAGAATTACATCTCTATGTGGCTATTGTATCAACCATGATCTATAATCCTAGTTTTTGCTCAGTTTTGCATATTTCAAAGCTTCTTTGTTAAAGACAATGAAATAAATTCAGTATCGACTTTCTCTCCAATAAGGATATGTAGAAGATTCTTGGTAAACCACCAAAAGAATGACAGAGAAGAGAATGGCATTTTGTTACCTTACTGCTGGTGTGTATTTTAGCCGTCCATTACTGTAACAATTACCTGAAACAGTTTTAAAAGAAAGGTTATTGTGTTTGGTTGGCTGGCCCCATTTCTGTTGTGTCTCATCAAGGCACCATGTCATAGTAGTTACATAGCAAAAGTATTTGTCTCATGACCAGTATAAAATAAAGAAGATGAAAATGAGGGCGGAGATCCAAATATCCTCTTCTAAGGGTGTTTCTCTTTGATGAGTAGGCCTCTTAGTTAGAATCCATGCCTTAAAAGTTTTCATTACCTTGTCAAGTCTTTACCATCTGAGGCTTTGGGTGGACACCTACCTAACCCAGCCACAGCCATTGCTGTAAGTTACAAAAAGTGATGAATAAAACACAAATGTAGTATCCACACCCTTTCTTAGAAGTCAGGTCAGTTGTGTATCCACTCAAGGTATCATCAAAGTTTAACCAAGTAATCATCTAGGGAATTAATCTTATCTCCAACCCTGGAGCTTCTTCTATCCTCATTTAGATTGATCATGTAACTTCATTCCTTGCACATTCTGGAGTGAGCTTCTATGTTCTTGGTGGTTAGTGGTAGATGACTTTACTCTAAGATCCTTTCAGGCAAACCTGGGTCCCTTGAAGTCTTACCCATCTGAATTCTTACAATGTGGCAGTTAGATGCTGAAAGCTAGAAGAACAACCACTTAACCATGTCTGACAAAATGTCAGATAATGCAGTACAGTCAATGCAAGTGGTACCCCCATCAAATGTGTGACATCTAGTCACACTGGAGAAAATGATGATTATGTAAGAACTGTAGGCTGCTTAGCCACTTTCTAGGAATTCTACCTCTCATTCTCTATTTTCTCTCCAGAGTTGACATAAAAAGTTACAGATGCAAGGATTGTGTTGCTTTAATGAGTATTTATTATGTTCACAACAACCTTAAGTCATGCTCTGTTATCCTCACCTGTTATCTGCCATTAGTAATATCTTCTTGAGAAGTCACAAGCAGTAAATAAGATAGACAGTAGAACTTATTACAGCAGTCTTGTCATGTGAGAACAGCTTAATAACTGATAGTCCAGTCACACATTATACCCTGTAGAAGTGTTCCAGACTTGCCCTTTTGAACTTACAGAAAGCATACATATACTATCACTGTGTTTATAGACAATTCTCAGTTTCAAAAGAAGCTTTCCAGAAAGCCTTCATCCTTGCTACTGCTACTGGTGTCCACAGTCACCCCCTGATTCTCACAGGGCTTCTCAACCTTACACATGACTTAGATCCTGTTCTTCCTCCATTGATAATCTTCCATGAGTATCTCAGAACATCAACACCTTATGTGCAGTTCCAAAAAAAGTCTATTAGGAACCCAACAGTTTGTGTAATTCACCCTTCTAACCTAGAATTCTGAATATTTTGTAATTTCAACTTCATTAATATCATGTTCTACCCTAATTCACCTCCATTTTTGTCAAGTCTATATTGCTTCTTCAACAACCTGTGATCTGACACAGGAAAATGAAACCAAGGCAATTAAGGGAAATTGATGTCAATAAAAATTGAGATCTCATATAGGTATGAGGTATGATTCTTTTTACTTAAAAACACTATGCCCATGGGTGTTAATATATATTCACTGATAGAGAAATAATAATAGTTAATTGTTCTATGGATCAAGACAGTGAGAGGTGCCCACCATTCAAGAGAAATTAAGATCTGCTGCTAAGAGACTTAACATATCATAAAATTTGTTTTAACCTCAGGCATTGAGTTTTCAGGAGGAATTAAAGTTTCATCTTTTTCAACTGTGAGATGATAGAGATAGAATTGTTGTAGTTATCAACTTTACTTCAGGACTCATTAAATAGAGAAAATACAAGCCTAAAAATTCTACCATATTAACAGAATGAAATCACAAAGAAAAGTTCATATTTAAGTTTGATGAAAAATATTTTATCAGGTTACATTCATGATTGGAATTTGGAATTCCCATCAGGGAGGTCAACATTTGTCTTACTTTAATACTTTAACAACAAGGTCACTTTTTGTAACCACCGTGTGTGTGTGAGTATGTGTGTGAGTGAGTGTGTGTGTGTGTGTGTGTGTCCACCTCCTTACCTACTGTTTATGTATCTTATATATTGACCTAGGTATAATTCATCTAATAGGAAAACTAGCTGACTAAAATTAAATGATGCCCAAATAACATTGCTGTATATAAAATTAAAGTTAGGGAAAATGAGAGCAGAGTAAAACTTTATTAAATTTAAATAAAACTCACCTTACAGGATATGATTTATTGCAGGAAAAAAATCATTTGAGTTTCTCCTCTAACAGTTTCACCACCTAGATACTGCAGGGAGGTACTCATCTGTAAGCTATCACTCCCAGAACACCAGCTTAACAAATACGGGTCCATTTCTTATCAGAAGCCAACTATGTGAAATGTGGAGAATTGAAAGCAACATGGCTAAATGACTATGTATTTAACTTGGTTGACATGGTTCCCTGTCTCAGAGGAAGAAATTGGGTTTCCATATTCCCTCAATGAGTAAAAAAAATAGGAAGTCACCAAGGAAAACTTTTAATAAGTAGGCACATCTCCCTATGCGTTTCTCCCTTGAATACTCCTAGGACTGCCCGTGTCTCCTGGCATGAATATTTGCACCTAAGAAGGGAAACGCTCTTTCTGTGATGAAATATTACTTGCCATTGAACACTGTTCAGTATCTGTGAATGGTCATGCTCTTCTTCATTCCAGATCATATCATTGTCTCCTGCTCCATCTTTATATACAGATCAAGCACCCAAAATTTCCAAACATTCTTGTTATCATTTAGCATTTGGACTCACTATTTCTAAAAGAATGCCTATAGATTATAATGATTTCTCAATTGTATGGCATGATCATAAGTTATTTATTCTGTATCTTTCTTTTACAAAGCTAAAGAACACTTATGCTAGCTTCTTTGTAAATTCACTCTTTGGGAACTTCCTTTATTTCTTTCTTTGGGGTATTAGTGTTTTTCACTTGGGTTTATATGAGCACGTTTTACAAATAGAAAACACCAATATTGTCATCATTTAGGTATCATTTACTTTTCTGTATTTCTTTAATATTCCAAGAAATTTTATCCAAAGATTTCAGTATAGTTTCACAGTTGCTATGTTGTTTTACAAAAGTTTATTCATGCAAAATGTTTATCAGTTTTGTTAAATAATAGTGCTTTAAATGATTATTCTTATTTACTTATTTGGGTTTAATTTTGCTTTAGAATTTATATAGACATAGTTTTATTTCCTATATAATCTGAGATTAACATTGGGCTTAGCTCATTAGCTCATGTGCTTTTTTAGAAATTTGAGTTTCCAATTATGTTTTCCATACTGCAAATCACTTAATATGCTTCATCTGCTACATTATGACTAGAGTAAACTGCAAAAGCTTTCTTTCCCAGTGAAATAACTGAATTCCACTGTGTAATTTTGTATGTCTTTTTTTGTCTATTTACCTTAAATATCTCTACCAAAGTATCACAAAGGCTGATGTACCTAAAGTTACAGTCTGCATGTCATTTTCTGATACATGCTTTGAGCACCAAGGTCAAGACTTTTCTCACTTGAAGTTCCAGATAACCCAAAATAATCATTTGAAGAACACTGTCTTTCTCTACCACACTGAGCATCAATTTGCTGCAGGTACCATTGTATATCATTGTTCCTCAGTGTGCTCTGATTTGCTATTTGTCCATCTTCATTCAAATACTACCTCCTTAGTAGGATTCTATGTGTAGGTTTGGGACTCTTCCCTTCTTTTGCTTTTAATTTCTCTAAGACTATCTCTATTATTCATGTCATCTGTTCCATTTCAACATGGTGTGCATGTTAAGATCTATATTTCCATGTGTGCAAAACACACTGAAAAGTTTTTTGTAATACTTCAAATATATACAACTGCTTTAGTAAAATTGGGATCTTTAAAATATTAAATCTCTTCCATCTATTAATACACCATGACCCTCTGTTTCATTGGTAACTTTTATATTGATCTCAAAAGTACTTTGCTAGTTCTATTGCCATAGTATTAGTCATCTTTACTAATACTAACATCCTGGTCATCATCAGCACTATTGGCATTTTATGCAAGAGGAGTTTCCCATGGGCTGTTTATGCACTGATAAATATTATGCTGCCCATGCCCATGAAATTTAACATGTTCATATGTTACCAAATAATCTTGGTGATGCAAAACTGAGCCTAGGATAATTGGTCTATTTGTTTAATAGATACAATATATTTTATGTTGAACCATCATGAATATGGATAATGTAGCACATAAGAACTAGACTTTCAGCGCACACATACATGCACTACAACAGATTGTTAAGTAAATCACTGCTTGTACATTCATTGATTTTCAATCAACTCCAGCAGTTTTTGTGTCCATTTTTTCAGTACTCAAAATCATATCACAATAAATTAGAATATGCATTTTCAGATACTGATGTAGATACAGATGCTATTATAAAATTTATTTCTCAAACAATTACACATGATATACTTCTGACACTTATTTGAATTTATATATGCATATTTGATCACCACTGGCACACACACACACACACACACAGTCCTCAAAGTAGAATTTCTGGGTCCTAAGAACTGTGTATGATTGGTTTAATTTGTATCCCTAGTTGGTTAACTAAGGATTTGTTAACAAGGCTTGACCTCTTCACTCCCTCCATATACAGTTATAGCCTACTTTTTGTTTTAGGGTTTTGGTGGGTATAAAGCATCTTCTAACTGTGTTGTTAAAATTCTCACTTTCTAAATAAAAAATAAAACTAAGAATTTTTCATTATTTTTGATAGGTTATGTTGTGCATGTCATCCTTTCTCTTTCATAGATAATTATTCTACTTGTTCATCATTACTGTTCATTACATAACAATTTAAACAGGAAAATACAAGCTTTGGAGTGAGAAATATTATTCACAGTACCCATATCTGACAAGCAGTTGAGATAAAAACTAGACTACGTCCACAAATCGATAAAAACTGTCCTTCAAATGGAAGATTAGGCAAAGATGTATATTAATAATTCACAACAGAACAAAGCAAAACAGTATCACACAGCTGTTTGTATTCATTAGTAGTTGGTGTAGTACAAAATGTCTAATAGGGAGTCTGGGGAGATATAACGTTCTTGGAAGGCACTTGGATGATGTGCTCGCTGCATAACTATGAAGGCTCAGGTGGAAAACAATAGAGGAATCAGCCTACCTCAACCACTGGTTTCCAAATAGAGCATGTATGCACATGTGTATGCACATGCCTAGAAAACATACACAAGCACACATATACCTCATGTACATTCATAAGGAAGAGAGACAAATGGAAACAAAGAAACAGTTCCAAAGTATTAAATTATGCCATACTTGCTACAGTGTTACATTTATTTTTAGGTGAGGTGTAACTGTTTCTTTTGTTCAGCTTTTAATCACAACCATCCCTTAACTTTACACTAGTCATCTGATTTATATTCCTATGCCCCTTCATCTCTGTTCACATAATATCTCAACTGTCTTTTTCACTTTGGGAAAATGGGAACAGGTTAACTACACTTCTGCCCTTGCTTTCTCCACCAACTGAAGTTATCTCAGGTAAACACTCGGAATTAAGTACTGTGGCTATGGTTTAGTTTTTTCTCCTGCTGTTTAATATCTCATGCTGGCATAATATTTTGATTTGTTTAGTCATCCTCACTTGGATTTCCACTTTTTCCAATGTAAACCACATATCAACACAGATAGCGAATATACTTATACACTAATGCTTCCTAGTAACAGAATATTCCTGGAATGCAGTTACTACACCTCAGTGTCTGTATATCCAAATTCATAAGAAAAAGTTGTCTTGCAGAAAAATTAAAATGCATAAAACCTAACAACACGTATAAATAAACACCTTCAAAACTCTGTGCTTTTTTTAACCATGAATTCTTATGTTTCTCTCGGAAAATGACACACATTCTTCCTTTCATTTTTAAAATATTTATACTAATTATTGTTGTGCCTGTGTGTATGGTAGCAGGGTGAGTCACATAACTGCCTTGGTACAACTCTGTGAGATTGGTTCTCTCCTGTTACCTGTAAACCAGTTCTAGAAAATCAAACTCAGGTCATCAGGCTTGGGCCGGAAGCACCTTTCCACACTGACCTATCCATCCAGCCTGAAATCCTGCTCACTTAACTAAGTCACTCTACTTCCAGTAAAGAAACTCTCCTATCTTCTGAGTCCCAGTCATCCCTGCCCTTCCTTCATGCTCCCTTCCCCTTCTTTACACCTTCTTAGAACAAGGTTTATCCTGCTCCGTTTTTTCTGCTTTTTCAAAATGGAAGAAGATAAGATAGTGTTCCTTTGAAAGAAGTTTTCTCTCCTTCCTTCCATATACCCATCCATGTAGAAAATGAAATTATAGGACATCTAGAGTTAACAAACTAACAATAATCATTTAGTTCCCTAAATAGATAAAACATCTGCCTTAAATGTATACTTTTCACAGAAATATTAGACTAGCAATGCTTCTTATAATGGAGTAGTGATGTAGCTAAGGTCCTAATTCCCTTCCACCTTACTCTTCCTAAGTGAAATGATTTATTATCAAAGATAAATCAAATTTACCCTTCCCTTTATCAGAAGGTGAGGGAAATATCTATGTAATAGGGAAATGGACAGATGAACACAAACCAAAGTACTTGGTATGACTCATTAGCTACAGAATAATTTATTCAAAACAGCCAAATATAACGTGTTACTTCACACATATGTTCCCTAACATGTGGAGTAGCAATGTATCGAATCATTAAACTGTCTTAAACAACAGACAAGACATGTTGAAGCAAGTACTTGTTATCTGTAGTTTGCAAACCCTGGTTCAGAACTAGAAGCTTCTTTATGCCCAGAGCTGAATGAATTCATTCATTTGTCTACATAGACTTGAATAAGATTAATTGACTCAACTGTATGACATCATCTTTTGTAGATACCCTACTTTTTATAATTCTATCTCTTCGGGTATAGTATTGTATGTGTTTTGAGTCACCTCCCTCAAGGCCCTTACAATCCAGATATTTTCATTCTGGTTAACCAGACACCACTCTGCCCCAGATGGTAGGACACACTGTAATACAAGACCCTAGTAATTTACTCCAAGTTAAATTTGGATGGCACATTTAATGTAATTAATATGTAGTATTCATTTAATGTCTTTAACTTTGAAGTTCTTTCAATTGCCATGCAGATGTTCTTGGGAAAAATGAGCAATTCAGCATTAGCTGAGGTTTCAAGGTAAGAAAACTAAAACCCAAAGAAGAGGAAGAGAACTCTCAATGCATTACCAAGTGCTTCCTCATATGAGGATACTAGGCTACAGGGACATGAATAGCAATTAAGCAAAATTCCAAAAGATTTACCACTAACAAAGCCCGGTGAAATTTATTTACACTTAGGAAGTTAATTGCCCCCCAGTGCAAAATGCAGAGGTGATCCCAGAACCCCCTTAACTCCTACTCCACTGAGACTTCAGGAAGGAAGAACCTGCTTATCAGAAAGCAATACTCCAAAGGCCAAAACCAAGAGGCCCCACAGCCAATAGCATCAAAACAGCTATAAAGGGGAAGCAGAAAGATCATAGTTTCACAAGCAAGCAGCACCAGTAAAGCTGCAGAAATGGGTCTTCTTAATGAGCAGCACCATGCAAGAGGAAGCTGGGAGGAACAGCTGACAGTGGCCTCACTGCAGATTCTCATCTAAGCAGAGTTCATCAGCAGAATCCAAGAGAGAAGGAGAGGTATAGTAAAGGGAATCCTTCTGAAATGCAACTTTATTAAATGTTACAGGTTTGGGAAATGGAGGAGACAACTAAGACCTAAAGCATAACCCTTGAGGGACGAGACTTTGAGCACTGTTTAGCAAAGGTCAGTCTTGCCGCAGAGTGTTCTGATCCAGACTGTCTTCATAGACCACCTTACCTAGTACAGAAAATGCAGGGTATACTAAACAATGATGATAAGATTACATGGGCCCTGGTACCCTCAGTCATGAGCCTTCTTGAGCATTGCATGGACCCCAATGCTGGATACTGTATTGTGCAAACTAGCACTGAGAACAGCCATGTCTGTGGCAGTACAGAAGGTTGGAAGGGTAAGATTTGCAACAACAGCTGATAAAATTAATAATATACTGCAGTAAAAGTTCTGTGTTCTCACTCTCAAAAAAGTAAGATAAGAACTATCTTCAGACTGTGGGTGACTATTGCTGAAACTATGGAAAGCAAAACTACAGATAAGGAAATTAGTTAATTAGCTTTACTACTGAGATGTTCCCTGCAAGCATATAGAATCTCAGTCAGAGGGTGTGTGGGGGAGTGGTAAGGACCAAGAGAGTAATACAGAAGAAAGATGACGGAGAAGGACGGAGAGAGGAAGAAGGGAGAGAGGGAGGGAAGGGAAAAAACTTTTCTATGCCTGTTTAAGAATAATTCACAGTATATGTGTCATGTCTAGACACTTCACAAGAACATTGAACCTTACCTTCTGCTGTCTTCTGCCAGATGTGATTGTCAAGGACATGCAAAGCAGCAACCAGACCTCTGTGTCTCATTTCATTCTGGTCGGCCTGCACCACCCACCTCAGTTCGGGGTACCACTTTTCCTAGCATTCCTTGTCATCTACCTCCTTACTGTCTCTGGCAATGGGCTCATCATCCTCACTATCTTGGTGGACATCCGGCTCCACAGGCCCATGTACTGGTTCCTATGTCACCTCTCCTTCTTAGACCTGACCATCTCTTCTGCTATTGTCCCAAAGATGCTATCTGGTTTTCTCTTGGATAGTAGAATTATCTCCTTTGGGGGCTGTGTGATTCAGCTGTTTTCTTTCCATTTCCTGGGCTGCACTGAATGCTTTCTTTACACACTCATGGCTTATGACCGATTCCTGGCCATCTGTAAGCCTTTGCACTATGCGACCATCATGACTCGCAGCGTCTGTAACTACCTTGCTTTGGGCACTTGGATTGGAGGGACTATCCACTCACTTTTCCAAACAAGTTTCATATTCAGGCTGCCTTTCTGTGGCCCAAACCGAGTTGACTACTTCTTCTGTGATATCCCTGCCGTTCTCCATCTAGTCTGTGCAGACACCACCATCAATGAGTTAGTCACCTTTATAGACATTGGCTTCCTGGCCCTCACCTGCTTTCTGCTCATCCTCACTTCCTATGGCTACATTGTGGCTGCCATTCTGCGAATCCGGTCTGCAGATGGGCGTCGCAATGCCTTCTCTACCTGTGCTGCCCACCTCACCGTGGTCATCATTTACTATGTGCCCTGTACTTTCATTTACCTACGGCCTGGCTCACAGGAACCTCTGGATGGGGCGGTAGCTGTCTTTTACACAGTCATTACTCCCTTGCTTAACCCCATCATCTACACACTACGAAACAAAGAGATGAAAGCAGCTTTGCGGAGGCTGGGAGGCCTCAGGGAGGTGCAGTCTTGCTGACTTCACCCAGCACAGGTTTTCCGTGCACACAACACAAGGGTGAGAGACATTGTGCCATGCAACTAAGAAGAGTTAAGACCAAAAAAAAAAAAATAGTATGGGAAGGAGAAGACACCTTTTAGAAGAAGCAGGAACCTGGAAAGTTCTTAATTGCAACCCACTGGTACTCATGATTTTCCATGTCATCCTTCAGCGCTGTGGAAAATCAATCAAAACCCCACTGGGCAAAGGAAGGATCTATGAGGGAAGTTGTAACATACATACAATGCCCACATTAAGGCTATTTCTCTGGGCCACCATCTATGTGTGCATTTTAAGTTCTGAGTCCTGTGTTGATACAAATGACCTACATGTAAATCATCAGATTTAACCCTGACCAACAAACCTTGTGTAAGTATTATTGTCATTATTATACAACTAAGGAGGAACTATAATTCAAGGAAGTAGGGTAACACAACTCTCCTCTCTCTGCATTTTGCTTTTTAACCAAAGAGCTACCCTTGTACTTGAACATGAAGAGGAAATTTCCCTTCTGTATGAAGGACCTATTACATGTGTACTGCCCAATGAACTGAGTAGATTCAGGTGAACATTCACAGGACTCTACTTTGATAAAATTTAAGTCGATGTATCAAGAAAGTTTCCTTGCCATCTGCATAAAGTAGATCGTTCTGATCTTCCACGGATGCAAGTGAAACAGATTATTTGATATGGTAAATACATGTCTGGGCTGCCACATTTCTGCATTCAGTACAGATATGTAGAGTATGTATATGAGAAAAAGTTATCAGGGGTATATAACTGATTGACAGAAAATATTCAGTGACCTGCAGCTTATCTAGTGCCAGCATGTAAGAGGAGGTCCTTCGTTGACTGGAACCCCTGAGTACTGGTTAGACTTGCCTTGGTTTTCAGAATGTACCTGACTACAGACAGTCTAAGAACGTCTCTGTATTCTCCAGACTCAATTCTAATTGTGATATTTTTTTAAACCTAGCATGATGGATGAGGGAAGATTACTAATAAGAAATGTATATTGTTATGGAGTTCCCTTCCAAAGTTAAACTTCAAACTCTAAATGAATGAGCAATATGATTCAACTCAGTAATAATTTGTTCAATAGATCTCTAAATCAGTGGCATTATGGTTTATTCTATATGAGTTTCTAATCTTCAGACCAGAAATATATTTACGTATAAGTCAAAAAGATAAAATATATGACCAAAATAATTAATAAATTATTGATATAATTCATCATATACTAATATGGCTTGGGAACTGAAGAGAAGAAAAGAAAAGATCACTAAGCTTAAACTATACAAATAGATTTACAGATTAAGTAAATATGGTAATGTGTGCTTTGAATGTATTTTAAGACCCAGTCAATTGAAGAAGTACAGACATTTTTCATATGATGGAAAGAATTCCCTGCAGAATAACATTAATATGAAGAAGAAAGAGGGGGAAGAAGCAGAAGAGGAGGAGTGGGAAGAGAAGAAAGAATACTCTAGGGAAATTAACTCTCTGACAAAGAACAGCCTAAGATATTATATTGGTTATATAATGTATATTATATATTATATTGGTTATCAGGTTATAACTTTTCAGGTTAATATACTCAACCACAAAGCAACAGGCAGCCATCACACTCCAAAGTCAAAATGGAGGCAGAACATAAGAAATAATCTCCATGGACCAAACCAGCCCTACTGCAAACACAAAAATATCACCTCTCATCAAAGGCAATGACAAACACATCCCACAACATTCTGAACAAACTTAGTCATTTCATTCATCTAATGAAGATTTTATGCAAACTCATCATTTTATGAAGAAAAGTACCACATAAAATCCCAAGAAACAAGGTTATTCTCTATTTGAAGTTAAGAAGCATCTTACCACACCATTCACCAGAAAGAACCATCCAGTTATATATTTTTAACTTTCACCTCTTGAGATGATACTGATGTAAAATCTGGTAGATAATAAAATTTGATAAAAATCTGGAAAAAGCAAAAAGAGTAAAAGTAGTGTTAGCCTGTGTAACTATTTCAAGACTAACAAGTGAAAATTAAGTACTTAAATGCTACTTAGAATTTCAATAATTATGTTCTGGCCTCTTTTGATCCTTCAGCTTCATAATTTTAGACACATGCATGTATTAATATATGTGTATGTACATACACCCAGGTTTTATGAATATAGGTTTGTTAGTATCAAATGTCCAAATATAGAATTTTTAAAATATGCTTAAAACACAAAAGGGTTATTCTACCAGTTTTTGTTCATTATTTCTGTTTCATGACATTTATTAAGGTTAATTTTGGCATGTTTTCTCAAATAGTAAGCAAACAAAAGTACCTCAGTCATCTCACCTGAACTCACTTTGTGTTTAGAAATTTTTGTCTAAAAAGGGTACTCTTCACATTTTACCCACTGTGTTTTTGAGCATGATGATGCCTATTCTGTGTGTTGAGTTTTCCTCACACTTCACCAGGCTCTTAGGCAAGGACAATATACTATTTCTTATCACAACTGGAGGGCATGGTCAACTGTTGTTTGTTTCTATGTGCTCAGATCATTTCTGTAGTAACTGCATAAAGATTGTTGAAACTCTGATAAACATTATTTCTAAATTCCGTACAGGATATTTATCTTACCGTGCCTCACTTACTCTCCTTGAGTTTCATTTTTGGTAAAATAAACTTTAACAACATGAACTACAATGATGCCATATTTTGAGATTCAAGTTTCCTGTAGTTATTCCAGTCCCACTCTCCATGAAAAATTCTGATCAAAGTTCTCAAAACTGGGCATAATGCAGGGGAGTGTCCTAGAGAAAGGTAATGGGTCTAACAGAAAAAGATCAAACTCTTCACCCAAACATTGTCACATCCACCTTGTCGGTCCTTTATGATGTAGGCAGTTAAATACATCAGGTATGATTTGCTTTTCCCTAAGATATATTTTTATTTGTATTTGTTCTATATTTTACTTTATTTCATTTGTTTCAAAGACATGACTGTCAGAATTATAAGCATTCATATTTAAACTATATAGAAAGGCTATTCAAATACATGAACCAGTCTGTATCTGAGTAAGTTTTTCCATTCAGGAGTAGTATCCTCACACCGGAAGGGCCACAGAAAAATTCATAGTTAGAATAATTGATTGAAAAAAAGAACAAAATTTCATCTTACAAAATATACTGCTTGACGCTGTGATACTGGGTATTATTCTAGACAGATTTTTACTTGCATTTTGAAATTGTGGAAATGATTATATAGTTAATGTACATACATATCAACTCTTAAAATGACTATTTTACAGATGAGAAAATTTAAATGTTTAAATTTACATGTAGTTCCAAATAACATACCAGGCTACTTGGCTTACACTAGACATACATGTACATACTCTCGTTCTGTCCAGGTATCATACCTGTTCATGGTCCATGGAGAAGATGGACTATAACCATATCATTACACAAGAAACCATATCAATTATGTTTTATAAATGTATTTGAGATAATATGTACTCAGGTTATTGTATACTTTGCTAATTTATTGAAAATGTCCACCAGTGTGCAACTGTCCCTACCTGGAAATTTTAAAACTTCTCTATAATTGTATTCCAACTTGGTCAATCTTTGTTTACCCACTGCTCTTGGAATTTAATAATCTACTTTCTATTTTATAAATGTGCATTCACCACCCCCCTACACATGCATGTGTGCGTGCACAAGTGAACACACACACACATACATGCATGCACACTCGCACATTTTGTGCCTGATTTTTCTTTCTCTTTACATGCTTTTTATGTTCATCCATATTATAGCATGTGTAGTGACAATTCTGGAATTTTGAATTCTTTAAAAAACACAGAAATACTGTAAGAATGAACTTTCATTTTAATCCCAGGTGTAGGGATATGGGGTTACTTCAGACTGTCCACAGCAGCTGATTATGACTTGCCTCATCCTCTAGCAGAGGCACTGTTTTACCACCTACAGATAGTTTCTGCAAATTGTGTGATGTCTGGAATTCTGGAAACTTTTCAGAGGGCATATAAATGCTAGGGACTCAAGAGGTAGGGTTGATGGTTGTTAGTCATGGTAGGGTAGGGTGTTAGTTGAAGATTGTTAGTACTCATGCTCAAAGAAGAAACAAAAGAATATAAATTAGATTAAGGGATCTTTCTATATCTATCTCTATCTGTCCATCTTTCTCTCCTACATACTGATAGGGGTTAAAACCAGGGGATAAAGTGTGGGAAAAAGACGAATAACAAAATAGCAAAGACCAGCTACAATGTATCATTATGTCATTATTTTTACAACTGTGCAGTATCCTGTAACACACAATTTCCATACTTTATTTATCTACTTATATGATAGAATGGTTTTTCTGTATTTTGTTGACTCTGGATAATTTGCTTTCATTTATTTACATATTTATATATTTATTTTTAACATGACAAAATAAAATATAATAAGATAAAGCAAAAAACATAATGTTGAGGCTGGACAAGGCAACCCAGCAAAAGGAAAAGATTCCCCAAGAGCCACAAAAATCAGAGACCCATTTGTGTATACAGTGAGGAGTCCCATAAAAACACTAAACCAAATGCTATAATCGATATACAAAGAACCAGGTGCAGGACCCTGTAGACCCTGTGCTTGCTGTTTTATGGAAAGTGTACAAAGATGATGAAGGAAATACTAAGCTGAAAACCATAGTATATACACAGAAGACTGGTGCAGACCTGTGTAGGCTGTCTGCTTCTTGATTCAGTCTTTGTGCATTTCTATGAGCCTTGCTTAGTTGGGTCAGAGGACCTAGTTCTCCTAGTGTCTTCCATCCCTCTGGCTTTTATATTTTTTCAACCTCCATTTTCCCTGAGTCTCCTGAGATATGAGGGGAGCAGTTTGATAGAGAAATTCCACCTAGACTCCCTCTCCATATAATATCTGGCTATGGATCACAGCATCTGCTCCCATCTGATACCAGAAGAAGCTTTTCTGATAATGACTAAAGAAGACACTGATCTATGATTATAGCAGAATATAATTCAAAGTTATTTTGTATTTAATTTTTTTACTTACTTACTTTACATCCTACTCACAGTCCCTTCCCAATCACAATTCTTCCCCCATTCCCCACTCCTCTGAGCTGGTGGGCCCCTCCTGAATATCTCCCTACCCCTTGGCACATCAAGTATTTGTGAGGCTAGCTCATCCTCTCCCTCTGAGGTCAGACAAGGCAGCCAGCTAGTAGAACATATCCCACATACAAGCAACAGCTTTTGAAATAGCCCCCACTCCAGACATTCAGAACACACATGAAGGTCAATCTGTACATCCACTACATGTGTGCAAGGAGGCCTAGGTCCAACCTGCATATGTTCTTTGGTTGGTGGTTCAGACTCTGAAAGCCCCACGGATCCAGGTGAGTTGATTTTTTTGTCCTTCCTATAGAGTTCCTATCCCCTTCTAGGCCTTGCAATTCTTCCTCATATTCTTCCTTAAGAGTTCTCAAGCTCCATCCACTGTTTGGCTGACAGTGTCTGGATCTGTCTGAGTCAGCTTCTCTAGGTAGATCCTCTCAGAGGACAACAGACTCCTGTCAGCAAGAATAACATAGTATCATTAATCATGTTAGAGATTGGTGCTTGCCCATGGAATGGGTCTTAAGTTGGGCTGGTTATTGGTTGGCCAACCCCCGAGTCTCTGCTCATCCCCCATGCCTCATTTTGTGTAGACAGGATAAATTTTGGGTTGAAAGTTTTGTGGGTGGGTAGGTGTCTTTATTGCTCCACTGGGGTTCCTCTCTGGCTACAGGAGGTGGCCTCTTCAGGTTCTATATCCCCAGTGAAGTGCACAGCTAAGGTCACCCCCATTGATTCTTGGGTGCCTCCCTTATTCTAGGGCTGTCTTGTCTTGGAGATGCACCCACACCTCCTCACCACTGTCGGTTACAGATTTCTGTTCATTTTCATGGGCATCTAGCCATCCTTCCTGTCCTTCCTCACACCTGATCCTGAACCCCCATAACCCTCACCATCTTCTCTCTCTCTCTCTCTCTCTTTCTCTCTCTCCCTCCTTCTCCCCTATTTCCTTTTTCTAAGTGAGATTCTAGCTTCCTCACTTGGGCCTTTCATTTTATTTATCTTCTTTGGGTATGTGGAGTGTAACATGGTAGGTACCCTGTGGTGTATAGAAACCCTGTGTTTATATTTTAAGAAACTGATGAACTGTTCCTCATAGCAGCCACCCCACACTACATTCCTAGAAATATGCTCTCTATATCCTATCTGATGCATACTAGTTTCCTTTCCTATGTATCATGACCATCCTTTCCATCCTTTGTCATATTTAAGGGGGGTACTAACTAGAAAATTTAGTGGGAAAAGGTGCTTACTGCTAAGCTTGTAGACTTGATTTCTATCTCCAGGACCCACATAATGGAAGGAGAGACCTGCCTCCCAGATGCTGTTCTCTGACTCCACACAAGCTGCATAGCACATACATATCTCTACAACAAAAATAAATATGGGCAGGATTGCCTCAAATTTGAAGTCAGTCTGAGCTATACTATAAGTGCCTAGCCAGCCAATGCTACATAGAAAAACATGTCTCAAAATAAAAAATAAGAACAAAGCAGATGAAAACAGCATGTATAAATTACAAATAATCAACTGGCATCATTCATTTCAATTATAAATTGCTAAGTAGATATTTTAACAGAATTATATATTGTGATTATAATGTAATCATGCTGAAAGTACCATATACGTCAAAAGTTAGATCCTTGTTGGCTAATTAATCAATATCTTATTGTCATATTAAAAGATGTCAGGAAAGAATAATATAGGTATTTTCACAAATACTCAAAATGTCTGGTAAAATCTAATACTCATTTGTAAGTTTTCAGATTTATTTTCTTTATTTGTTTGTGTGTGTGTAGGTTGTTTGTGTGTATGCACACACACTTGCATGTATGTAGGTACATGTAGAAAACACACAAGAGTGAAGCTGAAATTGCAGGTGGTTGTGAGATGCCAAACTTAGGTGCTAGACATCAAACTCTGGTTCTCTGGAAGAGCATGAAGAACTATTAACTGCTGACACATCTTTCCAGCCCCCAAGACTTTAAAAAGCATATTAAAATAAAGTGAAAAAACTATCTGTACTGATCATCAAAATACATCTTAAAACCTCTACACTTAAGGCTACTTGATACTAATGTCTGAAAGAACATTAAATGATGAGGTAGAATAAAAACTCAAGATATAGCTGTGAGCACCAAAGGATGTTTAGTGTATGGCTACTCTGGTATCTTCACTGGGGTAAAGCCATATTCATCTTATTTGATTTCATTTCATTTTTATTGCCTTCTTAATAAGTAGGTCTAGTAAAAGTAAGTAGTCATATGCTAAAAGATAAAATAATATGTTGAGAGATAGATTTTTTTTAAGCTGAAAAAAACAAGGCTTCATTGATGGCCAGTATCTACATGACCTAAATCACATAGCCCTAATCCTCATAGTTCTTTGTCATTTGTGCTCAAAACCACATCCTAGTTCACACTTCAGTTACCAAGAAGTACAGAGACCAAAGAGCAAAGTTAATATATTTAAGGATTTTCCTAGATCCTGGAACTATGGACTCCGGTCTTTGTTGAATTAGGTCTTTATTCCTGCTTTTTTGGCAAGTTGGGGCCTGTGTGCTGAATTTTGAGGTTGAATGGTGCCTCTAACTTGAAGTCAGTTGTGCTAAGGTCTGTAGACATGTTACATGGAAACATCCTGATGGCTGTGAAGAAATTCAGGGAAATTTTCCAATCTCAGAGACCACAGTACTCCAAATTGATAACTAACAGTCAAGGGTTTACTTATAATAAATAGATAGAAAATATTATTTTTACAAGTGTTGACTTATTTATTAAGTTAATAATCTGAGGATGATAATGTAGCATGAATTTAACCACCCAAAGATGAGAATACAAAAGCAGAATAAAAAGCATTATATTAGTGAATGAAAAAATAGAGTTTAAAACCTATAAAACCTTGCTACAGAGTCCTCAGTCTTCACTACCGCACCAATGAGTGGTTAAGGGAGAGTCATTAAAACAGAAGAACAACCAAAATGTCAACAGGTATGCAAACCTAGAACATGACTGGTAGAGGAGCTTGGGAGTCATAAGGCTGCAGAGCTTAAGCTGGAAGGTACCCAGAGGGAAGTATGGCAGTCCTCAGGTTGTCAAAATCCTGACAACCAATATATATTTCAAAACTCAAGAAACTAGATATTTAGGAAACAAATAACCCAATTAAATAATGGGATCTAAACAGAAAATTCTCAATATAAAAACTCAAATTACTGAGAAACAGCCTTCTGGTTTTCATCTGCACGTGTAGCTGGCCTTGTGCCACAAGTCTCCATATGCAAATTCCACCCAGAGGGAACTGATCTCCTAGGAGTGCTGACACACAGGCTTGCAGGAGTAACAAGCCACAGTTAGAAATGGCAAGACTAGCTAACACCAGAGATAAGCAGATGGTGAGAGGCAAGGGCAAAAACACAAGCAACAGAAATCAAGCCTACTTGGCATCATCAGAACCCAGTTCTCACACCACAGCAAGCCCTGGATACTCCAACACACCAGAAAAGCAAGACTAATTGAAAATCACATTGCATGATGATGATAGAGGACTTTTAAAAGGACATAAATAACTCCCTTAAAGAAATACAAGAGAAAACAGGTTAAAAAAAAAAAAAGTAGAAGCCCTTAAAGAGGAAACACAAAAATCACTTAAAGAATTATGAGAAAACACAACCAAACAGATGAAGGAACTGAACAAAATCATCCAGGACCTAAAAATGGAAGTAAAACAATAAAGAAATCACAAAGAGAGACTACTCTGGAGATAGAAAACCTAGGAAAGAGATCAGGAGTCATAGATGTAAGCATCATCAACAGAATACAAGAGATAGAAGAGAGAATCTCAGTTATACAGGATACCACTGAAAACTTTTATACAACAATAAAAGAAAATGCAAAAAGCAAACAGCTCCTAACACAAAACATCCAGGAAACCCAGGACACAATAAGAAGACCAATCCTAAGAATAGTAGGTATAGAAGAGAGTGGAGATTCCCAACTTAAAGGGCCAATAAATATCTTCAACAAAATTATAGAAGAAAACATCCCTAACCTACAGAAAGAGATGCCCATAAACATACAAGAAGCCTACAGAAATCCAAATAGATTGGACCAGAAAAGAAATTCCTACCATCATATAAAAGTCAGAACACCAAATGCACAAAACAAAGAATATTAAAAGCAGTAAGGGAAAAAAGGTCAAGTAACATATAAAGGCAGACCTATCAGAATTACACCAGACTTCTCAACATAGACTATGAAAGTTAGAAGATCCTGAGCAGATCTCATACAGACCCTAAAAGAACAAAAATGCCAGCCCAGGCTACTATACCCAGCAAAACTCTCAATTAACATAGATGGAGAAACCAAGATATTCCATGAGAAAAACAAATTTATAAAATATCTTTCCACAAATCCAGCCCTACAAAAAATAATAGATGGAAAACTCCAACACAAAGAGGTAAACTACACCCTAGAAAAAGCAAGTAAATAATCTTTTCAACAAACTCAAAAGAAGATAGTCACACAAACATAATTCCACCTCTAATAACAAAAATAACAGGAAGCAACAATCACTTTTCTTTAATATCTCTTAACATCAATGGACTCAATTCACCAATAAAAAGACATGGACTAACAGACTGAGTACATAAACAGGACCCAGAATTTTGCGGTATACAAGAAAAGCACCTCAGTTGCAAAGACAGACACTACCTCAGGATAAAGGTCTGGAAAACAATTTTGCAAGCAAATGGACCTAAGAAACAAACTGGAGTAGCCATTCTAAAGCCAAATAAAATCAAATGTTATCAAAAAAGATAAGGAAGGACACTACATACACATGAAAGGAAAAATCTACCAAGGAGAACTCTCAATTCAGAACACCTATGCTCAAAATGAAAGGGCAACCACATTCATAAAAGAAACTTTACTAAATTTCAAAGCACACATTGCACCTCACAAAATAATAGTGAGAGACTCCAACACCCCACTTGCAGCAGTGGACAGATCATAAAACAGAAACAGAAACTAAACAGAGATGCAGTGAAACTAACAGAAGTTATGGACCAAATGGATTTAACAGATATCTATAGAACATTTCATCCTAAATCAAAAGAATTTACCTTCCTCTCAGCACCTCCTGGTACCTACTCCAAAATTGACCATATAATCAGTCACAAAACATGCCTCAACAAATACAAGAAGATTGAAATAATCCCATGCATCCTATCAGATCACCAAGGAATAAGGCTGGTCTTCAATAACAACAAAAGCAACAGAAAGCCCACATAATCATGGAAGCTGAACAATGCCCTACTCAATGATAACTTGGTCAAGGAAGAAATAAAGAAAGAAAATAAAGACTTCTTAGAATTTACTAAAAATGAAGCCACAACATACCCAAACTTATGGGACACAATGAAAGTAGTGCTAAGAGGAAAACTCATAGTTCTGAGTGCCTCCAAAAAAGAAACTGGAGAGAGCATATACTAGAAGCTTAACAGCACACCCGAAAGCTCTAGAACAAAAAGAAGCAAATGCACCCAAGAGGAGTAGATGGCAGGAATAATCAAACTCAGGGCTGAAATCAATCAAGGAGAAACAAAAAGAACTATACAAAGAATCAACAAAACCAGCAGCAGGTTCTTTGAGAAAATCAAAAAGATAGATAAACCCTTAGCCACACTAACCAGAGGGCACAGAGACAGTATCCAAATTAAAAGGGACATATAACAACATATTCTGAGGAAATTAAAAAAAAAAATCAGATCCTACTACAAAAGCCTATACGCAACCAAATTGGGAAATCTGGATGAAATGCACAATTTTCTAGACAAATAACAAATACCAAAGTTAAGTCAGGATCAGATAAACCATCTAAACAGTCCTATAGGTCCTAAAGAAATAGAAGCAATCATTAAAAGTCTCTCAACCAAAAAGAACCGAGGACCAGATGGACTTAGTGCAGAATTCTATCAGACCTTGAAAGAAGACATAATATCTGTACTCTTCAAACTATTCCACAAAATAGAAACAGAAGGAACACTACTTAATTCTTTCTGTGAAGCCACAGTTATGCTGATACCCAAACCACACAAACACCCAACAAAGAAAGAGAACGTCAAACCAATTTCCCTTATGAATATTGCTAAAAAATACTCAATAAAATTCTCGCAAACTGAAAACAAGAAGACATCAAAACAATCATTCACCACGATCAAGTAGGCTTCATACCAGGGAAGAAGGGATGGTTCAATATACAGAAATCCTTTAACGTAATCCACTACATAGACAAATTCAAAGAAAAAAACCACATGGTCATTTCATTAGATGCTGAAAAAGCATTTTACAAAATTCAACATCCCTTCATGATAAAAGTCTTGGAAAGATAAGGAATTCAAGGCCCATACCTAAGCATAGTAAAAGCAATATACAGCAAACCAGTAGCCAACATCAAACTAAATGAATGGAAACTTGAAGCAATCCCACTAAAATCAGGGACTAGACAAGGCTGTCCTCTTTCTCCCCATTTATTCAATATAGTACTTGAAGTTCTAGCCAGAGCAATTAGACAACAAAAGGTCAAAGGGATACAAATTGGAAAGGAAGAAGTCAAAATATCACTATTTGAAGATGATACAGTAGTATACTTAAGTGACCCCAAAATTTCCACCATAGAACTCCTAAAACTGATAACCAACTTCAACAAAGTGGCTGAATATAAAATTAACACAAACAAATCAGTAGCCTTCCTCTACTCAAAGGATAAGCAGGCTGAAAAAGAAATTAAGGAAATGACACCCTTCCTAATAGTCACAAATAATACTACATACATTGGTGTGACTCTAATCTAGCAAGTGAAAGACTGTATGACAAGAACTTCACGTCTCTGAAGAAAGAAATCGAAGAAGATGGAAAGATCTCCCATGCTCATGGATTGGCAAGATTAATATAGTAAAAATGACCATCTTCCCAGAAGAAATCTACAGATTCAATGCAATCCCCATCAAAATTCCAACTCAATTCTTTATAGACTTAGAAAGAACAATTCTCAAATTCATTTGGAATAACAAAAATTCCAATAATAGTGAAAACTATTCTCAACAATAAAAGAACACCTGGGGGAATAACCATCCCTGACTTCAAGCTGTACTACAGAGCAATAGTGATAAAAACTGCATGGTATTGGTACAGTGGCAGGCAGGTAGATCAAGGGAATAGAATTGAAAACCCAGAAGTGAACCCACACACATATGCTCACTTGATCTTTGACAAAGGAGCTAAAGCCATCCAGTGGGAAAAAGACAGTATTTTCAACAAATGGTGCTGGTTCAGCTGGCAGTCAACTTGTAGAAGAATGCAAATTGATCGATTCTTATCTCTCCCTGTACAAAGCTCAAGTCCAAGTGGATCAAGGACCTCCACATAAAACAACATACACTGAAATCTGTAGAGGAGAAAGTGAGGAAAAGCCTTGAACACATGGGCACAGGGAAAATTTCCTGAACAGAACATTAATGGCTTATGCTCTAAGATCAAGAATCAACAAATGGGACCTCATAAAATTACAAAGCTTCTGTAAGACAAAGGATACTGTCAATAGGACAAAATGGCAACCAACAGATTGGAAAAAGATCTTTACCAATCCTACATCTGATAGAAGGCTAATATCCAATATATACAAAGAACTCAAGAAGTTAGACTCCAGAGAACCAAATAACCCTATTAAAAATGGAGTACAGAGCTAAACAGAGAATTCTCAACTGAGGAAACCCGAAGGGCTGAGAAGCACCTAAAGAATTGTTCAACATCCTTAGTCATCATGGAGATGAAAATCTAAACAACCCTGAGATTCCACGTTACATCAGTCAGAATGGCTAAGTTCAAAAACTCAAGTGACAGCAGATGTTAGCGAGGATGTGGAGACAGAGGAACACTCATCCATTGCTGGTGGGATTGCAAGCTGATACAACCTCTCTGGAAATCAGTTTGGCAGACCCTCAGAAAAATGAACATAATACTACCTGAGGAACCAGCTATTCCACTCCTGGGCATATACCCAGAGGATGCTCCAACATGTAATAAAGACACACGTTCCACTATGTTCAGAGCAGCCATATTTATAATAGCCAGAAACAGGAAACCACCCAGATGTCCCTCAACAGAGGGATGGATACAGAAAATATGGTTCCTTTACACAATGGAATACTATTCACCTATTAAAAACAATGACTTCATGAAATTCACATGCAAATGGATGGAACTTAAAAATCTCATACTGAGTGAGGTAACCTAATCACAAAAAAACACACATGGTATGCACTCATTGATAAGTGGATATTAGCCCAAAAGTTTGGAATACCCAAGATTCAATTCACAAACCATATGAAGCCCAAAAAGAAGGAAGACCAAAGTATAGATGCTTCAGGGCTTCTTAGAAGGGGGAACAAAATACTCACAGGAGGAAATATGGAGACAGTGTGGAGCACAGACTGAAGGAAAGGCCATCCAGAGACTGCCCCACTTGGGGATCCATCCCATATACAGTCATCAAACCAGGATGCTATTGTGGATGCTGGGAACAGTTTGCTGACAGGAGCCAAGTATGGCTGTCTCCTGAGAGGCTCTGCCTGAGCTTAACAAATACAGAGGTGGATGCTTGCAGTCAACCATTGTACTGTGCACGGGGTCCCGGATGGAGGACGTGGAGAAGGGACTGGAGGAACTGAGAGAGTTTGCAGCCCCATGGAAGAAGCAACAGTGTCAACTAGCCAGACCCTCCTCCCCCGGAACTACCGTGGACTGGACCACCAACCAAAGAGTACACATGGAGGGACCCATGGCTTCAGTCACATGTGTGGCAAAGGATGGTCTTGTTGGCCATCAGTGGGAGGAGCAGCCCTTGGGCCTGAGGGTGTTCAATGCCCCAGTGTACGGGAATGCCTGGGCTCTAAGATGGAAGTGGGTAAGTGGGTGGGTGGGTGGGTGGGTGGGTGGGGGCGTGCCTTCATAGAAGCAGGGGTAGGGGGAGATGAGATAGGTGTTTTCCAAAGGGGAGATTTGGAAAGGGGAAAACATTTGAATGTAAATAAAGAAAATATCCAATAAAAATCAAGAGAGAGAGAGAACAAAAAAGAAAAAACTCAGAGTACCACTTTCAGGGATAATAATGAATAAAACTACACAATTTTTATCTTTTCATCACAAAATCTATTTGTGAGTCGTAAACATTTAAAGAAGTTGGGTCAATATAAATGTGAGGGTTTTTTTCTACTTTATTTGGCTTATTTCATTTAATATTTTACATTAACGATGTTTTAAAGTACAAAATATTAAGTGTTTTATTATCATCTTGAGCAGTAATTTTCCTCATTTATCTGAGTTCCTTTTTATGCCGCTAAGCAAATTTTTCTAGATTTCTCCATTGTCTTCTAAAGAGTTGCTTAGGTATTATTTGTGTCTAATAAATCCTTGTGCTTACAAGGCACAATTCAATGATTGCTAGTAAATCAACATATTATCAAGCTATTGCCACAATTGAGTTTTAAAATATGCCTACAACTTAAGAAAGCCATTTACAGCTGCTTATACTAATGTCCTCATTTCAGGCATCCACTTCTCTGTTTTCTTTTGCTATAAACTGATTATTTCAGAAATTGTGGTATATAGGATTTATTTCTGGCTACATTTTAGGTACTTCAATAATTTTATGTTCTGTTAATATTTAGTTATGATATGTGTTGTGTCTATTCATTCACCACTTGAAGTGCAACAAACTTGTTTTTAGGATTTGGCTACAAATCCTAAAAGTAGTTACAAATCCTAAAGATAGTTACAAATAACTACCATGAACATTTTTCCTGAAAGGAACATAAGTTTCATCTAACCTGTAGAGATTCCTAGGAGAAAAAAAATCTGACTTAAGTAGATTAAATCATTTTTAACTAAGAAAGAACCAGGCCATTTTACATATTGGTTGTCTATATCACAGTCCCAGTGTGTGTGTGTATGTGTGTGTCTGTGTGTGTCTGTGTGTGTGTGTGTCTCTGTGTGTGTGTGTTTCTTAACATCTAATATGCTTGTTAGTCTTTATCGGATTTTTTAAAATTTGATTACATTCATTTATTTACTTGTTTTGTGTATTGGTGCACGTGTGACAGGGTATATGTTTGGAGGTCAGAGGTCAACTTGAGCAGGAGTTGGTCTCACTTTCTATCATATAGTTTCTGGCAATTAAATTCAAGTTGTCCTATTTGCCAGCAGGCACCTTTACTCTTTGGGTCAACTTGCTGGCCCTTGATCTTATTTTAATCATACTCATTCCAGTGATTGTGGAACAAGAAAATCTAAATTCCAGCATTTGAAACAACATAGATACTCAAAACATGTAATTAAAACTGAAGTCCAGGAGCCTATCCAACATTGGTGTCAGAGTGCTCATGAAATAGAGATCACATTTCTAAGCCTGGCCAAGCAGAGGCTTTATCGATTTTTATCAGAAACGTAAGAACAATTATCAAGTCTTGATGGGAATATGGGATATAAAGAATTTAAGGTCCTATGTTACATGCTTCCCTCACTCTAAAAATAGAATAATCATGATAATATCCATATTTTAAACTCAAGGAAAGTAAAGACAGCAGATAGATCAACCATCACCATCTGTTTCATTCAGCTGATAAGTGCTCAACAGGGGACTTCAAACTGAAGCTCTTAAAAATCCCCAAACTCTGGTTCCTTATTTCTATGGTTCTATTTCCAAACTGTTGTGGAGAAAGTAGAGAAGGGGTAAGACAACTTCCTGTGTTCCTCCTAAGGAACCATGACACCAACACAGATGAATCAAACCACCCAAGGCAAAGCATTGTGGGGAATTCTTATCTTCCATTAGGTTTCAGGAATTTTAAATCAGTATGAAGTTAAAGTTTAACATTAATCCTGCAGAATAGATGAATGCTGAAAATGTTCTGTTCATATTTAAAAGGAAAATGCCTTGATTATATTGGAGAGAAATCACAGCAGAGAAAAAGATAAGTCAAGTGGTACATCTGGATGAGAGGACTGCAGAAGATAACTCCCTGATGTGAAAGATACGTCAGTACTCTTGAATGTCATAAAACAATGCACCAACAGTAAAGGTTCACAGGCAAGGTATTTTTCAGAAAGCTGAGACAGTATGTAATTGTTGGATTACTAAACAGTAAGAGATAGTACATAAGATTCCACTCCAGAATAAACGTTATGGAAAATGTGTGGGAACTGAAGACACTGTAGGTGAGTCAGGGAGAGAGATTTTCACATAATGCAGAATCTAGTGTACAAGATTCATATCAAAGAGAACTCCTAGTAGAAAGGAACACCAAGAAAGATAAGGGAAAACAAACTCCCAAAAGTATAGAAAAGTGTTATGGGGAAACCATAAACTGTACTCAACAAATAATTAGGGTAATTATATAGTCTGCTCTCGGGGGGCTTCATTGTCATATTCTTGAGGGTTGTGGGTAGCTTAAATCCCAAAGATGTCCCTCTGATGAGAAATGGGTGATGTAATAGGCCTCTGATTCTAAGCAAGTCCTGAGATGGATGCAATTTCCAGATGATAGACAGCAATTAAGTGTGTAGCTGGGTACTTGTAAAGCACAGCAGAGGACATTAAGAGGCAGGAGCATCACCATTCTGATATATATGCCAAAATCGCTTTCTCAACGACACCAGAATCTATGCTGTGTTTACATAATTAATTTAGGAACTACATTTCTACATATAATCCTTACAATCTATCATGTATCCAAGACTTAAGGTCATGCCTTCAAACCTTCATTTTTTGCCAGAAAGAGTGATGTGAAAACACAATTGTAGAAGAAAGTTGAGTTGAACCTGTTAATCTTTTTAGCTTGTGAGACAAGGCCCAGATGGGATGCACCAAACAATAAATACATTTGAAGGAAGAGAGCAGCTCTTTATTCTCCTACAGGCAGCTTTATTGAGCAGGGGCTGAGAAGATGGTTGAGAAGATGCAGTACCTTAACCAGTCTATGGTGCCCCACTTCTTCCTGGAGGGTCTGATGTACACTGCTGAGCTCCCTGGCCTCTTCTTCCTCCTCTTTCTCCTCATCTACAGCATCACTGTGAGTGGCAATCTCCTCATTCTCCTTACTGTGGGCTCTGACCCTCATCTCCGCTCCCCTATGTACCACTTCCTGGGCCACCTCTCCTTCCTTGATGCATGTCTGTCTACAGTAACAGTGCCCAAGGTCATGGCAGGTCTGCTAACTTTAAATGGGAAAGTGATCTCCTTCCAGGGCTGTGCTCTACAACTTTATTGCTTCCACTTCCTGGCCAGCACCAAGTGCTTTTTATACACTGTCATGGCCTATTACCTGGCTATCTGTCAGCCCCTGCACTACCCAGTGGTCATGAACAAGCAGGTGTGTGCAGCGCTGGCTGGGAGCACTTGGGCCATAGGTACAATGCACTCTGCAATTCACACTTCCCTAACCTTCCACCTGCTATACTGTGGGCCTCAGCACATTGCCTACTTCTTCTGTGACATCCCTCCAGTACTGAAGCTGGCCTGTGCAGACACCACCATCAACGAGTTCATCATGCTTGCAAACATTGGTGTGGTAGCTGCAGGCTGCCTCATCCTCATCATCATCTCCTATGTCTTCATTGTGGCTGCAGTGCTGCATATTCGCACAGCAGAGGGGCGGCTCCGAGCCTTCTCCACTTGCACAGTGCATCTCACAGTGGTGCTCCTGTACTACATGCCCCCAGTCTGCATCTACCTACAGCCGAGCTCCACTGGCACAGGGGCTGGAGCTCCAGCAGTCTTCTACACAATAGTCACTCCAATGCTCAATCCTTTCATCTACACACTAAGAAACAAGGATGTCAAGCAGGCTCTGAGAAGGTTAGTATGTAGCTCCCTAGAGTCTCCAGCAAGCAGCCCAGCCCCCTAACCTGAAGTGGCATCTGTGTTTCTTGTCTGCCAGGATGACAACTACTCAGGTCCTACTTTAAGGAGGAAAGTACTGAGTGTCAACTGGATCACACATTCTTCTCTTCCGTCTGCCTCTGTATCTCCATAACAAACTCTTCATCTGTAAAATGCAGACTAGAGAGGTGGCTTTTGAAGTATGTCCAACAATTAAGCTCAGGGGTATGAAAAATACTATCCAAATTTGTACTTGTTTTAGTATTTTTTGTGAACTAATTGCATTCACTGTATATCCATTATGAATTCTTAAAGCAAAAATACAAGGTCTAAATATTGCCACTTATCACCTGGATTAAGAGAAGAGACTAAGTTTTATCATGATAAACATAAAACTCCAATAATAAATGTGGCTTCCCCAATCACTTAGAAAGTTGTCTTTCTAAGTCTAACCTTGTCTTTTCCCAATGCAAGTAAAGATAGCTCAAACTATACTCACAGGGGGAGTTAACAAACATGGCATTGAGAACACGCCCAGGTCCCAAACTCTGAATTCTTTAGTCAATAAATGCAAAGCTTTGTAAAATCTTATACTGATAGTTTCAGTTTAAGAGAAAAGTTAAAAATAATTTCCATATAACATGTTAGGAGGTCTAAATGAGATAATTGTCAAGGTTTTCCTATTTCCGTTGGTGAACAACAACAAGGACAGAAATTTCTCGATAACGAAGTGACAAATCCATCACAATTCTACTTAAATTAACTGGGATACCGTGGGACGAAGTCTGATGTCTTCCAGGATGAGTGACTGATCCTAACCTTTAGGTAAACATGCCTTGACTGCAAAGCTAAGTATGTTGTGCTCACTGAACTTCATCACTTCAATTGTTCTGTTCATCTGCAGGAACAGCCTCAAACAAGCCATTCCTTACACCATGTTCTATAGCAAAGGAAAATAACTTGCAATGTGACAAGTTAATAAACTAATACAATACAATAAACATAAAAAGGTAGAATTTGTTTCAATGGATGAAGAAGGTCTTGGCAGTTCAAGGATGGTATTATAGGCTTATTTATGAAGGAGAATAATTGAATATATATTAGAATGAGAGTAGTAACTGTGATAGACACTTTTGGTCGTCAACTTGACTGGATATGGAGGCAACTAACCCACAAGCTGACAGGCACACCTTTGGGGGATTTTATTGGTCAGATTACATGAACATTACACTTTTGGTGGCAGCCCAGATGAAAGGACACAGGGATGAGACTGGAAGCACTGGTTTTTGCCTCATTGCCTTCATACCTGCTAGCAAGGACACAGAGGTGAGACTGGAAGCACTGGTTTTTGCCTCATTGCCTTCATACCTGCTAGCAAGCTCATCTACTCTGTTGTTGCAAATGCTGTATCTCTTTGCTTACATTAGAACTAGACTCTTCAGGTTTCCAAAGCAGATTGGAGATCAGTAGCTCTTTAAGAATCTCCCAGAGCTAGAGTCAGAGTAAGACTGCCGAGAACTCTGGCCTCACGAACTGAGCATCTGCAGAATTCTTCACTCTTCTAGTGCGAGTTGTCTATTGTTGAACTACAGAAAATGCGCCATGGAAGCAAATCTAATAAAACCCATTTTAATATGTATTCATTCTTTCTGTTGTCTTCTTCCAGAAAACACTGACTAATGCATTATTATTATCCACTGTAAAATACATTTCCTCAGGGTAGTGTGAGGACTGCCTTAGCTACATTACTGTTCATCGAGAGTAGATTTCAGTGGACATCTTTATTTTCCTTTCTACCTGAAGATGGGGAACTATGACCTATATGGGCAAAATAATAAAAATTTTAAAAAATTAAACATAAAAAAAAATCTTTCTCAAGACTGCAAATTTAATAGCTGAAGCTTAAACTTCATGTTTCAGGTGGTTTCAAAGATCACACATTTTTGTTGTGTGACAGTACCTTACAGATAATCAGACCCTCCCCTCATCATTTAGGAAGTTCACAGAGACCTAAAACCATTGTATATTTTGTGGTCAAGATTTCCTAGTCTTCGAATTGTGCCTACTCCTCTAAAATATAGTATCTTAATCTAATACTCCTGGAAATGGCTAGTGTATAGGAAACATGACAACAGGCAGAAAAATGCAGTTGAGGAGTCACATCCACATGGAAGATTAACTGTAGGATTGATGTAACTGGGACAATTTCATTATCCCGTCAAAACAGGTTTCAATACAGACTGTGTAGAGAGCGGAAACAGTGCCAAAACAAGCCCTGGTTCCATCCCACACCTACCTCAGCCCGGTTAAAAAACCTCTTGGAAATGCAACAGTGAATTATAGAAGAACACAAGCCACACAACTCCAGTCATGAAGTTTTTCTTTCACCTTCTGCCTTAACACTTTTATACCTGTCTACAAGTAAAAATCTTTCCATCTCTTGAGTTCCTCTTCTCTTCCTCTAAAAATGGTTCATGACATCAGCTTATTATAAGCTGTTACAATTTTGTTGACAGATATCTTGTTTGAATTAATAAATATTTTGTGAACATATCAAGATTGTAAGAACTGTAAGAACCTTTATATGTTAAGTGTTCCAAAAATATACTACTCAAAAAACTATTTAGGTCAATAAAATGCATGTTCCATCTGTATGTATGTACATAGAGTGCATACAAATGAAACAAAGCACAAATACATCCTTCGTAGTAAACTTGCCACACAACAATACTGGTTTTTTAATAGTTTCGGAAATGGAAATTATTAATACATTTTTTTCTTTTAAATTTTTGTATTTTGTGTTTATTATGAGATTAAGGAAGCATGGTATAATTAATTATGCTACTGTAACTATAATTAAATGTAAAGGAGGGCTAGATAATTAATTTGTATTAATAAAAATTCTTTGAAAGACTAGATAAAAGGAAGATAAGTGTTTATAATAATCGTTTAACCTGCCCCCCTACAACATAGTAAGTGATCCATGCTTAATAATATCAGAACATCTGTCAAATGAACAAGCACTACAGCAATAACACACACAAACACACAAACAAAAGTATTTCCTAGGACAATTTACAGGAAAGGTTTTCTTGTGGAAGTGGCTAAACCTTCTTAATATGGACTATTCCAAGACATGAAAAGAAGCTAAATAACATTGCTGGGGAGGAAAATCGTTTTTCTGCTTCATATTAAATAACTCATATTCAGAATTTTGCAGTACTCTGTAAGGCAGAGAATGTGAAAGAAATTACAGTGCTAGTATTTGAGTAGCAAAGATTTCCCCCAATGATAAAGATGCCAGTGGTCTTTGTTTTCAAGCTATTCTTTAAATAATGGGAAGATCTAGAAATAACTGAGTTGCCACTCTTAGCTGGCAGCATTGTGACTAAATAAAACTATCATTTCTTTGAGAATATTCTTTCACATAGAATTTTGGGTCAAATTTATATCCAGTCTGCATTTATGTCAGTTCTAATTCATGTGCTCATTATTAATGTTTTCCATTTAAATTAAAGCAAATCTGAAACACAGTAACAAGAAGAGCACAGACCATATAGAAGCTATCATGAGATTGTGTTTTAACAGGTATATATCAAAATGTATAATGTTGTCCTCAAATGCAAGACTTTTGTAGCAGCTGTAATGAAAGGAGATTGCCTCGGAGATAAAGGAATCAATGTTGTTATTCCATTCTTCCTTAAAGTTGAACAGCCTTCCATTTTATATACATGGCAGATTTTCATCATCCATTCATCTGGTGATGGATAACTACGTTTGGCAATTGTTGAGCTTATGCCTCTCAACTTTGAGAAATTTTAATCCATGTAAGCTTTAAAAATTGTTTTCATTCCTGTACTTGCATCATTGCTTTGGTAATTCCAAAGATAGAGGGATAGTCTGCAGAGCTGCACAAGTTTATACCTCTGTTTGCTTTTAACTAATATTGGGAGTCTTTTGTTGTTCTTATTGCCGCTGCTGCCATTGTTTTTATTTCTAAACATATTGTCCTTGGTTTGCCTTTCAATTTACCACACATTTTCTGTGTTATATACAATGCTTCCAAGCCCATGCAATAACTTTTAAATTTCATTTGTTTTAAATTCTAAGTATATACATTCTTTCTAGAAATAAGATAAAAAATTTAAACTTAGACATATGTTATGGTATTTACTATGCTGATACAACTTGAATGTGGTTATGGTTTTGCAGGAACATACATAGCACAATTTATTAATGCTGAGACTTTAATTTCATGGATTTCTTTAATGTTAACATTAAATGAATCAACTGAAAAATATAATTGATATTAGGCTTAATTTACATGAACAGATTTATTTAATTAAACTGATACTTAAAGATCTGATATCATTAAACATTAGCTCAAAAGAGGAGACTAAATATGTAATTCATATAACAAAAGGTAGTTTTTCCCAAAGATCAGCTTTGACACCACAGGGTAAACCAAGGCAGGCAGCCAGTGGGGGTCAGTGCTGAGAGCCGCTGACTGAGGTCAGTCCAAATACCAATGTGGGCTGCTGCCTGTGGCAGCTATCAGTTAGAGAAGAAAAAGGGGAAAATCAAACATTCACACACATACACAGAATGGTTGAAGCAAAGGCAAGCTTCAACAACTTCACACATACAAATACATATAGACAGACAGACAGACACATACATACTTCACAAGGTGGATGGCTGGAACAAAGCTCCAACAATCAGGCTCCAAGCATTTCGTGTGTGTGTGTGTGTGTGTGTGTGTGTGTGTGTGTGTGTGTGTATGGAGCAAGCTCCGACATACACTCACACAAGCTTTACATATATACATACATACATACAGCTTTGATGGATAGAACAGAGTTCCAACACATTCTTACACAAATTTTACAAACATACAGACATATACATACATATATACATGTATACATGTCTATATATACATACACACACACACACACACACACACACACACGTAGCTTGATGGGTGGAAGGAAGAATGTTCCAACATACTCTCACACAAACTTTACATATATACAGACATACACATAGTTGATGGATTGAAACAACACAACAATGGTCTAGTGACTTTATTTTTCTCCTATGGCTTATATATTCCAACAAAATCTTTCAAGCAATATAAAATTGCAATGTGATTATGTTTTAGTTTTCTTCTAGTGAATGACTATGAAAAAACAGCATGTTCCTCAATACCTTTACAAGAAATAACATTACATAGTTCAGCTAAAGAAAACAAATTATTCCCAAGAACCCACATATGAAAACCCACAACTATGCAACTTGTTATAAGTTAACTACATGTAAGCAAGCAAGGTGGTTTTTTAGCCTGTTCCTCTTATTGACAAGCAGCAATGCGTAGTTACAAAGAAATGATTAATTATTTTACTATTTATCTTTAAAAGTAATCTTATAAGATTCTTAAAAGAATCACAAATCTAAACTTTTACATAAAAATCAGTCATATTTACTTTAAATCATCGGAGTGCATATCTACTCATCAATGATTCTTATTAAATTATTTCAGGAAGCTGAGGGCAAAATTGGTAAAGAAATCAATTATCACCAGTCCAGCCTTAGTGAGAGTCATGTCAGCCAGTACTGCCATTGTTCTTGTTCTCTGACCATAAAAAAAAAAAAAAAATTATTAAGAGGGTGACTTTTTGAACTTTAAATTGTTGAAATTGTTCCCTAAGATTTTCTACATCAGAGTCAGTAGCAAGAACATCTTAACTTAGCTTCACTAACAATTTTATTTTTCCAAATGCTCTCTAAGGGTGGAGGTCATAGCTGACAATTTACATCTCTAAGTTCTTTCTTAGAGTGGTGACCGAACCATTAATCTGCTCCAGCATCAGTGCCTGAAAGGGATCAAGCACCACTGTTGTAAGTGCCGGCAACACTGCCCAGTGAGGGGCTGGAAGCCTCCTTAGAATTTTCAGACAATTCTTAGATTAAGGGGGAAGTGAAGGCAGCAAGCGGAGCAGAACTCCATAACAGCATGCCGTCTTCATGACAAGTAGTCTTCCAGGTTGTGCCTTAACCAAGGCGCCTGTAAGCCTCATTCCGTGAGTTCTAAAGCCATTTTTCTTTCCTCCTGCATGGCCCTTGGCAGTTTTTAAAGTTTTATTTTTAAGAAAGAAACAATATTTAATTTTAGTCGTTAATAAAGCATATGAACTGAATATTTTCACTCTATTTTGTTTTGAACAAGTCATTTAGTCATCATACGCTCGAAGTCGTTAATTGATATTTCACATCTGAGAATCTCAGCTTCTCATAACAGCTAGGGCTTCATCAATACTATATAAATAGCAGAGGCAGGACCAACATCCCAGGCTCTTTAGATGCTTTCTCCTGAGTGGTGATCCTTTGGAATGATAAACACCTTTATCCAGCAAGCAACATCCCCAGAGTCTTCCCTCCATTCACCATATTAAGTTGATTTCGTCCCTGTATCGTAGTTGTTATGCGCCCCTTTCTCTGATACCCTTCCCTTCTACAACACGTCCTCCCCCCTACAAGCCCTAGTTCCACATTTATCATTGTTTTGCTATTGTTCGGTTCAGTTCCTTTTGGCATTTACAGTATGTTGTATTTACTATCATGTACTTGCTACATTAATACAAAGTGGCCGTATTTAAGTTGTATATTTTTATATAAGATTTTTGTCTCCATAAGATTTTTCAACTTAAAATTGTACTGCTTTATGTTTTTACTTTTAAAGCTTTAAATAGTTTTATCTATTTTCTTCAAATCAAGTCTACTCCAGTTCTTTATCCATCCCTTCATTAACCTTCCATATTTCATGTGTTCTTTATTCCCTCATTTAATATACTCAACACATTCAGTGTGTATGTGATTGCACAGACATATACTGGAATGTGGGTAGTCTCTTGGAAGCCAAATTCCTGAAGAAAACTGACTCTCTTGCCCAGGAGCCATCAATTGCCAATAGCTCCTCTTCTAGGGCAGAACTTCATTCCCCCTCCCAAAATTATCCATGCTGGGATATTTCTGGCTTGATCTGGTATAAGTCTTGTGTGCGTGGACATGACCACTATCAATTCATAAGGACAGCAATCCTGTTGTGTCCTGAAAACATGGATTGGTTGGACTCATCTACTACCTCTGGCTTTTACAGTGTCTCCATTCCCTCTTCCATTATGATCCAAAAGACTTGAGAAGAAGGAGTATGATATAGAGGAACCAATCAGAGCTGAGCACTCTGCAGTCTCCAATCGTCAATATGCTGGTCAGTTATCAGTTGCTGTGTTCATCACTAGTGATGACAAAAGCTTTAGTAATGAGGATAGAAGGATGAACTAATATGGGTGTGATGACAACTCATTAAAAGTCAGCTTAATACTGTGTACATTGGGTGGAATTATAGTAATAGCATCTTCCATAGGAGATGACCTAGCCAGCCAAAGGTTCTTGGCTCTGATAACTGTGTCAGACACAAGTTCCATCTTGTGAAAGAGACCCTAAATCACATCAGGAAATGAATGGCTTCTCCTAAAATATCCATGCCACTATTGCACCAGTTGTGGTACATCCCACGAGACTGATCATTACTATAGTTCACAGTTCAGAGCTGGTTAGTACTGATGACTGGTTTTCTCCTACAATAATGTATGTAGAACCTTCCAGCATTATAAAAAATAGCCAGTAGAGACAAAGCTTCCAGCTCAGAACCAACCTGATTTCTCCATATTTAGTGCCTTAAATATGTTATCTCTCCAACAATAGGGTCCATCATCAAGTTCTAGAGGGCAGCCAAGAACAATGGCAATAAAGTGAAATATTTGGTGTTATACAGTATACCACTGACTGGTAACAACAAAAATGGTAGTCCACTCCAGAACTGTGCAGTTCCATAGCCTACAATGACTAGGAGTAACATTATTCCACCATTACAGGGTTATTTAAGCAATTTTTCATACATGTGTGATATACTTTAGGAAGCTTCTCAAGTGGAAAGTTTCCATGTGATTTTCTCAGATGTCCTCAGTGCCAGCTATTCCTCCTCACAAGCCTATCACACCAAGTCCTTCCTATTCCATTATTCTCCTTTCCTCCTTTGTATTTCCTATCTTCCTTCTTCTCAGTCTAATGACACGACTCCTACCTCCGTAAGTATTCCAACTTAAATGCACAGATTCAAGGATCTATATATGTAATAACATGCAACATGAGGTAACCTCAGTCAAAATGATTATTTCTAGGAATTTTCTTAACAGCTGAGTAATAGTCCATTATATAAATCTACCATATTCTCATTATCTATTCATCAATTGGTGAATGTCTATGCTTTTTTCCATTTGCTGACATTTGCGAACAGATATGGATATGAACAAGGAAGTATCTCTGTATTAGGATAGAGAGTCTTCTGGGTACATGTCAAAGGATGGTATAGCTATATTATACAGTAGATCAATACAGATTGCTACGGTATCTGCGCTAGCTTTTATTCCCTTAGGAAACAAGTGTTCCCTTTTCTCACATCTATATCACCATTTATTGACACTGTTTTGTTTTTCATGTTAGCCATTCTGAGTGAGGTAATAGGAAATCTCAACATGGTTTTAATTTACAATTTCATGATAGAATTTAAAGTGCTGATCACTTAAAAGTATGTCTTAACCATTTGTATTTCATCCTTTAAGATCTTTGTTTCATTCCTTTCTCTAATTTTAATTGGTTATTTGTTTTTGTTGTAATTACTTTCCAATTGCTGAGAAGGAACACCATGACTATGGCAAGGATATTTTTATTGGGGATTTATAGTGTCAGAGGTGAGTCCATGACTAACATGATGGGGAGCATTGCAGCAAGCAGACAGGCATGGTGCTGGAGCAGTGGGCAAGAACTCACATCTTTATCCAAGAGAAGGAGGCTGAGAAAGCTAACTATGAATATTGAGGACTTTTGAAGCCTCAAAGCTCAGCCCAGCGGTACACCTCCTCCTAACAGGTGTTACACCTCCTAATTCTTCCCAAGTAATTATGCCAAGCAATCAAATATATGAACCAATGAAGCTATTCTTAATCTAATCATCTGAGTACTTTTTACCTTTAGTCTTTAATATCTTTTTATACCTAGATGCAGCATGCTTATTGGGTATATTTTGCTCCCATCTGGTAAGCTGCCTTATCATTCAAGTGAGTGTATTCTTTCTTACACAAAAGCTTTTACATTTTCTAAGTTCTGTTTCTCAATCATTGGTTTTAAGACCTGGACTACTAGAGTCCTGCTCAGCTCAAAAAGTCCTTTCTGATGCCTACAAGTTCACATATCATCCCCACTTTCTCCTCTTTCCAACTCAGAGTATCAGATCTTATATTGAGTACCTTAATTCATTAGGAGCAGAGTTTTGTGGCAGATGAGATATGGAGAGCCATCTGAATATTTGTTTATGGTATGTTTTTTTTTTTTTATTTCCAACATGTGTTGTCGGCCTCTCTCTCAAAAAAAAAAAAAATGGGGTGGCTGTGGGTATGTCAATTTATGTATGGTTCTCAGTTCAATTATATGTATTAATATGTATGTTCTGCTTTTATGCTAATGCCATGCTGTTTTTAGTTCTAGACTTCTGTAGTATAACTTGGAATAAGGTGACATAATGCTTCCAGCACTGCTTTTATTCACAGTCACTTTGGCTATTCTGTGTCTTTGTGTTTCCATATAAAATTTAAATTTAGCTTATTTCTCATTTTGAATGGGATTGCACTGAGTCTGCAGAATGATTTGGTAAGAAAACCATTTTCATAATATTAGTTGTGGTAAATCATGAACATGCATGGTCTTTCCATTTTCTGGAGTCTTCATTATTTTCCTCAATGTCTTAACATTTCCTTACACAAGTATTTATTTTCTTTGGTTGTATTTATTCCAAAATATTTTTACAGCTATTATATATGAGATAACTACCCTGACTTCTTTCTCAGTATGTTTGTTGCTAGAATATAAAAAGACTGTTCGTTTTTGTGCTAAATTTGTATTCTGCTGTTCTGTTGAATGTGTTTAATCAGCTGTGTTTTTATTGAATCTTTAATTTTTAGTTTTATGTGTAAAATCATATCATCTACAAATAAAAATATTTTGATTTCTTATTTTTCTGCTTGTATCTCCTTCATCTCCTGCAGCTGTCTTTTTGCGCTAGCTTAGACTTCAAGTACTGTATTGAACAAGAGTAGAGACAGTGGATATATTTATCTTATTCCTGATTCTAGTAGAAATGATTTCAATTTTTCATGAGTTCATGTATATTATGTTTTCTGTGTATATGTGTGAGTGTAAACACACATGTCACGCAGCATGAATGTGGAGATCAAACACAGAAACAACCAGAGGCATTGGCCATCTTTCCACCTTTTAGTCACAGGATCTCTTTGTTGGTTACTGCCACCTGTGGCACTGGTTCAGGAGCATCCAGGGATTCTCTGCTCTACATGTCATCCTAGGAGCACTAAAACTATAGGTGCTTGACACAAGGCCCAGTTTCCCATAGGTTTAGGGGATTCAAACTTAGCATCTCACACTTAGCCCAGCAATCTCTTTACCTATGGAGCAAACTCTTCAGCTCTTGTTTTCTCTCTTTAAAGATCAATGGTCAGTTTGAATCAGAACCCAGGTTAAAGACTGCATTGTGTCTTATCCCTGCCCACAGGCCTCTCTCTGAATACTCTTCTAAGATGACAGGCTGATGAAGTCCAAGTCCTAGACCAGAGTCCTGATTCTGGACACTAAGTATATCTGACTTTTTCAGTCACCAATAAGAAAGCAAATAAAACTAACCATAAAAAGGCAGAGTAACAGAGGTATTTGTGGAAATGGAAATTACTCATTAAAAATTTCAGACTTTCTTTGGGAGGATGACATGAATTTTAGGTTTAACTAGAGGAAGAAATGTTTCAAAGGTGAATTTGCATAACTGAGCAATTGTGATTGATAAAAGAAGATGAGTGAGAGACATGTCAACTAAGACAAGAACACAAGACAGCTGGAGCTATCCTGTGGTTTTGCTGTCTTGGTACAAGTGTCTACACTTAGAGAGACCACTGGATTTGGACCCATAAAGTCTAGTTATGAGTCAAGGTCCTACAAGTTTTGTTATTGGTGTTCTCTTGTGTTTATTTTTTCATATTAAGTATGACTTTAATCTGAGTCAAATGTGGATTAACCAGTCATGATCTTACTTCTTATTCTGAAAGATAGCCCTGGAAATTCTCTAACCACTTGCAGTGACAATGTAATTTCTATGACCACCTCTACTTGGAAGTGACCTCATTATGGGTCATGTATCTGCTAATCCTAAAATCCATTATGACTGCAGGTTTAGGGCAATGACTAGAGATATGTTTTGCAACTCTAAAATGGAACTTCCTAAGTGCCTGTCAAATGGGATTATAGGACATCCCTGTGTGCACTTTCATGAAAGTAATTACTTCTAAATAAATGAAACTTTCACTTAATATGAAAATGCAAATATTAAGAGAACACCAATAATAAAACTTTTAGGATCTTGCAGAGAACACCAATAATAAAACTCTTAGGATCTTGACTAAAAACCAGACTACCTGGGTCCTGACCCAGTTGTCTCTCCAATTGTAGACACTTGTATAAAAAAAGCAAAAACATAAGTTTGATGATATTTCCACCTGTCTTGTGTTCCTGTTTTAGTTGATATGTCTCTCACTCATCTTCTCTTATAAATGCAGAATCAGCAAAAGAAACATCACCCTCCCTGAGGGTCATGGCAATTCTTTAGTTCTTACAGTATGTTGCCTCATGGCTTTAACAGCAAACTGAAAGATCCATGACTGACTATAAATAAACACAGACAGTATTTTGAAACAGGGGAGGAAGCTATAACTCTGCCTATTTAGAAACTTCATACATCAGAACTGCTTAAGTTCAGTGGTTCAAGGTCATTGTGAGGAATAGACAACCCTGAACCAAAAAAATGAAAGCAAAGAGTAACTAGTAGCACCTGGATTTTTTACTATGTTTATTGGGGTCTCAGGATGTAGTAGGACATTGTCTAATACTTGAAACCCTTCCAGCTCAATCCTTAGCACTACCATAAATAAATGAAAATAAGCAAACTACTATTTTCCCCTTCAATGCCCAAATATATGAACTGTGTCCCCTGGTTATTTTCCTCTACACCATATACCTCTGTGCTTTCCTCTCATCTACCACACCAGAGTCACAATCACATATTTGTCATGACTCATAAGCATCAAAATTGTTCCTGCATCTGATGGTATGTCCAGTTCTTTAGTCTTCTGGGAAAGCTCTACTGACTGGCCTATCAGCAAACTGATTGTGCATCCCTTCCTCAGCACAGCCTGTCCTGACCAGGCAACACAAAGTAAACACAGTAAGTTTCTGTACCATCTCTATTACAGAAGAGTCGCCACAGCACTCCTCCTGTATCTTTAGATATATTTTTGTCTAATTGTTCTTCATCTGCTGGATTTTCTTGCTCACCTGAACCTTACCTGGTATCTACCTTACTGTAATCAATTAGACTTTAGAGACCACAGATAATTAGTGCCTTCTTTATCATATATTTTCATTTTTTAAAATCATCCCAGTACAAGATAAATGTTCAACATATATTTCTTGATTAATAAATGCATCATTTGCACTATTTAAAGTTCTGAGGCAAAGAAAGAATAGAACTTAATAATGAAGGGGGAAATGTAAGTCTGAATGAGTTAGAGGAAACCATGATTCCTCTACAAATGACTGATAAACAGTTGTAGTTCAACTTCTTCCTAACAAAGACCTAATTTGTCCTCAACACTCACATGAGTGTTTATACCCAAGATATAAAAACCCAAGGAACTTTAGCCTGGCTGCTCCAGATGTTATCTGGGTGCTTGCTCCTAGTAACTAGAATCAGAGGAAAATCCTTGTTCTCCCTTAAGAATAATGTAAGAAGAGGCCAGAAACCAAAATGAGAAGATCATGCCACATGTTTCTGCCCTTTTCAAACCCAGAAAATTTCCCCAAACAAAATCTCCAGTGCTTAATTGAAGTATATTGAAAGAATATGTAAATGGTTTTCTGACTATCAGTTATCCCATGACAGCTACACAGGTATTCTACAAAAAAAAAGAAGTTTCAAAATTATACCATCTTACCTTTTCTGGAATTATCATTACCCTGCTTTTTTCTCTTTAAAAACATGTAATTTCTACAAATTACATAGAAAATAATCTCTCTCTTACTTGCCCTATGTGTACTTAAGAAACCATTTCTATAATTAATTTAATTTTCTTTGTCATTTAATTATTTGCATTGTGTTACAATGATGAATTTTTCTCTCCATCCTTTACATATCATGTATGTTCCCATATTAGGATTCATCATGCAGATCAATACATCTTCTACTTAAGTGAACAATTTTTCTTCAAAATCTTCCTCAGTGCAATTTGAACATCTTTGTTTCTCAAACTATAGATGAAGGGATTCATCATGGGGACCACCACAGTATAAAACACTGTGGATATCTTATCTTGATCCACTGACCCAACAGGAGAAGACTTAAAGTATATGAATGATGATGATCCAAAAAACAGAGAAACAGCAATCATGTGGGAGCTGCAGGTGCTGAGGGCCTTGGACTTGCCCTTTGTAGAATGGATGCGGAGGATATTGGAGAAGATCAAGGTATAAGAAACAATGACAGTGAGACTGGGAACTATTATACTGACACCCACCACAATGAAAACCACCAGTTCGTTGATGGAGGTGCTCGTGCAGGAGAGCTTCAGGAGAGGGGGTATATCACACATGTAGTGATTGATGATATTGCCATCACAGAACATGAGTCTCAGCATACACACTGTGTGGGCTATGGCACCCACAAAGCCTATTGTATACCCACCCACCATCAGCACAAAGCAGACCTGATAAGACATGGTGACCTGATAAAGCAGGGGCTTACAGATGGCAGCATATCTGTCATAGGCCATTGCTGTCAAAATACAGCATTCATCAATAACAAAGAAGGCAAAGAAAAAGAGCTGAGTCATGCACTCAGCATGAGAGATGATGTTCTGTGTCACAAAACCCACCAGCATTTTGGGGGTTATGACAGAGGAGTAGCAGAGATCTGTGATGGAAAGGTTGAAGAGGAAGTAGTACATGGGGGTGTGCAGGTGAGGATTCAAAACAATCAGAACAGTCAAGCCCAGGTTCCCCACCACAGAGACCACATAGATTCCCAAGAACAGGAAGAAGAGAGGCAGTTGGAGCTCTGGCTGCTGTGTCAAGCCCAGCAGGATGAACTCCTTCACGGAAGAATTGTTTTCTGAGACCACTCCTTGGGTCATACCTGTGAGAATGGGAAAAATGGGAGCACTGAGATAATATCCCAGCTATCACAAGCAAACCCATGAGATGGGACTGGGAGCCAGAACAGAGAGATGAATGCTAGTCCTACATTTTTGGCTCTTGTGTTTTTCTAAATTCCATACTATTGAGAGGATATACAGTGTGAATATGAGAAAGCAGAAGCCATTTTATTCAGCATGCTAATGACCACTGTCTTGCTCTGCAGAATCTCTGCTCCACTTTCTCTTCTCCATTTCTGCCTTGACAGACTACCTCCCTCCTCAGCTCAGTGGAGGTCCCAGAGGACCCAGGCTCCCTTAGATGAGGTTTCTAATAGCAGAGCATCTTTACACAGTTAAACACTTACCATTTTACATCCCCACCAAGAAAGGAAGAAGTTAACTTTTCTGCCCTATTTTCATGTAGGCAAATGGCTTTGACTAATTTTAGAGAATAACCATGCAGACCTGTTCAAAGCTTGTTTTACCTACTCCAGTCTTCTCTTCTCTAAGCTCCAAAAACTGAGCTACAGATTGTGATTTCTAGGGTGGCTTTGCCCAGAATGTCTTCTCCAACCCTAAATTAGTTAGTAGCACCTATTAATATCAAAAGAGCCACCTGATAATATGACCCAAGGGCCTCAATGAGTTGGATAATCCTTGGGACCTGATTAAAACTTGGAAGGCCTATGCTTCCCCAGGGTTTTCTCTGAACATCAGGCTTTGAAGTTAAGCAAAATTCAGTACCTTGCATGTACAGCCTAGTCAATAATAACAATGGCTTACTATTATGGCACAATGTTATGTGTATTTGGGCACATCACAAGTCATAAAATTTAAGATGACTTTATCTTCAGTATCTTCTATAAAATTTTCTGTAGTACTATAAAATATTTTTTAAGTTTATTGGCATTATATTTGTTCATCCTTGACTCCTGTTTTCATTTACCAATGTGGGAAGTTAATGGAAATTTAAGATTCATAGTATTATATAGTATCATAAAATGAAGACAAAGAAAAACGTGTTTAGCATGGCAGATTTTCTTTGTTTTCCAAAAGAAATTTTTCTAGATTTTTTTTGAGATGCTAATTACATTTCTCCTTTCCCTTTTGTCCCTCCAAGCATTCCCACATATCCTTCCCCACTCTCCTTCAAACTCATGCATCTTTTTTCATTAATTTTACTACATAAATATACATACATATATGTACATCATATACATATACACATAAACTGTTCTATCTGTATAATGTTATTTATATGTATGTTTTCAGTGCTGACTAACCTGCAATAAATGCCCTAAAAATTTGACAAGTATATTTTATTAAAACTATATATAAACTACATATAAACAAAAAACTATGTGAAAAATAAATCATATAACTATGATTATAAACAATAAATTGTGTTTTTAAAAATAAATTAAAACATTAATTTTATGCAAATGACTACTACTATTTATTTTAAAGCAGATTATTAATGTTTATTCAAGTCACTGAATACTTTCATAACCACAACAGTACCTTATGTTTCATTCAATAACAATGCCTTTGTTGCTTCTGTCCTCATTCCTCCCTTGCCACCAATAGGCTCTCCTTTTCTATATACAGTCATTAAGAAAGTTACATAAATAGAAGTATGCAAGATATAAGCTACTCCATGAATGTTAGCTCTTCGGATTGCATAACTTCTTTCTAATTTGTGCTGTTTGTGTTCCTTGGGGCAACTTCCTGAGGCTGTCAAGGTTGTAGATCTTCTCCCAAACCAAAATAGTCACTGCTATTGCTATAACAGTTTCCATCTAGATGATCATGTATGTGTGATTATAGGAGGGAATGGAGATGGAACGTTAAGAGTTTATCCCAGCCGGGCAGTGGTGGCACACGCCTTTAATCCCAGCACTTGGGAGGCAGAGGCAGGCAGATTTCTGAGTTCGAGGCCAGCCTGGTCTACAGAGTGAGTTCCAGGACAGCCAGGGCTACACAGAGAAACCCTGTGTAAACCAAAAAACCAAAAAAAAAAAGAGAGAGAGAGAGAGAGTTTATCCCACTTCTCTATCTACCCAACCCACCAGGAAAGCAAGAATAGGTGAGGCAGAGTTCACTTGTAGGGTCTATTTAACACTCTTAGGGAATGATTCCTCTAATTCCTAAAAATCAGAGAAACGCTGGCTCATCACTAACTCCCTTTCTCCACATTAGAAGCAGAGAGCTCTTCTTACATTCATTATTCCATTTTATTTAAGGGTAAAGGTTTGTAAATCCTGGAATGTTTGGAAAAATGATTGGCTACAGCTAAAAGTCTGCAACATTATACACATTGGCAGAATTTATGCTTTCTGAATCTAAGGTTGGACAACTGTTCTAGTCTCATTCAATGTTGGACTATGTCAATAGCATTTACTTCATCTATAGAGGTCATCATATGATTTCTGTACTGGCATCTATTAATACACTATATTACATTTATTGAATTGTGTATGTTAATCCATCCTTGTGTACTTGAAATGAAGCACACTTGGTAATGGTAAGCAAATTATGTGATAGATCTTCTCCTAAGTTCTGATTATTTTATCTTACTTTACCTTTCTATTGGTATGATAGTTCTCTAGGATTTTATTTGACATATGATTTTACTACCTAAATTTCAATATTTTCAGTATTTCTGTCTTAAAATTAATCTCCATTATTTTTTAGTATATTTTTAGTTAACTGTGAGAATTTCATACGTGTATACATTGTATTTTCATAATATTAAGTCAGGACACATTTTCTCTGGATTAGTCTCTGAGTTTGTGGCCTCCTTCCTCAGGATTCTGAGAAAAATCTTGTCATACTATTAGTGCATTAAGCACAACCAGGACTATGAAAGCCAATAAAGCTAATCATAATAGACCCATGGATGAAGAGGTAAGCAAGGGCATGTTAACGACCCTCAATTGTATGTATTTTCATTTAGTGAGGAGGGTAAGATTGTTTTATTGTCTTCAAATATGTTCAAAATGGTTATTTTTATGTGCTGTAGGCTTCCTTGTGTATGAAATAGAATAAGGTGGTATCAAGATTGTCCAAGAGCAGGGGAAGGCCTAGAGTTTGATCGATCCACAGGCCACAAGAAGGCACACAGTATAAGGAGATAACTGCTACTAGTTGTCCTCTGACCTACATATCCATGTTTACATACATGCTCTAACACACAAACATGCAGAAAGAGACAGAGACAGATGCAGAGACAGACAGAGAAGGAAACAGACAAACATAAATTTTAATTTAAAATGAGATTGAATTGGTGGCTTTTAATATTGGGGATAGTAAAAGTCATAGAATGTGACATCAGTTTTATTCCAATTTAGTATCATACTGCACAATTTTTTTCATTTTTTAATTAAGTTATTTTATTTATTTACATTCCAAAAGTTGTCTCCTCTATCCAAGTGAAGACCCCATCCCTCCTCTCTCTACCCCATTCCCACTTCAGAGAGGTTGCTCTCCCTCCTGTCCTCTCACCCATACCTCACCCCCACCCATACCTCACCCCCTTGATCATCCCTCTTCCCTGGCGTATCAAGTTTCCACAGGATTAAGTGCATCTTCTCCCACTGAGGCCAGAAAAGGCAGTCTTCTGCTACATATGTGCCTGGGGCCCCAGAGCAGCCCATGTATGAACTGCGGTTTTTGGCTTAGTCTCTGGGAGCTCTGAGGGTTCCAGGCTAGTTGGCACTGTTGTTCTTCCTCTGAACTCTCAGTCGCCCAAAGTTCCTTCAGTCCTTTCTCTAACTCTTCCATATGAGTCTCTGACATCAATCCAATGACTGACTGTGTCTGCATTTGTCTCAGGCAGTTGCTAGTAGAGCCTCTCAGAGGAGATCCATGCCATGTTTCTGCCAGCAAGCACAATATGTTATCAGTAATAATTTCTGGGTTTGGTGTGCAGGCATAAGATAAATCCCAAGTATGGCCTTTCTTTCAGTTTCTACTCCTTTTGTCCCTGAATTTCCTTTAGAAAAGATTAAAAATTTTGAAGATGGGTGGGTATCCCCCTTCCTTAACTGGGGGTCATGTCTATCTACTGGAGGTGATCTCTTCAGTTTCCATCTCTCCACTGTTGGGCATTTTGGCCAATGTCATCCACATTGACTCCTGGTAGCTTCTCACATCCTAGGTTTCTGGACTTTTCCAAAGGTTCCCTTGGCCCCCCACCCCCTACTGTTGCATATTTTGATTCATTCTTTCAGCTCTCTGGGCTTCGCTCCTATCCTCCCCATACCTGATCCTGCTCCCATTTTATCCTACCCCTTACCCCCTCCCCTCTACTTCCCAGGTTCCTCTCTCCCTCTGCTTCTCATGATTATTTTGTTCCCCCTTCTAAGTGAGTTTAAAATATCCACACTTGTGCCTACCTTCTTGTTAGGTTTCCTACAGTCTATGAGTTGTATCATGGGTATTCTGGACTTTTTGGCTAATACCCACTTATCAATGAGTACATATCCATCCATGCATGTCCTTTTGGGTCTGTGTTACTTACTCAGAATGGTATTTTCTAGTTCCATCCATTTGCCTGCAAAATTAATGATATCCTTGTTCTTAATAGCTGAATAGTATTCCATTGTGTAAATGTACCACATTTTCTGTATCCATTCCTCTGTTGAGGGACATCTGGATTGTTTGCAGCTTCTAACTATTACAAATAAGGCTTCTATGAACATAGTAGATCATGTGTCCTTGTGCTATGGTAGATTCCAAATGAACTATAGACTAGGTCTAGTCAAACATAGTTCCTTAGTAGATGATCAGAGCAAGTACAATCATTAAATATATTTCAGTAGTAAGATGGTAGGTAGATAGATGATAGATAGATGTAGATATTAAGGGAGATATAGAAACAGATAGCATATGACATTGTGTGCATTAAGCATGCAAAGATGAGAGATAGCAGTTATACTGTTTTATACTATAAGCAAACCAAATAAATTTCATTCTCTCTCACTAAGGTCATTTTAAAAACAAGACAACCTATATAAAGAGGGTCCTTAAGTTGCACATACCAAATGGCAATAGACAGATGGCCAGTCAAGTCAACCCACAGTCTTAACTCCAATCACTGTCAATACACATTGGGGTACTTGATCTGTATTGATCTACTTTTGAAAATGGTTTCAACAGGAAAAATCAATATAAGGTTATCTATCTTTTGACAATTGTTTTATCACTTTGCTATGTCAATTAAATCAACTTTTGATTAGTCATTTACTCTAAATTGAAGTTTTTCATCTTGAAGAGAAGCTCAGAATCTCTGAAAGTAGACTCATTAAGACTTGGAAGCAAACAACTCACAAGTCTCAGGAAGTCCCTGAAACTTAAAAGATTCACAAGATCCAAACCTCCCAAAGGTTAGATAGCAGTTAAAACTGTTGGATACCCGGAGACTGGACCACCAACCAAAGAATACACATGGAGGGACCCATGGTGCTGGTGACATATGTGGCAGAGGAGGGTCTTGTTAACCATCAGGGGGAGAAGAGACCCTTGGGCCAGAGGGTGTTAGATTCCCCAATATAGGAGAATGCCAAGGAGGGAAGATGTGGGTGGGTGGGTGGGGGAATACCCCCACAGAGGCAAGGGGAAGGGGAAGGGAATAGGGAGGTTCCAAAAGGGAGATCTGGAAAGGGGGAAACATTTGAAATGTAACAAAATAAAGTATAGTAGTAACTTTTAAAAAATATCAAACATTTGTTGTCAAATTACAAAGAATTTATCTTAAATGAAAAAAAAAACCTATTGGATAAAGAAAATGCTTTAACCTGTCAAGCTCTATGAAAGCAATGCAGATAACCCAGCTTTCATCAGTCACCACTCATGTTTGAAGAGGTTTTGGTGATGCATATGTCTTTGAGGTGTCCACACTTCTGTAAGTAATCCACTAAGTGCAACGTTAGTTAGACATGAATGGTATCATTACTTTGGTCTGTCATCAGTTCCCACTTTGAGGAAAGTAGGTGTTCACTTGTTTCTCCCCAGGAAAACTGTCACACAATACATATCATTCTGCCAAGCAATTGTAAAACCTTATAATTTCTAAGATTATAAATCTGTTTATTTATCAACCTCATAAATCTTATTTCAAGTTCATAGCTGAAGTAGGTAAAAAAACAGTCCCAGTCTACTCACATACATTAATTTTTTAGTCTACAGAAATTATTTTGTATTCACAAAATAAATATTCTGAAAACAATAAATCATAATGTTTAAACAACCTCCTCAGTACAAGCATTTATTGTGCTTTCTATTTCAAATATTTATAGTCAGGCTGAAAGAGGCAGGCTACCAATATAAGTCTTGTAATCATTATGTCAAGTTGACAGTATAAGCCAAGAATACACACAATCTCAGAATTTAGTGGGCTGAGCTGGAAACATATGGGATGGATCATATAGCAAGGCTTTGTCTCAAAACTAATGTCATGACATTTCATTATACTATGCCCAAGTGGATGATGCCACACTCATATACATGTTGGTGGCACTAATAGGACTCAATGGGTGACACAGAAAACACTAAATAGAGGGGTTGGGAGGGAGAAGTGTTTAGGGAACCTTGGGAAGAATTGAAGGGATTTGGGATAATGATTATGAGACATTGTATCCCTCAGTGAAAATTTCCAAGGAAAAAGTTCATAGCTGTTTTAGAAATAGATGCATCTGTTCTTCTCTTTCACATGTCAGTGTCTGGACCTGAGTAAATCAAGACAACAAAGCAAAGAAAATCCAAAGCCTCTAAAGTTGAAGCAGAGCTGTTAATAATGCTTATGAATCTTCTTGTACTATCATCTTCTCAAGAACCAGAGAATGAAGCATCATTGTAAGTGGTTCATCTCAGCTCTGGACAGCCTGGCAGACAGATGAATTTGAAAGACTAAAGTGTTCTGGACATGTAGGAAAGATGGGTATTACTTTTCTATTGCTGTGACAAAACACTACAGCCAAGGCAACTTATAAAAGAAAACATTTAATTGGGGGCTTACAATTCTAGATAGTTCATGATCGTCATGGCAAGGACCATGGAAGCAAGCAGACAGGCATGATGCTGGAGCAGTAGATGAGAGCTTACATCTGATTCAAAAGTATGATTCAGAAAAACAGCTAACTTAGCATGGCATATGTGGTGGTTTGAATATTCTCAGCCCAAGGAGTGACACTATTAGGAGGTATGGCCTTATTAGAGGAAGTGTGTCACTATGGGGGTGGGCTTTGCTACCCTCCTCCTAGCTGCCTATGAGACAGTCCTCTCCTGGGTACAGTTGGATCAAAATGTAGAACTCTCAGTTCCTTCTCCAGCACCATGTTTGCCTGGATACTGCCATGCTTCCTGCCATGATGATAATGAACTGAACCTCTTTAAGCCAGCCCCAATTAAATGTTGTCCTTTATAAGAGTTGTCTTGGTCATGGTGTCTCTTTATAGCAATAAAACCCTAACTAAGATTGCCATGAGCTTTTGAAACCTCAAGGTCCACCTCCAGCATCACAGCTCCTCCAACATGGCCACAGCGCCTAATCCTTCCCCAATATTTCCATCAAACATTTGAGCCTATGAAGGTCATTTTCACATAAACCACCACTCCAGTGTTCTAGATATTAATCCCCTAAAGTTAATTCGTCCTCAATTCTCCTAACTTCCTCCCCCAACTCCCTATTTCCATATATTCAGCTCATGAATCACCTTCTCAATCTACCTGAATCTCCAAACAATATCTACCTACTCCATTGTCAAATGCCATATCTGGTTTTTTTTTCCAGAAATACTGATGCTTAACCATCAAAGAAGTTTTAGATACACTGTAAGATTGAGGCTTAAAGGTATGTAGACCTAGGCTCAATTCCAGCAATAAGCTGTGAGTACTTAAACAAGTTATTTATTGTCTTTAATCTGCAAATGGCACATGTTCTTTTAAAAAAAATGACGCTGATACAGTACTAAAATAATGTTGCAAGACTTAAAATAGATACTAAATAGAAACCAGTACGTTCAATGCCTGACACACTGAGCTTTCAGCAAGAGCAATGATGATGTTGACAATGACGAAGATGGTGATGCTAATCATGATGAGGATGGTGATGGTGATGGTGATGATGATGGTGGTGATGGTGATGGTGATGGTGATAGTGATAATGATGTTGACAACAAAGAAGATATTGACAACCCGGTTCTTCTTCTGCCTTCGGGATATTTAGGCACTGTTGCTTACCAGACTAGAATGAACCAAATGAAGGTTGTCTGGGCAGGGTGGGTCCATAGGAACTCTGTTGGCTTGAGTGCTGGGGAGAAATGAGCCTTCTGCAAGATTTCATTGAAATGGCTCTCTTTATTCAGGGGTAATAAGGGCTATATAAACCTTGGGTACTGAGTAGGGTTTTCAGGGTGAACAGACATTATTGGTTGATACCAAGGTCCTGGGAATGCTTCATTTGCATGAGGAGGAATTCTGAGTGCTTGTTAGACATGTTCCTTATAGGGAGAGAGGAAGTTAAACCTGTAATTTGGTCTATGGGACTACCTCAACAGTGGTTGAGGTGAGGTTTGCACAGATAAGTGCGGAGTGTGAAGGCCCAGAACAGGGAGGGAGAGATCCTTACTCATGCTGGTCTCAAAATGAGAATCTCAGGGTTTGGACACATCTCTCAACCTCACTCTTGCTCCAGGACCATTCCCCTGGTCACATTAACCCCACAGATATAATGACAGTGACAACTATGACCTTAAGGAACTGTAAGGGTAAAACTAACTTGTCCAAGGTAATTTTCTGTCTTCATTGGTAGTCATCTAGCCTCTTGAAGTAGAGGTAGGATTTTGTACCTTTATTTTAATCACTAGACCCTATTTGCCTCCAAGAAATTGAAAAACAAAAGTCTTCTGATTTGTGTCCAAGAAGTATCAGGAAAAGGTCACCAGTTTCCATACTTGTGAGTATATTGCAGCTTAAACTGAAACATCTTAGAGTGTTCAACATCACTCTTATCCTGGAATGTCCTCCCTAAACTATATAACAGCTGCAACTGTTTTTCTAGAAGATACCTAACAGTTCTAGAATATTCTAGCACTGTTCTAGACATCAGAAATTAACTGTGATTAAAAATAATTTTTAAGGCATAAAAGAATTTTAACAAGCGTGAAGTTTTATCTGCTTTGGGTGTTTTCTGGATCATTTTTTAGTTCTTCAAATTCTGGCATCTGCTCAGCAGTCAATGATCTGAGGGACCAAGAAAATCTTTCTGCTTCCTCCACAGCTTCTTCATGGCCACAATCACTTCTTTATTTCTCAGGGTATAAATGGCAGGATTCAGCATGGGGGTGACCATTGTGTATAGAACAGAAACTGCCTTGTCCATGGGGAATGTTCTAAAAGGTCTTGCATAGATATAGATGCAAGGCACAAAAATTATAGTCACCACAGTAATGTGAGAGGCACAGGTAGACAGGGCCTTGCTGCGACCCTCCTTCGAGTGACTTCGGAGCATCACAAGCAGAGCTGTGTAGGAGCCCAGCAGCACCAGAAAACACATGAGAGTGACCAAGCCATTGTTAGACACCATCAGAAGCTCTAAGACAAAGGTATCAGTGCAGGCCAATTTGATCAGCTGTGGTACATCACAATAAAAGTTGTCCAGTTTGTTGGGACCACAAAATGGCAGATGGATAGTCAGTCCAACCTGCACAATGGAGTGGATAAAACCACCCACCCATGAGGCTGCCATGAAGAGCCCACAGACCGTCTGATTCATAATTAGTGTGTAGCGTAGGGGCTGGGAAATGGCAATGTAACGGTCATATGCCATGACAGTCAGCAGGAATATCTTGATGCCTCCAATGAAGTGGAAAAAGAACAGCTGAGTCAGGCAGGCACCAAAGGAAATGGTAGGGCTGTGTGAGAGCAAGTCAGCCAGCATCCTGGGGGCCGTGATGGAAGAATAGCAGAAGTCCAAGAATGAAAGGTTGCCTAAGAGAAAATACATAGTTGTGTGCAAGCGTGAGTCAGAAGTCACTATGGCCACAATAAGAAGATTGCCAGTGACAGTCAAAAGATACACTGCTGAGAAGACAGCAAAGAATAGGAACCGAAGCTCCCATACCTGAGAGAGCCCCAGGAGGACAAACGTTGCCACCTGGGAATGGTTTGCTGGATTCATCTGCCTGGTGTGACTTGGTAAGTGCGCCTGTCAAGGAAAATGGGCATATTCATTAAAGGCACTGCAAATTCCTCTAAAATAATTATCGCTGCACCTTCTGGGCAAATGTCTATTATTTTATTTAACATAAATGAATATTGGATATAATAAATGGATAATTCTACAGATAAAGATACTTCCCACCAGTCATAGGTGACTTGAATTTAATTCCCAAAATCCACAGATTGTGGGTGGGAGGAGAAGACTTCTGCAAATTGTCCTCTGAGCTCCACACGAGTGAAACAAGGGCACCAATACTCATACACAAACACCACTAACATGCACACACAATCAATCAATCAATCAATATATGTTTAAATTCTTTAAAAATACTATTATAATTGGTTCAATAGAATGCCAAGCACATGATCATTCTACATGTCCGTCCAAACTTCAAGGGACCAAACATTAGGACAGCACTGATAATATGTCTAGCTTTGTAGAGCTGAAAATAATATGGCTTTGATTTAGAAAACCTGATAAATCCTTACATGCCAAACAATGCCCATAGGATAACATAATTATCATTTGTATTCACAAATGACAAAATACTAAAGTTGTCACCATGGCCAGAAATAAACATTTGGTTGCCTTTTACAGATTTTCTTTGGGTTCAGACATCTGGTCCATAGAAAATCATGCTAGGACATCATTTCCTGATTTTGGTGTTCCTCTTTAAATGTGATATTTCTCTTTTTGATTATTTAAAATATATAAGCCTTCTTTTTTATCTTAAAGTTGATGTACCTTGGGATTTGGTAGGGATGACGAGCGGGAAAGGCTAAAAATAGTGAAATCATTCATGACTGAAACACTTAAGACATCCATCTTTTTTCCTTCGGAAAACTCAGTCTTTTGTTTGAAAGATATCATTATACAAAGAGCTCTACAAGCCATGGGTCTGGCGAAAGGGCTGGGGCTTGAGAGTGCTTGTTGATCATGCTGAGGATCCAGGTTTAATTCCTAGCACCAATATGGCAGCTTACAACCCCCCTTAACTTCCGGTTCCAGGTGAATCGATGCCCTCTTGATTTCCCCAGGAACCAGGTACTCCTGTGGTGCTTAGACACACTTGCAGACAAAACATTCATATGCATAAAATAAAATAAATTTATCTTACTTTCTACAAGTCATAAAATTTAGAGGAAAATAAATATTGGGTCCAAAAGGGGGCAATACATAAGATTTAAAGGGTTTTTTATTTTATAATTATATAAAAATGGAAAAGAGATAAAAAGCAGAATTTTAATGTGAAGGCAATTTTGCTATAATCTTTCATTTTACAAATATTGTTAGGTTAGTGTGTGTACAGAGTCGATCTCCGACACCTTTCCTCAAATACCTTCGATTTTATCATGAACTCCTGTTAGTCAACCGTAGGTTTTTAAAATAAACTCTTGCATTCCAATGGGAAAAAAGTAAAATAAAATAAAATGATACTAAAGTCTTAAGTAAGATAAACAGATAGAAAACAACACTCTTCCACCTTATAAAGGCAGCAATAATTCTATAATTAGATTTTTTTTTTTAATGTATAGGAAGAAACCTTCTTATCTTATGGCTCTGGGAAGCCCAGAGAAATTACAGGCCTTGGAAAAATACAAGGGGCTGGAACTAGAATATTAAGGCCCCTCCCAAAAGTTTGAGAATGTCTGTGAATTTCAAGAATATTACTCAAGGAATAACTTTTACTCACATGCAATACAGAAAGAGAAGGCTGTAACTGAAACTTTAGCACCATCATTTAAAAGCCTGTGTACCCCAACATTTGGAAGCTTTTAAAACAATAGGAATGTTCCTAAACACTTGAACATTCTTTCAAGGAACCAGGATACAGAACAGTTAAATTACTTTTGGAATTAATTTTTCTTATATCACTTAACGGAAATGTAAAGTGTGATTTCAGCTTAATTTTAATTTTAAATATAGCTTTTCAGTGTCATACTTCTTTGTGCTTTATTCATTAAATTTCTACTTTTTAAACACTAGCTTCTTTTTTTTTAAGCACAGTACTAAGTATTCAGAATTTAGAAAGGATAAGAATCAAATGGCTTGCTAAGCTAGGTGTCTTAGTCACTGATCTATAGCCATGAGGAGACATCATGACCAAAGCAACTTATTTTTTTAAAAAGCATTTAATTGGGGGCTTGCTTTCAGTTTCAGAGGTTAGCCCATTATCACCGTGGCAGGGGCATGGTAACACATATTGCACTGGAGCAGGAGCTAAGAGCTACATCCTGGTCTGCTGGCAGCAGGCGGAAAACAAAACTCTTTTGCCTGAGCATGAGCTTTTGAAACCTCAGATCTCACTCCCAGAGACACACCTTTTCCAGCAAAGCCTCACCTCCTAATCCTTTCCAAACCAGTGGACTCCCTGGTGACTAAGCATTCAAACATAGGAGTCCATGGGGGCTATTCTCATTCAAGCAACTACATGGGCATTATATTGCACACCTGTCCTTCCAACACTTGAGAGGCTGCTCTGTAAAGACAATGAATTGAAAGTCAGCCTGAAGTACAAAGTCAACCTATCTTATACAGAAATCCAAAAGAAATAATAAAGGATTATCATGACAACAGTTGTGCAGTGTTCTGCATGGGATTGCAGGAGCACCAATCTAGTTTTGTTGTATCGTACAGTATCCTTCCTCAAGCTGTACACCGACCCTCTTGAGTTCCCAGAACTCGACACTTCAATTCTTAATATGTCTCCCATGTTTCTTTATTAAAGTCTATGCATCTCTGTTTTAATTTGATGGAATACTTTAAAATTACAAATGATTTGGGTTTTCTAATATAAGTTTCAACATTCTAGGAGCTTGAAAGTCAATGCTTAATTTAAGAACATTTTCAGTAAACTGAAAGTCAGTGATCAGACAGAGAAAGGAGGTTGTAGGAAAAACAACCCCTCAAATATTTGGAGAGAAATTTAACAAATATTCATAAGACCTACATGAGGAAAACTATAAATTTATATCTTAAAAAACAAATTATAAATGAATAAAGACTATGGAATTCTGCACTGGCGTTATGAAAACCTCAGTTCTTCCCAATTTGACCTATAGGTTCAATGCAATCCCAATCAATATTCTCACATGCTATTATACAGACATCAGCAAACTGATGCTATGGTTTATATGGAGAAGCAACTCATGCTAAATATCTAACATGATGCAAGGAGAAGAAAACTGGGAAACAGACACTGCCCATTGTTAGGTCTCACTGGGAAGCCATAGTGCTCAAAGTGCTGTCATATTGACAAAGAAAGACAATAGGTCAATAGACTTGGAGAGATAGAACAATAGTTGACACATATAGTTCTCCAACTCACAGCAAATGTTCTCTAAGGTAGACCATGTTACATCTCAAAATATATAAATTAACAAATATAGAAGAATATAAATAACAAGTGTGTGGATTTCTTATACTACAGTGAATTAATCCATAAGTCAATAATGGAAAAATAGTTATTTGTTCCCAAATATTTAAAAATTCAGCAATGTATTTCTTAAGTGACACATGGTTCAAAGAAGACCAAAGAAATTCAACTTTAAGAAATGTAACATTTTACAAGGTAAATATAATTTGTTAAAATGTGATTACTAAAGTCAATGTTCAGAAGTAAATTAAAGCATTAAATACATAGATGAGAAAATTAGAAAATTCTAAGTCAATAAACTAAATTTCTACCTCAATAGAGAAAGAGTTGAAATGTAAACCTAAATAAACTGGTGAATATAAATCTTAAATATTTAACTAAACCAGTGTAGTTAAAATTATAAACCGAACAAAAAAAGTAAGTGAAATTCAAACTGGTGCTTTAAAAAGATAAATTACTAGTAAAATAGAAAAAGGAAGAATAAACATTATTGAAATGACCAGATTTTACAAGATTCAAAACAACTCCTACCTATTCTCACAGAACTACAGAACAAATTAAATTAGCATAAATCACACAAATAAATAGATAACAAATAAACAAACAACAATTAATCTTCCTAGATAAAGCAATTATAAGTGCAAACAACAAAGCATGAATAATTACACTATCAGACATCAAATATATTTGAGTGCTGTGAATCAAAATGGCAAGGTATTGGCATAAATATAGACTTGTTGAACAGGTCAGAGAGGACTAGAAGGAAGCCCATATGTAGAAACTCAAGTGCTTCTCACAACAGCACTCTGATGCTTTGTCTAAATACAGTCTTTCTGAAGAGGAAAAAGAATATACCAAGCTTTAACATTAATCAAATATGATTAACAAACTTACTTTGGAAATATTCATTTGCATAGGGATGAGAAAATGAAGTAGAAGTCAGAGTTTTCTTTCTGCATAGATAAGATCCCACCGCTGTCTTCTTTCTGATTTCTTTGAGTGTGAAGCTTCCTCTATTTTGAAAATCAGATCTGCCTTTTTCTTTAGAAGTGACTGCTGCTGGTACCTGTTTGGAAGCAAGTTCTGTTTGCTAATAATGAAAACTGCTCTAACTAGACACCTGCAGTTTCAGTCTCTGTGAAATTAGCTTAGCTCCAGAGAAAATCCTTTTTAAAGCAATGACCACCCTTGGATGGTCACATACACAAGACTACAACAAAACTGCCTGCCCTATGTAAGCCAAGGCACATTTCTACTCATAACCAAACTTCCTAGAGCAGAAGCTTGAATTTTTGTGCCTATCAAAGAGCTTCCCTGCCTGGTTACAAGGCTGTCTTGTCTGGCCTCAAGGAGAGAGGATGCACCTACCCTGGCAAATATTTGATTTGCCAGGGTAGAGGATGCAGGGGGTACCCTCTCTGAGGAGAACAGAAATGGCAAATTCAAACTACTATGAGATACTGCCTCACACTTGACAGAATGGCTATCATCCAAAATAAAGACAAATGTCAGCAAGAATGTAAAGAAGAGAAATCACTATATACTGTTGGAAGAAATATACATTAGTAAATCCATTGTGAAAACACTGTGTGTTGCTTACACCAAAACAAAGAAAAAGAAGGAAGGAAGGAAGGAAGGAAGGAAGGAAGGAAAAAGAAATGAAGATGAGGAGGAGAAAGAGAGGAGAAAGAGGGGGAGGGTCTCTGTGAGGAGGGACCAGGAGGGGGCAGTGTTTGATGTAAATAGATTAATTACATATATTTATATTTATATATGTTAATTTTTAAAGAGCTTTCCTTTTTATTCCAACTGCTATTGAAATTCTTTTATTAATCCCGTTAATGTTTTCAATAAATTGTCACAGAAAACTCCACATGCAGAATAATGCCAGCTAATTGTTTCTCCCCAGTTACAAATATCAAATCAAAACCGATTAAAGACTTACATACAGGACTTGAAACTATAAAAGCTACTACAAGAAAGAAAGCTAAATATAGTCAGACAAACATGACATCTTCACTTTGGTGTGGAGTCAATAGCCATTGAACTCATAGAGAGTAGAAGAATGGTATCCAGAGATTGGAGTATGGAGAAATAGTCATACTTTACAATATTTAGTGACCCCAAAAATTCAACCAGAGAACTCCTACAGTTAATAAACAACTTCAACAAAGTAGCTGGATATAAAATTAACACCAAGAAATCAGTAACCTTCCTTTATACAATTGATAAATGGGCTGAGAGAGAAATTAGAAAAACAACATCCTTTACAATAACCACAAATAATATAAAATATCTTGGTGTAGCTCTAACCAAGCAAGTGAAAGACCTGTATGACAAGAAGTTCAATCACTGAAGAAAGAATTTGAAGAAGACCTCAGAAGATGGAAAGATCTCCCACGCTCATGGATCTGTAGGATTAACATAGTGAAATAGATATCTTACCAAAAGCTATCTACAGATTCAGTGGACTTCCTGTCAAAATTTCCACAAAATATTTTACAAACCTTGAAAGAGCAATTCTCAACTTCATATGGAAAAACAAAAAACCCAGGATAGTTGAAATGACCTTCAAGAATAAAAGAACTTCTAGAGGAATCACCATTCTTGACTTCAAGCTATACTACAGAGCAATGGTGATAAAACCCACATAGTATTGGTACAGAAACAGATAGGATGATCAGTAGAGTAGAATCAAAGACCCAGAACTAAACCCACATATCTATGGATAACTTGATTTTTTTTTACAGAGAAATCAAAAACCATACAATGAAAAACTGAAAGCATCCTCAACAAATGGTGCTGGTCTAACTGGATGTCTGCATGTAGAAGAATGCAAATAGATTCATATTTATCAACCTGCACAAAACGCCAATACAAGTGGATCAAAGACCTCAATATAAAACTGTATACACTAATTCTAATAGAAGAGCAAGTGGGGAATAGCCTTGAATGCATTGGCACAGGAGAAAATTTCCTGAAGAGAACAGCAATGGTTCAGTCTCTCAGGTCAACCATTGGTAGGTGGGGCCTCATGAAATGGAAAAGCTTCTGTAAGGAAAAAGACACTGATTAAAAAAAGATCTTCACTAATCCTCCATCCAACAGAAGGCTAATATCCAAAATATATAAAGATTAAAGACCTCATGAAATATATTCAAAAAAACAGAAAACTGCAAATAACCCAATCTCAAAATGGGGTACAGAGCTCAACAGAGAATTCTCAGCAGAAGAATCTCGAATGGCAGAAAAGCACTTAAAGAAGTGTTCAACATGTGCTCACTTCAGCAGCACATATACCAAGAAGTGTTCAACATCCTTAGTCATCAGGGAAATGCAAATCAGAACGATGCTGAAATTCCACCTTACATCAATCAGAATGGCTAAGACCAAAAACTCAAGCGACAGCACATGCTAGTGAGGATGTGGAGAAAGAGGAACACTCCTCCGTTGCAGGTGGGATTGCAAACTTGTAAAACCACTCTGGAAATCAGTCTGGTGCTTTCTCAGAAAACTGGAACTAGATCTACCTGAAGACCCAGCTATACTGTCCCTGAGCATATATCCAAGAGATGCTCCAGCGTACCACAGGGACACATGCTCCACTATGTTCATAGCATTTTTATTCCTACTAGCCAGAAACTGGAAATAACCCAGATGTCCCTCAACTGAAGAAGGGATACAGAAAATTAGGTTCAGTTACAAAATGGAATATTATTCAGCCATTAAAAACAAGGACATTGTGATTTTTGCAGGCAAATGGATGAACTAGAAAATTTCATCCTGAGTGATATAACCCAGACCAAGAAGGACATGCATGGTACGTACTCACTGATAAGTGGGTATTAGCCAAAAAGTAGAGAATAGCCGTGATACATACCATAGACCCAAAGAAGTTAAACAAAAAGGAAGGCCCAAGTGAGACTGCTTGAATCCTACTTAGAAGGGGGAACAAAATAGTAATAGGAGATAGAGGGTGGGAAGGAGGGACCTGGGTGAGACAGGGGATATGGGGGGGGAAAATATGGGGGCAGGATCAGATGTGTGGAGAGACAGGAGAGAGTACCAGAGGGCCAGCAGAATGAATGCAAATATGCAGCTGCCAGGGTTTGGGGGTGAGGGGAATCTCTAGGAAGTCCCTGAGATCTGGAATGAAGGAGGTGCCCAAGAGTCAATGCAGATGACCTTAGCCAAAATGCCCCACAGTGGGGATATGGAACTTGAAGAGAGCACTTCCAGTAGCTAGACATCCAAGTGCAGAGATGGGAACAACAACCAACCTACAAAACTTTTGATCCAAAATTGGTCCTGTCTAAAAGAAATGCAGGGACACAGATGGAGCAGAGACTGAACGAAAGGTCAACCAGTGACCAGCCCAACTTGAGACCCATCCCATGGGCAGGCACCAATCCTGACACTATTATTGATGGCATGTTGTGCTTGCAGACAGAAGCCTAGCCCTCTGAGAGGTTCTACCCAGCAGCTGACTGAGACAGATGCAGACACCCACAGCCAAACATTGGACACAGGTTGGGGACCCCTATGGAAGAGTTACAGGAAGGACTGAAGGCCCTGAAGGAGATGGCAACCCCACAGGAAGACTAACAATGTCAACTAACCTGCACCCCTGGAAGTTCCTAGAGACTGAGTCACCAACCAAAGAGCATACAGAGGCTGGTCCGAGACCCCCAGCACATATGTAGCAGAGGGCTGCCTTGTCTGGCCTCAGTGAGAGAGGATGTACTTAATCCTGCAGAGACTTGATGCACCAGGGTTGGAGGATAACCAGGGGGGTGTCTGCCCTCTCAGAGTCAAAGGGGAAGAAAAATGGGGGGGGACCTGAAAAAGGAAACTGAAGGGGCAGCATTTGGGGTGTAAATACACATACATACATACATACATACATACATACATACATACATACATACATAAAACAAAGTTTCCATTTGACAAGAATAAATTTGTGAGATCTACTGCACAGCATTATAACTATACTGAACTATTATACATCAGAACCTATTACCCCATAAATATATGTGATTATACTTTGCCAATTTACATAAAAGAAATAAATTTTAAAACAGATTTTCTTAACATAGTGACAACCATGTTTCAAGTGTCCTAATGGCCTCACACGGCTTGGGTGAATTCATGTTGACTAGTGTAGACATAAGGCACATCCATCATGACAGGAAGTGCTTCTGAAGGAAGCACACTATGAGTCCTCATGCTCCATCACCACAGTCTTCATTCTGTGTCAAGTCACAATGGTATGGCATCACCATAATTCCTCATCACTGTCTTCCTCACAGGAACAAACATAGGCAAGAGCTACAGATGACTTCATGCCTGATGAGAAACACTTGTAAAGGAGCCACAAACTCTTAACATGTCAGCCACAGGACAAGATTGTTTGTCTCAAAATCCAGAGAAATAAACTTACAAAGCCCTTTGTTTATGGAAGCTGCATCACAGAACTTGAATTCTAGTTCTGAGTTCACACTAAAATGTTTATGGGCCTGAAAAATTTACTTAATCTCTGTCCCTTTTGTTTCCCTGTGTGTGAAATAGGAGTCATAGCAATATGCCCAATTCGCTTTACTGAGCTGTTTTAAGTATCAAATAATGCCAAATGTGTAAAATGCAAAGGCATTGTGTTTTTCCAACCTCTGCCTACCTGGGGTGTCTAACCTTTGAAAACTGTAGCATGATATTGTAGTCAACAAATAACAAACATAAATGTTCTGGGGCATACTTATAGCTATCCCAAGATGCATATAGACAGTAAAAATATAAATTCTTATTTACATAACTCTACAGGCTGAGGGATGCACAGCCTGACGAGGAGATTGCCCAAAAGTGACTCTTACAGAGAAGACTGAAATAGGACAGGAAGGACTTACTGCTTCCTTGTGCTTGAAAGTTTCCCTGGACTCCACAGAGCTTCGCTGTAATCAGTCTTAGTTTTGGAAATGTGAGTGTAGAGCTTAGACTTGAACCGACTTGTCTTTAGCATATGTTTCTATGTATAATCCTGTACATACATATGTGAATCATCTATTTCATTTAGCTTGGTAAGCATTGCCTTCTCTACTTCGTGTAGAGGGTACTAGCCACTAAAGGAGTAATACAACTGAGCATAGGAATGCACACTTGTAATCCACCACTTGAAAGGCTGAGGTGCAGAGGGGGTGGGGTGGGGTCTCAAGATCACTCACGGCTGCCCACTAACATTAAGATACCCTGTATCAAAGTAATAATGATAATAATACCTCTACATTCCTTTTCTTCTTAGATCATATTTTAGGTGAAAAGGAAAGGAAGCAATCACTTTTGTAAATAAGTTAAAAATAGAGAATAAATGCAATAATTGATTCGTACAAGATCATAAATACAATGATACCAGGGAAGGAGTCACCTCTACCTGAGCACAGTGGATGTGATGTCTCTTTCCTTTACCTCAAGTGTTCTATCCCCATCAGTGTTTGGTTCTGAATAACTATGGCATTTGCTAACTCTTAAAGATAGATTTCACAGGGAAACTCACACTGCTTTGAAGACAACACTATCTGTAGGAATGTGGCTCTATGGCCTGTGCTTGCTTCTGCCCTCAGGGTGTCCAGGCACTGTTGTGCATGGGGCAGGACTCAAAGGAATGAAGATTATCCGGGTGGGTGAGTTCTGCAGAACCTTGATCAGCAGTGAGAACTGGGGGTGGTGGTGGAGGGGAGCCTTCTCTGAGATGGTTTTTAGTAAAAGAGTAGGTTATAAGGTCTATATAAACTCTGGGGAGTAGATAGGGGTTTTCGGGGTCAGTGCACATTATTGGCTGGTGCTGAGGGATGCTGGGAATACTTTGCATGAAGAGAAATTTCAGGTACTTTCTGGACATATCCTGTAATTTGGCCACCAGGCTATGTGACTACTTTAAGGGTGGCAGAAGTGGGGGTTGTATAGGCTACATGCCCCCAGGACATGCAGGCCCAGAGCAAGCAGCAAAACAGTCCCATTCCTGCTGACCTTAGGAGGAGATTTGCAGGGTTTAGACTCGTCTTGACTTCATTCTTGCTCAAGATTGGCTTCCCCAGTCACATGGCTTTCAGGTCCCATAGCTCTAGACCCATTAGTAGTGAACGTCTGGGCAAGCATCCCTCACTGTCCTGGATTGGCTGTGCAAAGTGTTGCCACTGAGATCAACCTTGAGGTTTTCAAAACTGTAAAGTGAAAATAACATTTGCTCTGTAGGAGTTAATTATGAAATTAGCTACTATATGAAAAGAAGTTAATCCATACCTAGAAGATGGTTAGCTACCAATGTCTTCAATATAAGCATGGGTGTGGCTGAATCTTATAATTTGGAGAGGATAATTTAGTTGTCAAAAACAGGACAGGGCAGAGCTGGTGAGTTTCCATTCCAAAGAGAAGAGAGATTAAGAAAATGTGCAACCATGGAGAATATGCACACATGCAGCCAAAATATCTGACTTGGAATCGAAATCTAGACAAAAGACTGTGGAGATAAGCAGATAAAGGGGAAGTTGTGTTCCAGCTAACTGTTAGATTAAGGAGTCCCTAGTTGAGGATTTTGGGAAATGAAGTCAGGTAATCAAACCCCAGCTTGAGTGTCTCCTACCTGTAGCATTAGAACATTCAATTTAAGTAAATGATTTAAAATTAGATAGTCGCATCACAAATACTTAAATCTATTTTAATAAATATGCATTTCTATTTGACAGGGAACAATGTAATTTTAATCTTATTCTTATTCATGAAAATAGATGAAATCTCACACACACACACACACACACACACACACACACACTGTATTATGAAGCTGAAGTTGTTCAGAAGTTGACCAGGGAAGTGCAATGACAGAGTGTTCAAGGTGATCCTGAACTGAATGCTGCATTGTACTCTTCTAGTGGATAACCACAGGTTCAAACCCTTCAAAAAAAATGAGAAAAAGCTTAAGAAATCCATTATACAGCTGTGATTCACTCACCTTTGGCTTCCCATATGATATCACTGTAGAAATTGGTGATGCATAAATTTGGATCTAAAGATTGGAGAAAGCCCTCAAGAGAACTTCAGGTCTATTGCAAAGGGATTATTGGCAAACCAGAGGTAATGCCAGCTATGGGGCATGAAAACCTCTCTTGCTATCCTCAGCTAAGTGTCACTGGGGACCACACCAGGGACAAGGGCAGGGAAGAGCAGTGACCCTCATGAATCATCCCAGAGGGATAAATTAGCTACTCTCCATCATCTCCATATCACAGCTCCATAATTCAAGAATAAAAATTTTAAGTTTTTTTCCAAAATTCTTTTCTTCATATATTTCTTCTGTGTTTGATGTTTTTATTTAGCCCCACAACCCTACTGATTTAATACAAACAAATACATAAAAGGAAAGGAAAGAAGTCTACTTAGAACCAACAAACACACCTCAATCTGGCTTTCCTTTCCTCATTGCCATGGGAGAAGCCAGGTGCTCATGCATGCTCAGTGGGTGTTCTACCACTTGACTCCACTCTGAACACTGTCATGGTTTTTGAACCATTATTTTTGTTGGGAATTTTAAAAATCAACTAGATAACTGGTGGGATACAGTGCATGTTAAATTTGAATTTTCTGCTGCAGGAAACACTCAAGCATGTTGATGGCTTAGAAACAGCTTTCCGAATTAGAAAAAAATCAGTAGAATGCTTGCTATATATTTACTTATATTATATGTTGTTTGTGTGTTTTAGCCATACTGTTGCAGTGAGTAAAAGTTATCAATTTTACATGATGATCAGTTGTTTTCTAAAGTTCTACTTTCTGTATGCCTTTTAATTGTTACTAAAGATAAAAATTCCTTTTGCCTTTAAATTTTTTCAGTGACTTCCAGGTTGTTATTGTCTTGTTCATTAATATGTGAGTTAGTTATTAATACCTGTAGTCCTGAAATCCAAGTATAGTGATGCACAGCTGTAATCCCAGCACATAGATGCAAAGAGAGGAGGTAAAGGTCACTCCAAATTATACATGTTGAGAACCGGGCCAGCCAGAATCACATTCCAAAACTCTCCCAAAATGATAATTAAGAAAAAAAGGGGGTAATTTTCACAGCAGCCTGATTACATATAAATACAACAATATTACATGTACTATCATGGTTTGAATATGACATGGCCCCCATAGGCTCATTTTTTGAGTGCTTGGTCCCAGACTGATGGTGTTAATGGAAAATATTTGAAGAGGATCTAGAAATTTTACGTCACACTCCTTCCTGCTGGGTCCCCCGGGATATGCCCAGCAGCAGTGAGCTGTGTGCTATTCCCTGAGCTCTATTATCTGGCCTGCAGCTACGCATGCCTTCCTGAGTCCTGCCAGCACCAGGAACATCCAAGTTAGACCCCTTCCTACCAATCCCCTGCCTGCCAAGTCCCCCCAAAGCACACTCAACAGTTGTAAATTGCATCCTATCTCCAGTGCCCCATTCTCTGCCCCACAGCTCTACCTGCATCCCTGATGGCCGGCTAACAACAGGGACCACCAAGGGCTAAAGGCCAGCATAAGAACATAATCAACAAGGACCAAGGCAATAAGGCACCATTAGAGCACAACTAACCTACTACAGCAATCCTGGATATCCTAACAGAGCTGAAGCACAAGAAAAAGACCTTAAATCTGATCTTATGAAGAAGATCGAGTCCTTTAAAGAGAAAATGAATAAATCCCTTAAGGAAAATACAATCAAATAGGTGAAGAAAATGAATAAAACCGTTCAAGACCTGCAAATGGAAAGAGTAAGAAGAAAACCCAAAAGTAAAGGGAATCCTGGAGTTGGAACTAAATGTACAAAATTAAGAAAGAATATTAAAAGCTGCAAGGAAAAAATGCCAAATAGCATATAAAGGCAGACCTATCAGAAGTACACCCAAATTCTTAACAGAGCTGCTAGAAGCCAGAAAGGCCTGGGAAGATGTCTTGCAGTCTCTAAGAGACTACAAACGTCCACCCAGACTACTATACCTAGCAAAAGTTTTAATGACCATAGATAGAAAAAAAACCAAAATATTCCATGACAAAACCAAGTTTAAACAATATATATCCACAAATTCAGCCCTACAGAGGACACTAGAAGGAAAACGCCAACACAAGGAGGTTAATAACACCTAAGAAAACACAGAATGCGAATAACTCCAAACCAGCAAAACCAAAGGAAGAGAAACACACACACACACACACACACACACACACACACCAACACCACCACCACCAACAATAACAACAACAACAACAAAATAATAATGGGAATTAACAATCATTGGTCATTAACATCTCTCAGCATCAATGGACTCAATTCACCAGTAAAATGACACAGACTAAGAATGGATGCAAACACAGGATCCATCATTTCAGGGATGCAGGAATAGTTCAACATATGAAAATCCATCAGGTAATCCACCATATAAACAAACTGGAAGAAAACAACATATGATCATATCATTAGATGTTAAAATGTCTCTGACAAAATCCAACACCTTTATATGTTAAAAGTCCTGGAGAGATCAGAGATACCTAAGCACAATAAAAGCATATACAGAAAACCAATAGCCAACATTAAATTAAATGGAGAGAAACTTAAAGCAATTCCACTAAAATCAGGGACAAAACAAGGCTATCCACTCTCTCCCCATCTTCTCAATACAGTACTTGAAGTTCTAGCTAGAGCAATTAGACAACAAAACGAGATGAAGGGGGTATACATTGAAAAGGAAGAAGTTAAACTATTTCAAATTGTAGATAGTATGATAGTGTACATAAATGACCCCAAAAATTCTACCAGAGAACTCCTAAAGCTGATAAATGCCTGGATAAAAATTAACTTTAAAAAAAATAATCAGTAGCCCTCCTGTATACAAACGGTAAACAGGCTAACTAGGGAGACATACAACAGACGAGGGTCCAAGGCAGGATCACCGAATCTTTCTCAGAAAGGGAAATAAAATAGATATTGGAGGCGGATGGAGGGAGGAAACTGGATGGGGGAGACAAGGGGGATGGAAATGGGGGGCTGGATATAGGGAGAACACAGGAGAGAGAATGGAAATCTGCAGTGGAGGGCATCTCCAGGATGTGACAGATAGGCCCCAGTGTGTCCATGGTATCGACACTAGCTGAGAGTCTTAACGGTGAGGGATATGAATCCTGAAGTGGCCACTTCCTGTAGCTAGGCATGACTACCAGTGGAGGGATAAGGACACCAATCTATCCCTCAATACCTTCAACCCATAAGGCATTTTGCTTAGAAGATGTGCAGGAATAAAAATAGAGCTGAGATGGCAGGAATGGCCAACAAACAACTGGCTGAAATTGAGACCCACCTCATGGGCAAGAACCAATCCCTGACACTTAATGATACACTGTTATGCTTGCAGATAGGAACCTAGCATAACTATCCTCTGAGAGGTACAACCCAGTAGCCAACAGAAACAGATACACAGAGCAACAACCAAGCATCACATGGGACTCAGGGAGTCTTGAGGAGGAGTTGGAGAAAAGACTGAGGAACCCAAAGAAGACAAGGATTCCACAGAAAGACCAACCAAGTCAACTAACCTGAACCCTTGAGGGCTCCCAGAGACTGAACCACTAACCAAAGAGCAAGTATGGGCTGGACCTAAGCCCCCTGAACATATATAGTGCAAGTGCAGCTTGGTCTTCGTATGGATCCTCCAACAACTGGAGCAGGGGCTGTCTCTGAATCTGTTGCCTGCCTGTAGATCCCATTCCCCTAACTGTGCAGACTTGTCTGGCCTCAGTGGGAGCAGATGTGCCTAGTCATGCAGTGGTATGTGTTGGGGGGGGGGGGTGATTCCCAAAGATATCTCAGAGGAGAACAAGGTGGGAGGATCGGGGGAAGATTTGTGGACATTGAGAGAAGAGAGGTTGACACTGGAATGTAAAGGGAATAAATTATTTTTTAAAAACCCTTGAACCATACAGTGGAAAAAAAGAAAGCATATTCAACAAAGATTTCTGGTGCAACTAGATGTCTACATGTAGAAGAATACAAATAGAACCATATTTATCTCCCTGCACAAAATTCAAATTCAAGTGGATCAAAGACCTCAACATAAAACCATATACACTAAATCTAATAGAAGATAAAGAGTAGAATATTCTTGAACACATTGGCACAGGGAACAACTTCCTTTACAGAGCACCAACAGTTCTGGCACTAATTAATAAGTGAGACCTCATGAAACTGAAAAGCTTCATAAGACAAAGGTGCTCCTCCATATCACAAGGACACTTGCTCAACTATGTTCATAGCACCTTTATTTGTAATAGACAGAAACTGGAAACAACTCAGATGTCTGTCAACCAAAGAATGGGTAGAGAAAATGTGGTATAGTTACTCAGCAATTAAAAACAAGAACATCATGAAATTTGCAGGCAAATGGATGGAACTAGATATCCTGAAGTAATCCAGACCTAGGACACATATGATATATACTAAGTTATCAGTGGATATTAGCCATAAAGTACAGAGTACCCAAGCTACAATCCACAAGCTCAAAGAAGCTTAAGTAACAAGGAAGAGGGCCCAAGGGAGGATTCTTGGATCTGAGAAGTACAAATACATTAACTATTTGGACTGGTTGGAGGGAGGAGATTTTGGTGGAGGTCTGGGGACAAGAACAGGAGGGATGAGGTGGGTGGAGGAGAGAAGGAGTGAAAACTGAAGTCACTTGGGGTATATCTCTGGGATGAGTTGAGGCCTGGACAGGGGAAACTCCCAGGAGTCTCTGAGAGTGACCCTAGCTAAGACTTCTAGCATCAGGGGATGTGAAACCTAAAATGGCCACCTCCTGTAACCAGGCAGTTCTTCCAGTGAAGGAAGGCGGACACCAATCCATCCACAAAACCTTCAACCCAAAATTTGACCTGTCTACAAGATGCACAGAGATATAGACAGAAATTGAGGGAACGGCCAAGCAATGACTGGCCCAAATGGAGACCCATCCCATGGAAGAAAGCCAACCCCTGACACTATTAATGATATTCTGCTATCCTTGCAAACAGGAGCCTAGCATGGCTGCCTTCTAGCAGCTTTGCCCAGCAGTTGAAGGAAACTGATAAGAGATGCAAACCCAAGCATTAGGCAGAGTTTGTGGAATCTTGTGGAAGAGAGGAAGGATTGAAGGAAAGAGCCAGAGAGATCAAGGATACCACAAGAAGACCTACAGAATCAATTAACCTGGACCCATAGAGCTTCACAGCTCTATGTGTCTGAGACTGAACCTCGGAGCAAAGAGTATGTGTTGGATAGACTTTGGCTGCCTACACACATGTAACTGATTGCAGCTTGGTCTCCATATGGGACACCTAACAACTGGAGCAGGGGCTGTCTATTACTCTGTTATTTGCCTTTGGATCCCTTTCCCCTGGCTGCACTGCCTTGTCTAGCCTCAGTGAGAGAGGATGTTCCTAGTCCTACTGCAGCTTATTTATGGAGATGAGTTGCTGTCCTTGAGAAGCCTCCCCTTCTCTGGGGAGAAAGGAAGGGGGAGGGAAAAGGAGGGGAGGGAGGAGGGAGGACAGGGTGGGGGCGCTGCAATCAGGATGTAAAGTAAATAAATAGATTAATGAAAAAAAAATTAGGTCAGACCTACATAGAAGAAGTAGGTAATTGAGGCTTGATTTTGTTGACTTTATGTTGCCCTGGCCAGACCTCTCCTTCTCCTTCTGACCTTTTCTGCCCACCATGAAGTAAAGAGCATCTTCTATTATATTCTTCAGCAGCCATGATGTTTTGCTTGAGCCCATAAGCCCCTGCAAACATGGACTGAACTCTCTTGAGCCAAAATAAATAACTCTTCCTTGTAAACTGTTTTTTTTTCTTAAAATTTTTACTCATAGCTGTGCAAAGGTAACACATTCACATAAGTTCACTATTATAGCCACAGATATGTGTATAGATATGTAGTATGCCTATTTATAACATAATATTTTTATTTTATTTTTATTTATTCACTGTACATCCCATTCACTGTCCTTCTGTCTGTCACCCCCTCCTACAATCCTTCCCCCTCCCATTCTCCTCCGGGTGGGATGGGGCCCCTCTAGGTATTTCCCCACCCTGGCACATCAAGTCTCTACAGAGCGAGGTGCATCCTCTCCCAGCTAGACAGACAAAGCAGCCAAGCTAAAATAACATCCCCCATGGACAGTCAACAGCTTTTGAGGTAGCCTCCATTCCAGTTGTTCGGAACCCACCAGAAGACCAAGCTGCACATCTGCTACAGATATGCAGGGAGGCCTAGGTCCAGCCTGTATGCTCTCTGGTTGGTGGTTCGGTCTCTGAGAGCCCCCAGGGTCCATGATAGTTGACTCTGTTGGTCTTCCTGTGGAGTTCCTATTCCCTTTGGAGACTGCAATCCTTCCCCCTGTTCTTCCATTAGAGTCTTCATGATCCTTCACCATTTGGCTATGGGCATCTGCAGCCACTTGAGTCAGCTGCTGGGTGGAGCGTCTCAGAGGACAGCCATAACATACAAATTTTAATCTAAGTTTACTTTTGTGTTTAGAAAATTCTCACAGTGTGGTGGTGGTACATGCTTTTAATCCCAATACCAGAAGGCAGAGGCAGGCAGATCTCTGAGTTCAAGACCAGCCTGATTTACAAAATGGGGTTCAGGGCAGCCAGATCTACAAGGAGAAACCCTGTCTCAAAACAACAACAACAGCAGCAAGAACAGCAATAATAATAATGCCTCAGCCACTCTAATAGTCCTTTTATATCAACCTAGTTTTTCTTAGGGGGAGGGGGAGGACGTTTTTAAAAAACATTTTTTTCTTAGACATTTTCCTATGTGCATATTGTGTACTTTGTTCACATTTATGCCCTTAGCTCTTGGTCATATCATTCCTCACCCACGTGCTCTGACTCCTTCTGCTTCCCGGCAAGCCCCCTCTTTCTTGTGCCCTATGTGGCTTAATTCAGTTGCTTGCCTAAGCATGGGTGTGGAGTTATTTACAGGAGTACAGGCAGCTTACCAGTGGCTACACAGCTAAAGAAAGAATCACTCTCCTATCTTCAACAGCCATTAACTGTTCCTGAACTAGGACACAGCCTCACCAGTCATCCCCCATCCATGCTGGAGTATTGTCTGTATTGATCTCGGCCCTTCAACCACAGCTGCTGTGAGCTGCTGAGTTCAGTGGCTGTGTTAAATACCCAGAAGAAGCATTTCACAACACTCTTTTCCTCAGAGTCCTGTGGGGGAGGGGCTTCCTTGGCTAAGTGTTCTTGCTGACAGAACAGCCTACAGAGGAGGTGGGGGGGTTGGGAGGGGAGACTGAGATGGTCAGGGAAATCTTGCAGCTCTAAAAGACTAGCAACCCGTGGCTTCTTTATTTATGCAAGTTTCACAGGGCAAGGACAGATTAATGATTTTCCAATTGGTACAAGACTGTGTTTGGTTTTTTATTACCTGTCCACTGTTATAACATCAGTCACAATTAGAGTTTACAAGCAAACCATTTTATTGTTATCATCAGTCCTATAACTCCAACTTAAGGAACCTAAAGAATGTCTCCTCCAAAGCAAACACATTGATTATAGGACAGCCTGTTTTAAGCTGGCAGTGTTGGCACATTGAAAGCACGCCATGCAAACAAAAAATATCTGAAATACTAACATCTAGCTTCTTTTACTATTTGTTTCATCGTCTATGCTATAAAATGGGAACAGTTTATGTCTGTCTATCTTCTTTCCTGAGTTCTAGTCCTCTGGGGTTTACTCCATAAGACCCCTTGTCTTTAAACTACATTTTCAGAGAGCTCTAAACCTATTACAAAAACAGGACTTGAATCTATAACCTATTCTCCTGACCAGTCAGAGTTTGTAAATCATCTCTGTTTGCCCTGCACCAATTATACTGTGTGAGTTTGCTCAGGGGTAGATACCCCAAGAAGATTCCTGGTGTAACGACTTCATCTAGCTATGTGCTTATCTGAGCTTAATGATCTCCAGGGCATAAGGAAAACATCCAAATAGTGGCCGGATGACGTTAATTTTAGGATTTTCCTAAAAATACTCAGAATTTTTCTTAGGAAAGGGCATAAAATGAATCACAATGCAGAAAGTCCTCAAGAATGCTACATGCAGATACCAAAACCCCAAAGTGAGAGATAGATGGACAGCGGTTGCGGCAGTCCGAGTTCGGCTTTCCTGGAGCTGTGCCGAGCAGCTGTGCCGGCTTCACGACTCTCGCTGCAGAAGAGGTGGCTGTGGCACTCTTTGCCATCCTCTGGCTCTCACATTCTTTCTGCACACCTTCCCATCATGTTTCCTAAACCTGAGTGGAGAACAACAGATGTCCCATTTAACGAGGAGCACTCAGTAGTCACTTACTCTCAGTACTTTGGACAGTTATAAGGGTCCATTAACAGCTGCCCACTGCAAAAAAACGAGCTTCTCTAACCAAGCCTGGGGGACAACACTAACCCACGAGTATAAGCATAAAGATTTAGAAGGCAGTTTCACAACAGCGTGTCCATATAACAAAACAGTGGAAGGTTGCCCGCTTGGGACCTATGAGTTCCTGAGCTATTTAGGCTTCTGGCCAAGTTTACCAGAACAAGGATGAGTTCCCTTTTAGAAAGCAAACTACAAATCAAGTAAGAAAGCTGTTGGTTATCCCAAGAAACTGTGCCACTACTGCACATGTGGATACACCCTGCCTAAAGGATCAGATTTGTAGCATGTAGGGTCCAGCACTGGATAATATTACTGATAACTTTTGTCCCCAGCAGCGGCCATAGCATCTCCCAGGTCTAGGAAAGCTAAACAGTGGGAAGGAATTTCCAGGTCGGCCCAACTTTGTCTTTTAGGTTTTTATTTCCACGTTAAATCTAACATGAGCTGAGGGGTTTTTGTTGTTTTTCATTTTGTTTTGTTTTGTTTCTTGACTAGCTAAACGTTGTTCTATAAATAAATTTTTTTTATTTAAAAAAAAAAAAACTAAATTTCCAAACTTTCTTTTTTCTTAGAACCTTGAGTTTGTTTTATTGTATCAGTAATATTGATTTGATTGTATTAAAGGGTCTATAAATTCTATTACCAGTATGACCTAGCATTATTTAATTTTAAAACAATACACTTAAGTGTATTTTACTTATTTAAAATTAAATTTGACAAAAATAAACATTATATAGCAATGGTGAGAGCAGTCTTCTGCTTCTCATTCTAATATAAAATACGACTCTTTTCTTTGTTGTAGTAAGATGATTTTATTAATAGATTGCTAAAATACAGATTTTTGGTCACAGGTTTATTTCAAATTAGAAACTGGAAATTCTGAAATTATCACTATTTGTAATGCAATTAATCTAAATGAAGTGAATTTTAATATATTATTTAAATAAATAAATCCTAAGTTTTCTGTATTATGTTATAGTTTTATTATTTATAGGTATGGGAGTTTTACCTGCATGTATCTCGGTGCACCATGTGTGTGCCTGGAGCCCATGGAGGCCATAAGTGGGCATCAGATGCCCTGGAACTGGAGTTACAATGGTGGTGAGCTACCATGTGCATTCTGGGAACTGAACCTGGGTGCTATGGAAGAGCAGTCAATACTCTTAACCAGTGAACCATCTCTCTAGCCCCTTGAACTAGATTTTTAAAATCAATTGTTTGGGATTGTTAGTATGTTAGTCTCTTTGTATGCACAAGGCTTTAGTTTCAGGATCCCGTGAGATACAAAAAGCATTGGATGCTCAAGGCCTTTATATAAATGATGTATTATTTTACTATATCATAGGCATATCCTCCTGCATACTGTCAGACATCTCTAAATGGCTTATACCATGTCCAGTTAAATCAAAGTCGAGCGTTGGTAGTATTACTAATTTTCTGGACCATTCATAATTCATTTTGTACTCCCCCAGTTTTTTTTATAAATGAATGACACTTTGTCAAGTGAAATAAATGCATAATTTTTATTGTTTTATTTTATTGGATATTTTATTTATTTACATTTCAAATGTTTATCCCCTTTCCCGGTTTCCCCCCCAGAAACCACTTATCCCATCCCCCTTCCCCCTCCCCCTGCTTCTATGAGGATGCTTCCCCACCCTGGCATTCCCCTACACTGGGGCATTGAGCGTTCATGGGGCCAAGGGCCTCTCCTCTCATTGATGTCCAACAAGGCCATCCTCTGCTACATGAGCAGCTGGAGCCATGGGTCCCTCCAGGTGTACTCTTTCATTGGTGGTTTAGTCCCTTGGAGCTCTGGGGGGGATCTGGTTGGTTGATAACATTGTTCTTCCTATGAGGTTGCAAAAAACTTTTTAATTCTGTTCATTTTTGCAATTTTGTTTCCAAAAACTAAGTTTCACTGTTGCACCATACAAGCAACAGTTTGTTGTTTCTCTCCTGCCCTTTCCTTTCCTGTATTCCCCTCCCTCTCTTGTGCCCCACTTGAAACCTTCCTTCTACATCTGGGTCCTGGGCCACATCTTAATCCTCCTTCCTTATTTTTACATCCTCTCTTCTATTTTTTTCTCAGCCATCATGACTAAGTTTTCTTATACTTTTCTGGGTTTTTCCCCCAGCAGACTGTGGCTGCAGACTGTGTTGGTTTTCTATTATCTGGATCACTTATACTCACTGAAGTCTTTGCTATTTCTTCTCTTCTGGTATGCCTTTAATTCCTTGGATAAAAACATAAATGACTTTCCTCTTTTCTAAAGAGTGATATAAATTTAAGCTTTTGCCTCATTCTATAAACATCAACATCACCTAATTTTTGTTTTCTCTTTATCTTAAAGTATGACCTCATTTCCTCTCTCTTCTCCTGACACAGCAGATTCTTAGAAATATGCTGTTTAATTTCCACATATTTGTTCTTTTTCAGTTTCTTTTATTTTCAATTTTTTCTGTTATTCACTAATACTTTTATTCCACTGCAGTTGAAAAGTGCAGTTTATATTAATCTGAATTATTTTTATTAAGATTTGCTTGTAACTTAGCATGTGATCTATCCTGAAGAACAGTCTATATATATTTGAGAAAATATATTTGGCTGTAATTGGATGCTATTTATAGATAACATATGATCTACCATGTTGTATCCATTATTAAGCCAGCAAGACTGCTGGCTTGCAGTCTCCAGCTACTATTACAAAACTATGCCTCTCTTACTTTATGAGTTCTGGCACTCTGTTGTCTGGTATGTGTCTGTCTGTAGTTGCTATAGGTGCTTGACAAATTAACCCTCTGGTCAACATAAGATAGTCTTCTGTATCTCCTGAAATAGTTTTGATTTAAGGTCGGTGTTGTCTCATACAACTGTAGCCACTCCTGCTATCTCTTGGTTTCTGGTTTTAATCAGTTACTTTTCTAGTCTTTCACTTTCAACCTATTAGCAAGATTGACTTCGTTGAAATCATAGAGTTAAACGATGGTCTTCACCCACTATATTAGCACCGCTTTTTCATTTGGTAATTCAGCTCATTTCCATTTATAGTGATTACTGATATGAGAGGCCTTCTGCAATTCCTCCATTCTATTTGAGTACGATTTGTAGTTCTGGGAATGCTTCTCATTCCCGTAATTACTCTTTCTTTGTGTGTTTGATTAAATGTACTGTTATGGGAGGGAGGGAGGGAAGGAGGAAGGGAGAGAGAATATAGAGGAAGAGAAAGAGAAGGACATGGTGGTGGTGGTGGTGGTGGAGGAAGAGGAGGAGGAGGAGAAGGAGTTGAAAGATGGTTAAGAAGAAAGAAAATGTGTTTCTAAAACAGCAGAAATCTGTTTTTACAGATTAGTTCTGAGGTAGGCACTGCCACTCTCCCTCAGCCACATTTTCTTCTGACACTGACCCTAGAGATCAGCCAGAGATGAAAATTTAGTCTTCTTTTGTATTTTATTCACATGTGCCTTGCCTTGGGGATGTGTCTCCCTCCCATAACAGAATGGGGTCTTTGATATAGGGTAAGAGATGGCTCAGTGGCTAAGAGAGATTGATACTCTTGCAGAAAACATGTGTTTGGTTCCAGAACCCACATAGTGGCTCACAACCATGCATAATTCCAGTTCCAGGGTATGCCTTTTTCTGATCTTCACAAGAACCAAGCACACACAAGATGCACCAACATACATGCACATAAAATATTCATATACATAAAATTAATAAATTTCTGATATGTGCATGTTAGTTATTTTAATTCCCCAAGAGAATTTCTTTTCAGGTTTAAGTGCTAGGAGTTCAATGTCCCGGTATTTGCCACAGGTTTTGTGTGTGTGCATGTGCATATACATACGCATGTGTGTGAGTGTGTAAGTATGTGTGTGCAGGTGTATAAGTGTAGCTGTGTGTGCACATGTGTGTGTGCATACATGTGATTTATGTGCATGTGTGAGTCAGTTTAGCAATCTCGGTAAAGCACACCTCTGGAGGTCAGAAGTTAGAGAATAACCTCCCCGGGTCAGGCAAAAAAACCCATATACATACAAATCTCAGTTTTTATTGTATCGTGTATAATGACATTTCTGTTACTTTTGGCAAAAAGGAAGAAAATATTATATCTCCTGTTATCTGATTTCAGGTCCCCCGTAGAGGTTAGATCAAACAAGCACAATTCTTTTAAGCTAAAATTTAAATATGATTCTTCCATCCATGTCTAAGGAATAGGACCCCACAGTGGAATCACATCCTGAAGCCTCTGCATCTATCAGGAAGACTCAGGGCTTGTATATATGAGGCAAGTACCCAATTTCTGCTACATCCACATCTGCCTCTTTCTTGGTCCACACAGATCAAATTCTAACAAGGATGATTCTGAGAGAGCGATTCTTCAATGTTCATATGGAGGGCTGGGTCCTTCTATACTGGTTTAGCTGACATCTCTCCTTTTTCAATATTTGTAATGTGTCTTATTTTATTTTCTACTAACTTATTTTTAAACCTTATATCAATTTTGTAATAGCTTTTTCAAGATTTTTCCCTCTATTCTGTTGTTTCTGTCTGTTTTCTATTAACTTAGTCTCACTTAAGAAACATAATATGTTGCTTCTTACATGTAGCAACATTCTGAACTCTTTGTGAATTGCTAACATTATTACACTGATACATATTCAGCCTTTCTTGTCTTACTACACTGTGTGCTAAATTTATTTTAAAGCCCAAGCGTGTTAGTGCACACAAGTAACTCCAGCACATAGGAGGCTTGGGCTGGAGCATCACAAGCTCAGGGTTAGCTGAAGCTTCATAGTATGACCCTAGAGAGGGAGAGGGTATAGGCCAGTTTTCTCTTTCTTTTTCTTTCTTTCTTTTTTATTTCTTTTGTCAGTTATGTACTAATAAGCTTGAGCCATTGGGAGCTTTAAGGACATCTTTAGAATGTCCTGGCTTTACTCCAGAGAAAATGTAGCCCACACTATTGTCATACTGTTTCTAACTTCCAATTATGCTGGTTGTTCAAAATAATCTCTGTCCTGTTGCCTGGATGAGTGGATCTGGCACCGCTAGCAGATCACCACAGACAGTAACAAGGTCTCCCCTTCCAGTTTCCCAGCTCTTACTATTTACACAGCCTGTGGAACTCTACGCTGCTCACTGGTGTCTAGTCACACCTTGGGTGCATGCAGCTCTTTCTCTGTTCAGTCCCTCTCCTCTCTAATATTATGTACCAAATATTCAAAGAGCTTTCACATTCTCACACTCTAATACCTACCTCCTCAAAGCAACAAAACTACTGCTTTGTACTTAAGATTCCTTTCACTACAGTGTGTTCTGGAAGATGTATATAAGTAGAAAGCCAGGATACTTCTAAGTCTCACCACATTTGTTTGGAATCGGAAAAACAAATATTGGGACCATCATAACTCATCAGTAACAGAAGGGAGGTATCCCTTGAGAGAGAAATATGCCAAAAACAGAACAAAGACTATATAAGTGATAGACAAATACATAAATAGGTGAGATAGATGATAGAAAGATAGATAGATAGATAGATAGATAGACAGATAGATGGCTGCACACATATACTGATATATTCAGAGGTACCTTAACGATGTATAAACTTTTTTCTCCTGTTAAAAGCTCTATCTGCTAGCATGTTTTAGAAAACACCATATAAATGTCTTTATGTTCCTCCCCTGTGACAAAAATAACGAGTTATAGATAATTATTACCTCCAGCTAAAGCTCTATTGGCAATTGACATCTACTAGGAGAGGGAGAGTCAGGTTTTTTTTAAGAGTGTCACCCCAGGTAGATTGACTGCACTCCAGCGGAAGGCCACATATCTAAGCATACAAGAGTAGCACACACTGTAACTGATGGGTTATAAAAGATCATAAACTTAGGTGGATAGAGAAGGAGGTAGACCTAAAAGGAGAAGAAGGTGGTCAAAAATAATCAAAATACACTGAACGCAATTTTCATCTCAAAGAATTAATTTTTAAAAATGATTTTAAAAAGACTAAAAACATTGTGTAAAGGCAAATTTAGTTTATCATAAATGATTGGAATACTTTGTCATAATCATGAATATTATTCAGTACCAAGTATCAAAGGAGTTCTTTGATTCGTGTCCTTTTGAAGAATGAATTCAGTCAATGTCCCGCCCTGCAGGACCTCGATATTTGTGGGGTCGAGGGGGACCAAGCCTGAAAGAAAAACGGGCGAGAAAGAGGAGTGAGACCAAGCAGAATCTTGTCAAGGTCTCATTTATTCTTGAAACATAGGCTGTTTTTAAAGCAGAAATGAGGCAAAGGGAGGGGTGGGAATGAGGCAAAGGGAGGAATGGGAAGCAGGGAGCTTGTGGTTTCTGGTCGCTCTGGCTCATCGATCTTCAGAACGGCCAGTTCCCAGAGCATGGGGAACAATTAATCTTCAAACAATTGTGACCAGTTCTCAGAAAGTACCACAAGGCTGTGCCAAGCTTGGTGGGGTCAGGTTCCCAGGAGCGGCATGAAGACTTCAGCTCCGCTTCAACTCCCAACATCTCCCCCCTTCTGTATTTAGTAAAAATGAGGTCGGTGGGCCACCTGTCTTAGGTCTCATGCCTTAGGCCTCAAGTTGTAATGAGATGGCCCTCTTCCCGAGGTCATGATGGGCAACCCAGACAATGGACTCACAATATTCCCATCATTGGATGACCATCACGGCAGTTGGTGAGGCTCCTGTCTTAGGCTATGTGAGTGGCACCCATTGCTGGCATCACAGACCAGGGGGCGGCGATGAGTTGCCTGTCATTGGTTGGTCCCACAGCTTATGGCCTCAAAGGGGTCGTTGGGAGTCTCAGAGAGCCACCTTAGGAAAGCTTCAACAACCTGTGGTACCAGGGGGTCTCTATTTCTTTTGCCAGGACTGAGAACTGTAGGCCACTGGGTGAGGGACCAGGGGGGAGATCCTCGGTGGATTCTTAAGCACTAAGGTGATGGTAATTAACAGCAACGGTCTTGCGGAGAGCAGAATCAATCTGTGACTTAATAAAATTAGTTAGTCTGTTAAAGGCCCAAGGGCCAAACGCACAAAGCAATAAAAGGCCCACAAAGGGTCCCAGGAGGCTAGGAAGCAACGTAGAAAGCCAGGGGGAGGTGGAAAACCAGTTTTGATACCAAGCTTCACTCTGTTCTCTCTTTTTCTTTCTTTCTTCGAGGCTCTGTTTTATTTTTTCAATGCTGTCCTCAACTAGCCCTGTTTTGTCTGCATAAAAGCAGCATTCTTCCTTAAGTGCGGCACATAGGCCACCTTCTTGTAAAAAGACGAGGTCTAGTCCCCTTCTGTTTTGTAAAACCACCTCTGACAGGGACTCTACAGAGTCTTTGAGGTATTTTAACCCTTGTTGTAACTCGCGAATGTCATTATCAATAGCTGTAGAAAGTTGGTTATACTGTTGGGTGGAAGTAACTAAGGAAGTTATGTCTGTTCCTGCCCCTGCACCAGCCAGGCCCAAAAGAACGGCCAATGTAATGGTTGTAATAGGCTCTCTTTTTGAGTGAACTGTACCCCGCTCCCAAAATGTAAGCAGCTCTTCTGCATGATGAAAGGTGATCTTTGGAAGAAGAATAACCAAAACACAATAATCCCTATATATCAATAGAAAAGCAGAAACTACATAAGGAGCGAATCCCGTGGAGCAAATAAAGTAGATATTATTGGGTGCCTGGATATATTGAAAAGTGGTATTAACTGTAATTGTCTGATTGCAAATCTCTTTTAACTGATAAGGAGGGACCATTTTGGGGGCCAATAAACAGATACCCAATCCGGAGACCTGGGAAAGGGTTAATCCATGACTCCCAGTGTTGCTCCATCTCAACAGGTTGGTATCATTGGTGTAGAGGGGGTCACCAAGAATAGCCACCCCCTCATAGAAGGGAGGGCGAGGGGAACAGCAGACCCAGCATTCTGTATATTCTGTCTGGTTGTTGAGTCTTAGGGTCTCAACAGAGGCATTGACCAACTTGAGAATAACATTAGCGGATGAGGGGGGCCCCATAGGAAGGGTGGGTTGAAACAGGGTGGTAGCAGAAGGGACTGAGGTCGACCCGGGGGCAGCTGGTGGTTTAGGAGGCCCAACCAGGGCGCTGTCTGGGCCAGGGCGTAAAGCTGTGTTAGGTCCAACAGCTATGGAAGGCCCCTGTGGAAGTGTCTTTATGAGCTTAATTTTAAATGTGAGGCCGATGTCACGCCCTGACATATAGAGTCTCAATCCCCATTCGTAACCTCTGGAATTGTCCCAGGAGGCCCTTTTTCCAGCGTCAGTGAAGACGATGGAAAGAGGATTGCACCATTGATCTTTACATTCCCCTTTGATGGGGAGGGGCTCAGTACCAAGGTTGTATCTGGAAGGATTTTTTTCTCTTTAGGATAATATAATCCCAGGTGGAAGAGGGCTTCCAATAAGTGTCTCCAGAGGTCTCACAACCCCAGGAGGCGCAGTAATAATCAGAAGAGAAACCACACTTTGTGTTAAGAGAGCAGTCTGCAGCTGATCTGCCCATTAAATCATATGTAAGAAAGTTTATGACAAATAAGGCATGATTGAGGAGGGACTTAAAATTGCCTGCTCTGGGGTAGAGTGCTTCTCCCCCAGACTGTAATTTGAAAAGCATGTTCTTGAGGGTCTGATGGACCCTTTCAACAATCCCTTGTCCTTGAGGATTGTATGGAATTCCCGTGACATGTTTAATACCCATTTGAGCACAGAATTGTTTAAAGCTGGAGCTAGTATATCCCGGACCATTATCTGTTTTAAGAATTTTGGGTTGTGGGGTGGTTGCTAAGCAGGCAAGGATGTGACTGATAACATGTTTGGTAGCTTCCCTGGTCTGTAAGGATGCATAAAAGAAGCCACTATAGGTGTCTATAGAGAAGACATGAATATATTTAAGTTTTCCAAAGGCAGGATAATGTGTGACATCCATCTGCCATAGCTCACCAGGGACTAGCCCACTAGGGTTTACCCCCAGATGTGGTTCAGGCATGAGGGTCAGACAGCCTTTACACTGTCGGACAATCTGGCGTGCCAGCTCACGGGTGATGAAGAATTTAAGCCTCAGAGTATGGGCATTAAGGTGATGTAAGTCATGGGCCTGCTGTGCAGCAGCAAGTGGGGGAACAGAAAGTGCAAAAGTAATTATCTGAGTGGCTTGATCTACTTTATCATTGCTCTCAGACAGTGGTCCAGGCAATCCAGAATGGGCACGAATGTGCCCAACGAAGAAAGAGGCCTCACGGGCAAGAATTAATTTTTGTAGTCTGGAGAATAAGGGAGAGGCATTGGTGGAGGGGCGGATATATGGAACAACTTCCAGGAGGGGCACAGAGGAGGCCACATAGGCACTATCTGTATAAAGGTTAAAAGGCACATCTGGTAACATCTCAAAAACTTTAATAATGGCTGTCAATTCAACAAGTTGTGCAGAGAGGAAGGCTGTCATAAAGCAAAAGACCACTCCATTAATACTAAAAGCAGCCATGCCTGAAGAAGATCCATCAGAAAAAACTAATGTGGCCCCAACAATTGGGGAAGTCTTTGTTCTTTTAGGGAAAACAACTGGTGTATTTTGTAAAAACTGAACTAACCTATCAGCAGGGTAATGGTTATCCATGGTGCCTTGAAAAGAAATACAATTAATGGCCCAATCATCTTCGTTTTGGATAAGCCACTGGACTTGGGAGGCATTATAGGGGAGGACTATAATATCAGGATCTTTTCCAAAGAGCTTAAAGGCAGCCTCTCTACCAAGCCTTAAGAGATGAGCAACTAGGAGTGGGTAGGTGGGCAGCACGCGCGAGGCGGATGCTGGTAAATGGACCCAGAATAAGGGTTTGACTTGCCAAAGCAAACCAGTAGGAGAAAAGGCGGTAGGAAAAATAAGAAGGCGGAGGGGCCTGTGTATTGGAACGTTTTTCTGGGAGGGAGGCCAAGGATCCTGCACAGGACAGAGGGCAGAGACAATATTCCGCCACTGACAGTAATTGCTGTTTGTCAGGGTCAGAAGACTCAGCCTCAACTATGTCTCTGATCAGTCCCCAATATGAAAAAATGGTGGCAGGGACAGCATCCAGTCCTTCACGTTCCAATTTTTTATTAAGATCTCTTCCAATCTTTTGCCATTTTTTTTCTGTGAATCTCTGGACCATTTATTATAAACCAGGGACAGGCCCCATCTATAAATATAAAAAATCTAATTAAATCCTTTTTCTTAACTCTAACTCCTCTTTCCCTGAGTGTTCCTTTTAAGTCTTTAATGAAGACTGCTTCCTTAGTGAGTTTCTGGCCCATTTTTTATTTGAGATGGACGGAATCACTTACCGAGGACGAAAACTTCTCATGAGCGGTGAGGAGTGTCCTCAATCTACACTGGAGCCAGCGCTACGCCTCTTTTGGGCTGGGGTCCGTCTGGCAGAGATCAGTACCTCGAGCCCCACGTTGGGCACCACTTGTCCCGCCCTGCAGGACCTCGTTATTCGTGGGGTCGAGGGGACCAAGCCTGAAAGAAAAACGGGCGAGAAAGAGGAGCGAGACCAAGCAGAATCTTGTCAAGGTCTCATTTATTCTTGAACACAGGCTGTTTTTAAAGCAGAAATGAGGCAAAGGGAGGGGTGGGAATGAGGCAAAGGGAGGAATGGGAAGCAGGGAGCTTGTGGTTTCTGGTCGCTCTGGCTCATCGATCTTCAGAACGGCCAGTTCCCAGAGCATGGGGAACAATTAATCTTCAAACAATTGTGACCAGTTCTCAGAAAGTACCACAAGGCTGTGCCAAGCTTGGTGGAGTCAGGTTCCCAGGAGCGGCATGAAGACTTCAGCTCTGCTTCAGCTCCCAACAAGTCAAGACATAAATGATTTGAGCACATATTTATTTGGCAAAGAGGTAGATGCAAAGCTAAGGAAATTGACTTCTGGCAGGTAAACTAAGCCCAGCTCCAGAGATTGGAGTGACCTGCCCCAAGGCAGGAAGCACAGTCTTATTGATAGACTAAGCAAAGCCCCAGTTCAAGCAGTGAATGAAGTGTTTCCATCCCAAGGCAGGGACTTGCATAGTGAGGTCTGTATTGTGAGTTTTAAAGAAGTATCTAATGAATATTTAAGAGGAGGGTAGACCTATCTAATGCATATTTATGAGGAGGATAGAGCGTTGAGGAAAATGACGCATTTCAGATTATCTTGAGGTTGGAAACCCTTCATTAGTGCAGATGTGCTTGATATATTTAACTGTTTCCCTGTGCAGTGGTCCGTCATGTCCACTCCCTGAAATAAGGTGGGAAAACATTTTTAGGTGGAGACCATTCTTACCATTTAGCCTATTGTAGTTTGTATATTAAAACGTGTGCTCAGTGGTAGGAGAGGCCCTTGGTCCTCTGAAGGCTCGATGCCCTAGTGTAGGGAAATGCCAAGGCGGGGAGATGGGAGTGGGTGGGTGGCTGGGGGAACACCCTCATAGAAGCAGGGATGGGGGGATGGGATACAGGGTTTCCAGAGGGGAAACCGGGAAAGGGGATAACATTTGAAATGTAAATAAATACAATATGCAATTTAAAAAAAACAAAAAACAAAAAAACACGTGAAAGGCTGCAGTGCTTCACATGTGTTCCTCAGGTGAGAACGCGGTTCTGAGCCTAGAAGTCTGCTTGTTAGCTGCCTGGAAACCTGCTAAGACCTGCTTTTCTGTCTTCCAATACTCTGCCTTTCCTCTGACCACCTCGCACTCAGCAATCCCCTATCGTTTACTTTCCTCGTTTTTCTTAACCACGCCACTGTAACCTTACCTTTTTATAATTTCAAATAGATTTTTTTTCATACAGTACGTTCTACTCGCGGTTTCCCGGCCTCCCAACTTCTCCTCACCTCTCCACCCACCAAATCTACACTCTCCCTTTCTCTCTCTTTTTGTTGATCATGAGTTTAAAGACATGAAAAGGGGAAGAGGGTCTACAAACCCCAAAGGGGCCTGACAGGGGTGGGTTTCAGAGAGCAATCTTGTGCTGACGGACTTCAAACTCTCATGATCGGGTTAATTTTAACCTTTAAAATCAGCTCTTTGCAAACATACTGACGCTGTTAAAGTAATAAATAACCTGGAGAATGCCTTGCTTAGCTTATCACAGTTCTTACCTGGAAGGTATAACATCAGAGAGTGACCTCCAGACAGAATCTGGTGCTGTCTTTCAGAGCCACCACAATGGGAACCACTGGTTTGCAGTGACATTTATTGGGGGGGTGGGGGAGAGTGTTTATTTGTTTTGTTTTGTGTTTGTGTTTGTTTTTGTTTTCTTTAGCTAGGCATGTGGAGTGGCATTTCAGTACACTTTAGATCAGCCTCATTTTGCCTGAAATGAGCTCTGGTTACATTCAGTGAGCCTCATTTAGCTTTTCACATTCACAAGCACACTCTTGAAATCATTTGATATAATGTTTTATCCAAAACATAACATGAGCTGAAAATTAAAGGTAAGCCTAATTTAAAGCGTGAGGGTGGGGAGAGTCACTTCAGAGAAACCAAGCAGAAAGTAAGGTAAAGTACTGCACACGCCCAGGTAAGATGGAGAAGAAAACATAATATTTTGATAATATATCTGGGCATGCTATGTCTTCTGCTTGGATAGCCAGATTCCAACTAGTCTCACTGAGGTCAGATTAGCATGATCCTTTGCTTAATCATCCAATGCACGAAAATAAAGCATTAAATTTTAATGAGCCTTTGCAGTAAACACACAGCCAAATTCCCTGCACATTTGCCACAAATTTTTTGTGGTGAATTCTGTCCATTACGCATTTTTGTTTGGTTTTGTTTTCTTTAAATTATTATGCAGTCCACTGTGGTTTGTTGTTGTTGTTGTTGCTTTGTTTATTTAATTTTCTCTTGAAACTAGATTTAGGAAAACTAGGATAAACAATAAAGTATTGTTTAATTCTGGTAGTGATATGAAACTTCACATTTAAAATATATGTCAGTGCCTGCTTCATACTTACTATATTACATTATGTAACATCAGCTGTGTATAATTCAGTCATCTGAATCTGTGTAATATAGTTACATAGATAGCCCAGTTCAGATTGCTTTGAAGGAGTCAGAGTATATAAACACATGCATATAAACATGATCAGCAATACATAAATATATGTTAGTAAAAAGTACATTTATTATGAAGATATTTTTCTCCTTGCAAGCTTCACCAGTGCATTTTTTACTTCCTTGTTCCTCAGACTGTAGATCAGAGGATTTAACATGGGAATCACTGTAGTATAAAACACTGAGGTCACTTTTTCGTGGATGAGTGAACTATTAGAAGCAGGTTTCAGATACATAGACATGAGAGACCCATAAAATATAAGAACTGCTGTCAGATGGGAGCTGCAGGTGCTAAAGGCTTTGGACCTGCCCTCTTTAGAGCGGATGCGGAGGATACTGGTCAGGATAAACCCGTATGAAATGACTATTGTCAGGCTGGTGGCTACCATGTTAAATCCACCAATGACAAAAATCAAAAGTTCATCAATGTAAGTGCTGGAGCAGGAGAGTTGAATAAGAGGGACAATGTCACAGAAATAATGTTTAATGATGTTGGATTTACAGAAAGATAACCTTAATATACACCCTCCATGAATCACAGCATCAGTAAAGCCCACTGAAAAGACAGCAGCCACCAGTAGAGAACAGAGCCGAGGTGACATGATAACAGCATAGTGCAGTGGACTGCAGATAGCCACATAGCGATCATAGGCCATGGCTGCCAACATGTAGCATTCAGAGATTACAAAAATACAGAAAAAGAACAGCTGAGCCATACAATCAGAATACGAGATAGCTTTATCTCTGCTTAAAAACCCCACCAACATTTTGGGGGTAACAACAGAAGAGTAGCAGAAATCTAAAAAAGACAAACTACTGAGGAAATAATACATGGGGGTATGAAGTTGAGAGTTCAGCTTGATGACTGCAATCATGCCAAGATTTCCCACCATTGTGACTATGTAAATCCCCAAGAAGAGGCAGAAAAGGGGCAGCTGAAGAGCTGGCTCCTCAGTTAATCCCAACAGGAGAAACTCAGTCACTGTGGAGTGATTCTTTATGCTCATCCTCCTCTGAGAAATTTGTGAAAATGAGAAAAAAATTGTCAAACGAAGGAGAATCCCAATTGCTCTCTAATCTTCCAGAGTCCAGGTGTTTCTAACTGTAAAAACAAAGGCTTGCGTCATAAAATTTAAAGGGTAAGTATGTACATTGGGAAATTGATACACATCCTACCATCGATTTTATGAATCATCAATACAAGTCACCATCTGCTCCTAGGCTTCTTCCTGATAAAGGACAAAACATTCCACCCCAGAATTTGGGAGAGGCGTAATCCTAGGGCATGTGAAGGCATTCTCCTGAAGTACTATATAGCATAAAATATTTCCAAATGTATTTAATAAGAGGCCACTTGGACATAAAAAATAGATAGATAGATAGATAATCAAAAAACACGTTCTTCTGCATTTGTTCTGCAATACTTTAGTGTCTTTAAATGATTTTCTTGATGGGAAGTTTATTCTTCTCACAATTAATGGGTGATGGGAGAATGTTGACCACACAAAGCCATTTCAGCTTTTCTTGATCTCAACTACTGTCTGGGCTAAGACTTCCTCCCTCACTACTGCTTCCATTGTTGGGACATCAGCAACCCAAAGATCTCTATCTCTGCCTGGAGGTTTCCAAACAACATTTCTTGTCTATTCCTGTCCTCTCATGAAGAGATTAAAATGTTACCATTCTGGAGTGCCCTGCCCTCAAGCCAAGCAAGGCCTTGTCTCTGAGATCTGACCACTTTTTCCTTAGTTTTTGTGCTGATCAGAGCTCTGTGTAGACTCTCAGTACATGCAGAGTTTCTGGGCTTGTATCTATCATTTGTTCAACGTCTGTGGCTCTATGGCTCCTCAAGAAGCTGTTCTCTTTTGGTTTCTGATCAGTTACTAATATTAAGGACGCTTTATTTGGCTACCTGAACTTCCAAAGATGCAAGAAATTCTTATTTCCCTGAACTCTCTCTTTCAGAAGAGATGGAACTTAAAGATAATCAACAGGTGTTCTCTTAGTGAGGTTCAACTCTATGAAGCATACTTCTTTTGTATCATGAGCAAATGGGGGTACTCGATTACCTTTGGCATGTTCCTTTCCCATTATCCCTTACCAGTTAGGTTACACCTGTTCAGAGAACTGGTACCGATGTACACAAAGACAAATAAAGGGGGCATTCAACAAGATTCAGTCTTGGGTTTTATTTCACCTTTAATCTCATGGATCTTTTCATACCCATTGTTAATCTGTCCTAAGTGTGGCCAACATACTAACAATTCTCAATACATATCTAACCCTCCCCCACAAGCTCCTGCTCTTGCTAGTCTTTCTATTGAAGTGAAATGTCTCTCATATTCCCTGTTTCTTCCTTTGTTCTAGTGTCCTATATATTTCTGTCTTCTGTTCAAGCCAGTTAGTTCTCATTTTTATTTTTCCTAATTCCAGTGGAAATTTCATATTTATGTCCTTTCTACTCAAAATGGTCCTTTGCCCATCAACATCAGCATCACTTGTAAACCTGTTAGGACAAATCTTGAAATAGTGTATTTCACACTTATGGGGCATATTGAATAAAAGTAGCCAAACTTAAAGTGCTCAGTAGCCACTTATAGATAAAGGCTATTCTATTGTAAATACACATTTTATTCTAAATCTGAAGTCTCATTATGAATATAGATAGAAACAAAAGAACACTAATAATAGTTCTTTCCATGTCTCTAAGACTTATAGGGAAGTCACTGATCCAAAATGTAGTCTGTGAGGTTTTTATGTATAAAACTTAAAAATACTGCCAAGTGTTGTATAAACTAAATAAGAACAAAAGTATGAACAGACTCTAACATTATAAATTCTCAAAAATATGTTTTGAAGCTCAATCTATTGGCATCTTCTCTCTTCTCTCCACTCCTACCGCTGACTCAGTTAGGCACAAATATGCTAAGACTCTAGAGCTCACGGGGGCAATTGTGAATGAATATCGTAGGCCATGTTATAATAGTCAGATGATATGAGCATCATAACTCTGAAACTCACCTTCTTCCTCCTGGTGGCTTTAGGTAAGAATCTCTTCTCTTTCCCTACTCCTCTATGAAGTAAATATGGATTAATTATACCTTCCTTCTTAACTATCTAAACAACAACAGATAATAAGATGCTGAGAGTTCTTATTTCAAGCATGTTTTAAATGTAGAAACAAAGACAAGTCATCCCTGGGGTTTCTTTTCTTCTGGGGTTCAGCAGCCTGTGTATTTGTAAGATCTGGTCCCAAACTGCACTGCACATCACTTCATGCATCCATCATAGATTAGGCACACTGTGCAAAGCTTCTAAACACTCCCTTAGAGCTTTGGCAACCCAATGGGTCTATAGGCTGCCCAACACATACCCTGCTGGGATATGCTGTTCAATAATGAAGCATCCTAGGACGCATCTATGTGTTCATTGGTGTTGTTTGACCTCAGAAGTGGAAAACCTCATTACTATAGAGTATAGTAGATTACAAATGATGCTATTAAAGGTGGAGTGAATTTAATTAAGCTGGAGGGATATGATATATTTGGAATATAGATAAGAATAGGAACAGAGAAACTAAGACACAGAAAACACAAGAATGTATAAGGGACCTCAGGAAGGTTGAATGGTTCTTGGGTAAAGGAACTGGTTCCAAATCTAACAACCATGAAAGCAACATGCCCCAAGGGTACACAGACCAGGCCTCTGGTTCCTAGTCATGGATCTCTGTGATATCTGGAAGAATGCTTCATGATCTTTGGATGAGCCTTGTTTTGGTGACCTTAAACAGTACACATACTTGAAACTTCAGGGAAAAATAACTAAATCTGCTTTTGGAAATGTGTATGACTTATCTCATAATTCATTACAAAGTGTCTACTACATTACAGCCAGCATGAAGAAAAATAAATAAATACATTGGGGCCCTTCTTTTTGTTACTTTGGTGTTAAACTATATCCTGAAATAAACCTATATTCTTAGGGAACATGCCTTTGGCTTCATCCATATCTCCTTAGCTGTCTACCCTTTGAGGTATCATACCTGTAAAACTTCTTCCAGCACACACACACACACACACACACACACACACACATCTAGATTCTACATGTGAAAGAAAACATGCAGTATTTCTTTCTGAACCGGGATCGTTTTGCTTAACAACAATCTCCCATTCTATCAATTTCCTGCAAATACTCTCTTCTTTCTTTTTTTTTTTTTTTTTTTTTTTTTTACAGCAGAGAAAAACCCATTTTTATAGGCACCATTTTTTCTTCACCCCTCTATCTCTTGATAGAAATGTAGGTCGGTGCTAGTTCTTAAGAATTATAAGAAGTGCTGCAATAAACAGTGATGTACATGCTCTTTGTACTGTGTGAAATACGCCCAGGAGTTTTACAGCTGAGTCATACTGTGTGCCAGTTTTTGTCCCCTCAGGAACCTCCACCATAATAGTAACAGTGACCACACCAGTTCACACTCCCCCAAGGACTTCATAATTTTTGCTCTCTCCCCAAATGCTTTCTAGCATTTGCTCTTTGCTTTTTTAGTAATAGCCCTCAGACAAGGTGGGGAAACGGTCTCTAAAATCAGTCTTAACCTGTGTTTTCTTGATGACTAAAGGCACTGATCACTTTTTCAAACATTTATTTGCCCTTTGTATATTTTCGTTTGAAAGGTGACAATTTACTAATTACCTACTGGAACTGTCACTTCACTGTGACACTTGTTGACTGGAGGATATGGGATTTTGGTGTTTGGCTTTTGCATTTCTTTATATGTTCTAACTCCCTTGCCTAATATTTAGTTGGAAAAGCTTTTGATTTTCCATTTTGTAGGCTGTCGTTCCACTCTGGTGATGTTCTTTGCTAAAAGTGGTAGTTTTTTTAAATTCATTCAACAGTCTTTAGGATCTCATTAATTCTTGGGATGGTTTGTGAGAATTAGAATTTCAGAAAGTTCTTGCCTCTGCATATATCTTAAAATGTTTCTCTCTGGCTGTTTTGGTGTTTCCAGTTTTATATTAGGGTCTTGGTCCACTTCAAATTAATTTTTATACAAAAAGAATAATATCAGGTTAGAATTATTCTTCTACATGGATATACCTAGTTTTCCCAGCACCTTTTGTGGAGGAATCTACTTCCAAGGTATATTTTTGATGATTTTATCAAACGTTAGGTGTCTGTAGTTGTGAGAATTTATTCCTTGTCCTCTATTCTACTCTGTTGGTCTACATGTCTGTTTTTGTGTTAGTTACTATGGCTCTGTTATATAATTTGAGATCAGATATTATGGTACTTCCAGAATCATGGTTTCTGTTTAAGGTTGCTTTAGTTATTCAAGGTCCATATGAACTTTAGGATTGTTTTTCTAGTTTTGTGAATAAAGTCGTAAGGATCTTGATGAGGATTGCATTGAGGCAATAGAATATTTTCAGTATTATAGTAGTTTGTATAGTATTATTTGATCCATAAGGAAGGACAGTCTTACCTTCTTCAAATGTCTTCATCAATCTTTCTCTTCTCTCTCTCTCTCTCTTTTCTCTCTCTCTCTCATTTGTTTCAGTATCTTATTTTTTGCCTTGTACAAATAGATCTTTCACTGCTTCAGTTAGGTTTATTTGTAGGTGATTTTTAAGCTACTGTAAATGGGAACTTTTACAGCAAGTCATGATTGGAATATATATATATATATATATATATATATATATATATATATATATATATCAAAAAAAAAAAAAACCTCTCCTGATTTTGTATGTTGATTTTGCATCCTGCTAGTTTAATGTGTTATCAGGTCTCAGAGTCTTTTGGTCATGTCTTCAAGATCTTCTAAGTAAATATTCATGTTATCTGAAAAGATTTATCTTTTGACTTCTTTCTTTTTTTTATTGGCCTTGGTGTATGTTCTATGAAATTGGATTCTCTAACACTTAAAATATATGTATTTGCAACTGTTGAGGAATTGCTTTCTTTATTATGGTGTGCTGGTGTTTTTTGTCTCTTCTAGATTGAATTAGAAGACTATCTTGTCAGATATCATGACAGCTTTGCCTCTGTACTGGTAACTTCTATTTGCTTGATAAATTCACTATCAGCCTCTGACATGTTTTTTTTTTTTTTTTTACTTTTATTTATGTGTATGTATGTGTTCCTGCATTAGTTTATGTGCACCACTTAAGCACAAGTACCAGAAACTTGAAAGCTATCTCATGTGGGTGCTGGCAACCAAACCCAGGTCCTCTCTGCAATAGCTCTTAATTGCTGAGACATCTCTCTAGTCTTGAGTGTCTGACTCTTAATCTATGGGTGACTTTGTGATGGAGGTTGTTGTGGATAGCTCTGATGCTTCTTGAATTTTTATGTTAATTCTACTCTCCCAGGAGGGGTTGTCTAGACCAAGGAATGAGTCAGTGACTTCTTGTGAACCTCCCTGAATGAATAAAGGGACCAATCACTGGGTGAGTAGGCAAGACTTCCTGGTTGGATGGAGGAAGAGAGAAAGCATGCAGGAGTTAGTGGCTTTTTGAACAGGGATATTGAAAGGGTAAGATGTAGCTGCTAGTGTCTTCGGGTTTCATGGCAGATCTGCCAGGATTCGCTGCCAGAGGAATTAGATTTAATAGGGCTTACAAGATTAGGATTCTAGTTGTTCAGCTCAGAGACTGAGTTACCGTTGTTTGTGTTGTGTTGTGTTTTCCTTCTCGCAGCAACTCACCTGGGATCCAGAGAGAAAGGTACAGCAGCAAAATGTGGGTTTGACTGATGTGCACCACAAAGGTCATGGGGGATTTTGAAGCATGGGGCTGGCGTGGTAGCGACCTGCCAGTGGGAACTTAGTGAGCTGGGTGGAGAGATTGTGGAGCTCTGAGTGCACAGTTGGCCAGTTCGCCAGGGCAGACAGAACAAATCTTTTAATATTTCCTGAGACAGGAGGCAACAAACATTTGGATATTGTTTTTTTAATCCAGTCAGCTAGTCTTTATTTCTTTATTGATTATTTGGGGCCATTTATATTTAAACATATTATTGAGACATGTTTATTAATTCCTTTAATTTTATTGGTTGTTTTACTTCTTTCTCTTCTATTAATAAGAAAGAAAAAATAAAATTAAATAATAGAAGAAAATGATTGCAAAGAATGCTGTGGCCTGGAAAAGACTGAAACATTACAAAAAAAAAGGACAAAATTATGGGAGGAAGAAAACAATTTCTCAATAATAAAAATGTTCAAAATGAAATTAAATAAAGATAATAGGGACCTTAAAAATATAACAAACTTTTTCAAAATAATAAAAAATGTCACTAAAAGCATACCAGAGAGAAACAGGAGGCATGGAGCAAAAAAAAGAAAAGAAAAGAAAAAATGATGAAAATGTGAAGAAAACAGATTACTAAATATTGAAAACATCATGTGAACAAAACTAAATGACTATGTGAAGAAGGAAGAAGAAAGATGTGCAATAAAAAAAGTTAGCACTAAAGGGATATATATCTGTGTGTGTATGTGTGTGTGTGTGTGTGTGTGTGTGTGTGTGTGTGTAGTTCTCATCTAGAAAACCCTGAATAATACAGTGATAAAAGTAAGTTGAAAAAACATTTGAAATAAATGATGACAATTCTAGAGGTTTCCTCTATGTACCCAATTAACAAGAAGAGTAGCATAAGAAACGATAGACTCTATTGCAAAGAGTGAGAGGAAGAGCTCCAGAATTCAGCCAAGCAGTGACACGGAATACAATGGCTGAGAAAACAAGAGTGACTCATCAGAAAGAAGAAGCTGAGCTGTGCAGCTCCACAGCCAGGGAGCAGAAGCACAAATCTCAGGCAAACAGCCAGGTGTTCTGATGAAGAAAGACTGGCAGTCCTCTGTGTAGAACAAGCTCACTGTCCTCACACACCTCAAATCAACTTGATAGAATGGTACTTCCCTCAGATTGCAAGTCAGTGGAAAGAAATTCAATTATGTCACTAAGTGAGACAGAGCACTGTAGGTGGGTGCCATCAAAAAAGGGAATCTTTTGTTTAAACTCAGTTCCTTGGGGGATTGGGAATAAGGAACAGATGTGAGCCAGGGAGCTAGACTTGAATCTGCCAGAGTTCCTGGGTGAGTGGCATCCCTAGGAGGCTTCTGTGGGAGGAGTGCTGGCCACTGACATGTTGAAGCATGGAGACTCAATGAAGCTCAATCAGTGCACTCCTGGGCTTGAAGGCCACCCTGGAGTGGCTGATGTCCCCAAGTGACACTCCACTGGAGCAAACTGGTTTTCCCTTTCCCAGTAGATATAAATTGCAGCTAGCTTCTTGGTTAGAGGCAGGACCTTGTATCCATGTCCCCTTCTCAGTGCTGGGATTTTGTCTGGTCTGTCAGAACCTGTGCAGTTGTGCGTAACTACAACATCTCTGTGAGCTCATTTATTAATCAGTCCTGTTGTATGTGGAAGGCACTGTTTCCAGGAGTTCTCCCCCATCCCCTCCCATTCTTAAATTAATAGGGGATGTCATTTGTTTTCTTGATCATGGCCACTCTGGGATAGAATGAAATCTCAAAGTAGTTTTAATATGCATTTCCCTGATAGCTATGTATGTTGAACATTTAAAAGTGTGTCTCAGTCATTTATGTTTCATCTTTTGAGCACTCTCTACTCAGTTCTATACCCCATTTTTGATTGGGTTGTTTGTTTTCTTGATACTCAGGGATTGGGAGGTTGGATTTTGTGGTTTTGCTTGGTTTGGAGGTTTGGGGGTTTTGTTTGTTGTGTTTGTTTATTTGTTTGTTTGTTGCTTCTTTATATAATCTAGATACTGACCCCCTACCAGATGTATAATTTCTAAACACTTTTCCTATTCTACAAGTGGCTAAAATTCTTTGATATTGGTATTCCTTTGCTGTACAGAGCCTTTTAGTTTCATAAGGTCCCATTTACTAATTGTTGGTGTTAACAGCTGTGTAAACAGAACCTTTTTTCCTGTGTCAAAGAAGATTTCAAGAAGTCAATCCTGTCTTTGTACACAAACATATTTAAATATGTCCATAAACTTATGGACATATTTAAAATACAGTTGTGAGTATGTTAAGTAAGTCAATTATTGTAAGAGCATCAAGTACAATCTCAGATTCCTGGCAGCATGTATAATGCTCGAGTAAATGTCAAAGCCTCCTCTTCCTGTTCAGCTTGATGTCATTTCTGTGACCTCTAAAAGCCAGATCCCAGGAAGTAAAAATGAAAGACTTATTATGTGAATTGTCTACACCCACATCAAGATGACCCAAGCTCCCACGGGCATCTTCTCACATGACCTCCTTCTAGAGAATAGCTAGGACTCAGAGCAAAGCATACAATCCAGTCCTGTGAGAATGCAAGGGAAAGCGACCTTGAGAGTCCTAGATCTCCTAAGGAAGTCAAAGAAAGGTTAAACACAGACCTTGATTAGTCCACGGACTCAACTAGAAAACGTCAATGCTGGCCGGGAAACAGCAGGGGAAAATCTATATCTGTACTTAACAACATGAAGTTGGGGATGTGCGATTAGGTTTATTGTAGAGGATGAAAAGGCCTTGTGCACATAGATAAGCCCCAGAGAAGCCAAGAGAGTTAAACATTCAGCTGACCTCTTCAGTGGGATGAGGCACGTAGTTGCTCTTCCTGGAATGCCAGGCATGATGGAGTTTTACAACCCGGTAATCCTTTATTGTCTGATGAGACAGGCTCTGGCCCTATCTCCCAGAGTTTATGTTCTGACTTACCCATCACCCTTTCCCCCTAAATCTTGAGCATTGCTTTTAGACCATAAAATCCATTCTTATG